>JALCCF010000100.1:0-10389 GCA_023212605.1 Moesziomyces parantarcticus | reverse complement strand
ACATACACCTAAAACTAGAAAGCTTCAATGTCCTGATTGTCACGAAATGCATTACTGTGTAGAAATTGCTAAGCAATGAATGCAATTTGGATATATTAATAAAAATTCATTTATGCTACATGACGCAAAGCATAAAAATAGCCTGAGACGAATAGTCTTAGGCTATTTTTATATATAGCACACGACTGAATAGGACATATGCGCATCGTAATCAATGATTAAGCGTACTCAGGATACTAGTCGATTTGTTCTTGACCACGTTTATTCCAAGTTAAAATGAAACATAACATAGCGAGTATGCTGATGACTGTTAATAACACAAAGCCAATATGCCATCCAAAATGTTGAACTACAAACCCCAATACAATATTAGCCATAACTGCACCGAATAAGTATCCAAATAGACCAGTTAGACCAGCCGCAGTGCCAGCTGCTTTTTTAGGAACATAATCTAACGCTTGTAAACCAATTAACATGACTGGACCATAAATTAAGAAACCAATACCAATTAATGAAAGATTATCTAACCATGCGTGACCTGGTGGATTTAACCAATATATAAGGATAAAGATTGTTACGCCTAACATAAAGAAGAAGCCTGCTGGACCACGACGACCTTTAAATAGTTTGTCAGATAGATAACCACAGAGTAGCGTGCCCGGAATTCCTGCCCATTCGTATAAGAAGTAAGCCCAACCTGAAGCGCTTAAATCAAAATGCTTTTCCTCACTTAAGTATGTCGGAGCCCAGTCCAAAACACCATAACGCACAAAATAAACGAAAATGTTTGTAAAAGCAATCGCCCATACCCATTTGTTATTAAGTACATATTTAAATAATATTTCTTTAGTAGTTAGTTCTGTTTCAATTGTTTGTTTAGTTGAAGTGGCATAATCATTTTTATACTGCTCAATTGGTGGTAAACCCTGAGATTGTGGTGTATCTCTAATTAGTATGTAAGACAAGATGGCAATAATGATAGCCAATAGTGCAGGGTATATAAAGACGCCTTCAAACCCTTTTAAATAACCGAAGTTGTATAATGCAGTCATGGAAATACCCCACGTAGCAATAGGTGCCATTAAACCTCCGCCTACATTATGTGCTACATTCCATATTGACGTTTTACTTCCGCGTTCGCTGACACTAAACCAATGAACTAACACACGTCCAGATGGTGGCCAGCCCATTCCTTGGAACCAACCAACTAAAAAAAGCATGATAAACATAATAGTTATGCTTGAAGTAAAGAATGGAATAAATCCTAATAATAAGTTAATAATTGCTGTCAATACTAAACCTAAAGTTAAGAACATCCGAGCATTACTTCGATCGCTGACAGTTCCCATTACAAATTTACTAAAGCCATATGCGATAGATACTGCAGATAATGCAATACCTAATTCACCTTTACTAAAGCCTTGCTCAATTAATGAAGGCATTGCTAAAGAGAAGTTCTTTCTTAATAAATAGTAACCAGCATAACCGATAAATATTCCTAAAAAGACTTGAAAACGTAGTCTTTTATACGTATCATCTACTTTTTCTGATGGCAATGATTTGATATGTCTAGCTGGTTTTAAGAAATTAAACATGTTGTAACCTCCTAATCGTATGATGATGTATAAAACTGAAAAATAATTACGAGTAAATTTTAAGTATCCAAGTAAGCGTTGTCAATATAATTATGTTTTTTTATGAAATACAAAATATATAATTGAATAATAAGAAACAAACAATAAGTAAGTATGGTTTAAGTGTATTTTACATTATTTTATAAACTGTATTGATAGGATGGAAAGTGAACGAATCAAAGATGGATGTAAATGATTCAAAGAAATATTTTGTTGAATTGTGTTTAAAATGTCAAAACACCTTAAAGAAAGCGCTTGCAAAACAAAAATTTGTATATTAACATACTTGTATACAAATAGAGGGACATTGAATTGAGGTGGATAGAACGTGACGTATGGTTATCCGAAAAAGTGGAAGGAAAACATGACTTCAGGACAAGTAATTGCTGCTGAGTTACGTTTAGGAATAGTGAGTGGTGAAATTGAATCGCATATACAACTAAGTGAAAATCAAGTTGCACAACAATTTAATGTGAGTCGTTCACCAGTTAGAGATGCATTTAAGTTACTTCAAACAGATCAACTGATTCAATTAGAACGTATGGGCGCACAGGTACTTCCTTTTGGTGATCAAGAGAAAAAGGAAATGTATGATTTGCGTTTGATGCTCGAATCATTCGCCTTTTCAAAATTAAGTGGAACAGATACACAACATATTGTTAAGGAAATGAAAAAGCAATTAGAAATGATGAAGGTTGCGGTCCAATTTGAGGATGCTGAAGCATTTACACAACATGATTTTGAGTTTCACGAGGTGATGATTCAAGCAACAAACCATCAGTATCTTAAAGTGTTTTGGAATCACCTTAAACCTGTTATGGAATCACTCATACTCATTTCAATGAGACAAAGAATGGCAAATAACCCTAAAGATTTCGAGAGAATTCATAGTAATCATCAAGTTTTTATAGATGCTGTTGAGAACGATGATGCCTCCATATTGAGAAAAGCATTCCATTTAAATTTTGATGATGTAGGAGAAAATATTGAAGCATTCTGGTTACGTTAATTTATAGAAAAGAGGGATGAAATATGAAATATATGATTGGTGTAGATATGGGGACAACGAGTACGAAGGCTGTGCTATATGATGAAAATGGCCAGTTTATAATGAAACATAATATTGGCTATGACTTACATACACCAAACGTAGATGTGTCGGAAGAAAATCCGGATGAAATATTTGATGCTGTGCTTATGACGGTTAAATATATTGTAAGAGAATCTGGCATCGCAAAAGAAGATATTAAGTTTATTTCCTTGAGTGCGCAAATGCATAGTTTGATTGCTATGAACGCGGATAATCAACGTTTAACTGAAAATATCACATGGGCTGACAATCGAGCGAATGATTATGCTGATTTAATAGAAAAATCATATGACGGTTTTGAATTGTATCAACGAACTGGTACACCGATTCATCCTATGTCACCATTATCTAAAATCTTTTGGATGAGACATGAGGAACCGGAAATATTTAAACAAACAGCTATGTTTGCAGATTTAAAAACATACGTACTGTTTCAATTATATGAGCGATTCGTCATTGATTATTCTTTAGGATCAGCTACAGGTATGATGAACTTAGAACAATTAGATTGGGATCATAAGGCTTTAGAATTGTTAGGTATTGAAAGAAATCAATTACCTCAACTTGTTCCAACTACACATGTTTTAACTGGAATGAAAAAACGCTATGCAACGTTGATGGGGATTGATGAACAAACGCCTGTGATTGTCGGAGCGAGCGATGGCGTATTATCTAACTTAGGTGTAAATAGCTATCAAAAAGGTGAAGTTGCTGTAACTATTGGCACATCGGGCGCAATTCGTACGGTAATTAATCAGCCAAAAACAGACGAGAAGGGGCGTATTTTCTGTTATATTCTCGATAAAGATCAATATGTGATTGGCGGTCCTGTCAATAATGGTGGTGTCGTTTTGAGATGGTTACGAGATGAAATTTTAGCGAGTGAAGTTGAAACGGCTAAAAGGTTGGGGGTCGATCCTTATGATGTGTTAACTCAGATTGCCAGCAGAGTAAAACCAGGTGCAGAGGGATTAATTTTTCACCCCTATTTAGCTGGAGAGCGCGCACCATTGTGGAACGCTGACGCTAGAGGTTCATTCTTCGGATTGACATTATCTCACAAGAAAGAGCATATGATTCGTGCAGCTTTGGAAGGTGTACTGTATAACTTATATACAGTTTATCTGGCATTAATTGAAGTGATGAATGAAACACCGACAACAATTAAAGCGACGGGTGGTTTTGCTAAAAGTGAAATTTGGCGACAAATGATGGCAGATATTTTTGATACTGACTTAATCGTACCTGAAAGCTACGAAAGTTCATGTCTAGGTGCATGTGTACTTGGAATGAAAGCTCTAGGAGAAATAGATGATTTTTCAGTCATTAAAGATATGGTTGGTACAACCCATGCCCACGAACCTAACCAAGAAACTGTTGCCATCTACCAACAACTTGTCACCATTTTTATTAACATTAGTCGTTCTATGACTGAGAACTACAGTGATATTGCGAATTTCCAACGAGAACATTTAAGTGATTAATTGATTATATTATATGAATAATAAACAAGAGAAAGAAGGGGAATGCGATGTTTGGAGAGATTTGGCCACTCATCAGTGTTGTATTAGGAATTATTATCTTATTGACATTAATTATTGGATTGAAACTTAATACATTTATTTCATTAATCATTACTTCAATGATAACTGCGTTATTATTAGGTATGCCACTTAACAAAATTATGGAAACCATTGAAAATGGTATGGGTAGTACGCTAGGTCACATTGCTTTAATCTTTGGCTTAGGTGCGATATTAGGTAAATTATTAGCCGATGGTGGTGGCGCAACACGTATTGCTGATACACTTATTGCAAAGTTTGGTCAGAAACATGTTCAATGGGCTATGTTGATAGCAGCATTTATCGTTGGTATTGCGCTATTTTTTGAAGTAGGTCTTGTACTATTAATCCCACTCGTATTTACAGTAGCTAAACGCGCAAATGTATCAATTTTAAAATTAGGACTACCAATGGTCACAGCGTTATCCGTTACACACGGATTCTTACCACCGCATCCTGGACCCGTTGTCATCGCTAAAGAGCTTAAAGCGAACATTGGTGAAGTTTTGTTATATGGTATGATTATTGCTATCCCTGTAACACTTATTTCAGGTCCACTCTTTAATCGATTTGCACAAAAGATGGTTCCAACAGCGTATACGAGAGAAGGGGATATTTCTTCTTTAGGTACTCAAAAGGAATTTAAAGAAGAAGAGATGCCAAGTTTCGGAATAAGTTTATTGACTGCTATGTTACCTGTTATTCTTATGTTGATTTCTACAATTGTGCAACTGATTACAGGACACGAAGAAGCAACAAATGTATTCGAGCAAATTGTTTACTTCATAGGAACTGCTGGTACTGCAATGCTTATCGCAGTGATATTTGCAATCTTTACGATGGGAATGAAGCAACACCGAAAAATGGAAGACATTATGAATTCAGTTACGCATGCTATTTATCCAATCGGTATGATGTTACTCATCATCGGTGGTGGTGGTACATTTAAACAAGTGCTCATCGATGGTGGCGTAGGTGATACAATCGCTAAGATGTTTGAAGGAACAAGCATGTCACCCATTTTATTAGCATGGATTGTAGCTGCAGTCTTAAGGATTTCATTAGGATCAGCTACAGTTGCTGCCGTATCAACAACAGGCATTGTGTTACCACTTTTAGAACATTCAGATGTTAATGTATCTTTGGTCGTTCTTGCAATAGGTGCAGGTAGCGTAATTCTCTCTCACGTCAATGATGCAGGATTCTGGATGTTCAAAGAATATTTCGGGCTGACAGTTAAAGAAACATTTTTAACATGGTCGTTATTAGAGACAATTATTTCAGTATCAGGTATTTTATTTATTTTGTTTATTAGTTTATTTGTATAGAGAAAAATTTCCTGCCGCTCTCATTTTAAAAATATAGCGAGTGTTTTTCAGTGGATGTCTGTCACCGATGTATTTAAAATAAAGTTAATTTCTTTTCGAGTATTTTTAATTTCTAACGCAATTCTTGATTAAGTTAATGTTAATATTGAAAAAGATTGTGGTGAAAAAACGCTACTATGAAAGCATTTTAAATAGTGATACACTTTATTAAGAGTTTAATTACGTAAATAGGTAAAGGAGTTTATAGATTGAAAAAGATAAAAAAAGCAATAATTCCTGCCGCTGGTTTAGGTACTCGTTTTTTACCAGCAACAAAGGCGATGCCAAAAGAAATGTTACCAATATTAGATAAACCAACAATCCAATATATTGTAGAAGAAGCTTCTAAAGCAGGGATTGAAGATATTATTATAGTGACTGGTAAGCATAAACGTGCAATTGAAGATCACTTTGATAATCAAAAAGAATTAGAAATGGTTCTTGAAAATAAAGGAAAAGCAGACCTGCTTGAAAAAGTACAATATTCAACAGATTTAGCTAATATTTTTTACGTACGACAAAAAGAACAAAAGGGGCTAGGACATGCAATTCATACTGCAAAACAGTTTATCGGTAACGAACCATTTGCAGTGTTATTAGGAGATGACATTGTAGAGTCTGATACACCAGCTATTAAACAATTAATGGACGTTTATGAAGAAACAGGCCATTCAGTGATAGGTGTTCAAGAAGTGCCAGAATCTGATACACATCGTTATGGTGTGATTGATCCTTCTGCTAAAGAGGGGAGTCGATATGAAGTACGTCAATTTGTAGAAAAGCCGAAACAAGGTACTGCCCCGTCTAATTTAGCAATCATGGGTCGTTATGTATTAACACCAGAAATTTTTGATTATCTTGAAACACAAGAAAAAGGTGCTGGAAATGAAATTCAATTAACTGATGCGATTGAACGAATGAATAGCAAACAACAAGTGTATGCGTATGATTTTGAGGGTAATCGTTATGATGTTGGAGAAAAATTAGGATTTGTTAAAACAACGATTGAATATGCTTTAAAAGATCCAGAAATGAGTCAAGACTTAAAAGCATTCATTAAGCAATTAGATATTTAAATTCAATCAAAGATGCCTGAGACAAAATAGTTGTCCCAGGCATTTTACGTATTTATAGTGGATGATTGGATTGAGTATTCACTGTCATCAAATTTTGATTATTAGAAAGGATAGTACCCAATATCGAGAGTTCAACCTAGAGATTCTACTAACCATGTTAATTCTATTTCGATATTAAGATTGCAAAGAGAATACATTTCTATCTTTTTCTACTTAAGAGTTAAATATAGCATCGTTCATTTTTTGTGCAATTACGTCAAAATGATCACAAGAAAGTGATACATAAAGTTTGATTTTAGGTTCTGTACCAGAAGGACGCAAAGCAATAAATCCTTCATTAAAGTATATCTTTATTACATTCGCTTTAGGTAAAGTTATATCGCTAACTTCATCATTTTGTAAGTCAGTCTTTTTACCTGTTTCAAAATCTTCGATTGCAATGACTTTAAGACCACACATTTCCGAAGGTGTTTCACTTCTGAATTGAGTCATAATATTTTCAATTTTTGCCTTGCCTTGAGTACCTTCAAATGTATGTGAGAAGAGCTTGTCATTAAAGTTACCGATATTTCGAGTAATGTCTTCTAATTCATCTTTAAGCATGCGTCCTTCATTTTTTAATTCAGCTGCATACTTAATCATTAATGGCACGATTTGAATCGCATCTTTATCTCTTACGAAAGGACGAGCTAAGAAGCCATAGCTTTCCTCGTAGCCAAAAATAAAGTTTTGTTCAGGAGACAGATGTCTTATTTCAGCTGCGATATATTTAAAACCTGTCAAAACTTCTTTGAAATTAACATTATGATATTGAGCAAGAGATTTAGCTAAGCCACCACTTACAATTGATTGGAACATGATTCTGTTAGGCAATCCTTCTGTTTGTTTGATACGATAATTTAACAAAAGTGCACCTATCTGATTTCCATTGTAATAGTGGATGTTACCTTCAACATCACGTTCAACTATTCCTAAACGGTCTGCATCAGGATCTGTGCCAATAAGTAAATCAGCATCAATGTGATTAGCAAGTTCTATCGATTGATCAAACGCTTTATGATCCTCTGGATTTGCACTGGCTACAGAGCTGAAATCTGAATCAGGTTCACATTGTGATGCAACTAACTCAAATTGATTAAAGTTAAGAGAAGATAAAATGTCAGGTACAATTGGCACACTCGTACCATGCAAGCTTGTAAAGACAACTTTTAAATCGGACTGTGGAATCGTTCCAACTAAGTCTTGTACGTTTTTGAAATAATCTTCTCTGACTTCACTCGGGACTGAATGAATTAATGATTGTTGTTCAGTAGTTAAACTAGGTACATTAATATGAAGTGGATGACCTAATTTATCGATATATGTGCTTAATTGTGCGGAAGCGTCGGTTGATAATTGAGCACCATCTTCTCCATACACTTTGATTCCGTTGTAATCTTTAGGATTATGGCTAGCTGTAATCATTACACCCGCATCAGCCTGTAAGTATCTGACTGCAAATGATAAATCAGGTGTTGTTCTGTATGTATCAGCAAGATAAACTTTAATATCATGACTTGCTAGAATATTAGCGATAATTTGAGCAAATTCAGGTGATAAGTGCCTTGTGTCATAATGTATGACGACGACAGGATGTGCGATACTTGATGTTAAATAATGGGCAAAGCCTAACGCTACTTTAGATACTGTGAACTTATTTAATCGGCCTTCACCTAAACCGAATTTCCCTCTAATACCAGCCGTACCAAAAGACAGTGTAGTATTGAGTCCTTCTTGTTGCTCTTCGGAAGTTTGATTATTATAAAAATCTTTGACTAAACTTTCGTCTAATACATCTATCCAATTATTTTTCATATTTACAAATTCCTCTTTATTAAAATTAAAATATACATTATACTATATTTTTAGTTTACGTTTATTTTCGAAAACATAAAAAGTTCTTAGCTTATTTTAAAACAACATATAAAATACTTCTTAAATCACATTATAAAATTTCTAGCTTCAAAATGCATCAATATTTTTATAATTAACTATAAAATAGCATACATCTTAAAAGGTGAGGATTAAAACAATGATATATACGGTAACAAGCACATTACCCCTAGTGCACGGAGGAAGAACTAAATCATTATTAACAAGAATTCGATTTCTTGATAAAGAAATGGGCATTCACAATAAAATATTAACAACGAATTATAACGCTAATTATAATGAAGTTTATCAAAAGTTCGAAGAGAATCAACTCATAACGAAAAATACGCAAATCGAAAATATATATGATTGGTTATCTGATTTCAAATTACTTTCAATACCTAAAACAAGATTTAAGAAAAAAACTCTTTACTCTGAAAAAGATAGAGACATAGAAGGTTTAACTTCTAAAGTATTCAATGATGGCAATGTGATGAGATATTATGATCAAGAAACTTATGTTTTATATCGAAAATTTTATGAAGATACAAATATCATAGAATTTGAAGACGTGATGTCACCAATTTCTAAGAAAAAAATTGAACGTAGAGAATATAATCACTTCGGTCAATTGCATAGAAAGATTTACTTCTCAAGTCGCACATATCACAAAATTTTGGAAGAATATTTTGACACAGAGGGAAGTATTTACTGTAAAAAATTTTTCAATTCTCAAAAGGCAAATGAATTAGATTTCATTCAAATTTTTAAAAATCAACGTATCATGAAGGCTTTTAAAAACGAAAAAGATCTCTTTAAATATTATTTCGAACATCGCTTTAAGCAAAATGATATTGTTTTTAATGATGCTAGACTTCTAGATAAACCACTTTTAAATAACTGTATGAACACAAAAAATGTGCTTGTATTTCATAATAGCCACATCGATGGCGATAATATTAAATCTTCATACAAAAATGCACTGGAAAATTCTGATAAAGTAGCTCAATACCTCTTGCTTACACATATGCAAAAAGACGATATACAACATGCATATGGTATCAGCGATGAAAAAATATCGATTGTACCTCACTTTATTAAAAGCTATGGACAAAAAGATACTCATGACAAAGAGGATAGATTCGTATTTATTGGTAGACTAGGCAAACAAAAACAAGTGGACCATTTAATCAAATCTTATAATCAATTCTTAAAATATGGGCATCAAACGAAATTAGCGATTTATGGTGCAGATGAACAAAATCAAAAACAAGTCATTCTAGATTTAGTTAAAGAATATCAAATTGAAGATAAAGTTGATTTAAATGATTTTACCAAGCATCCACTTGAAGAATTCAAAAAATCTAAAGCCTCACTATTAACCAGTGAATACGAAGGTTTTGGTTTAACCGTTATGGAAAGTATTGAAGTAGGTTGCCCAGTCATTGCTTATGATGTAAGATACGGTCCTGGTGAAATCATAGAGCACGGTGAAAATGGTTATCTTGTTGAGCCAGATAACATTGAAGCATTCGCAGCCTATATGGATAAAATAATTAAAAATCCACTAACAAAAGTTGAAACAAAAAATGCACTCAAGTATGAACAAGCAAAGAATAACTATCAGAAGTTGTTCGAGAGAGTAAAGTAATTTAAACCCAGCAATAGTAAGTAGACTGACCCCAATTAGTGGGAATTATATAAAAACACTTTCGTTGAATTCATATTAAAATGAATCATACGGAGGTG
>JALCCF010000099.1:0-10521 GCA_023212605.1 Moesziomyces parantarcticus | reverse complement strand
AAAGCCAAGCAAAAAAAAAAGAGTGTGTTTTTGGAAAAAATTCGGGGCCCAAAAATTTGTGTTTGGGGGGCCGCCTCCCCCCCCCCCCCCCCCCCCGATTTTGGCAGGCGGACTCGGTCCGTCGCCCTGCGAGCGGACAACGGCCTAGGGTTAGGGCACAAGCCTGTCAGGCCCGACAGCAGTGTGTTTCAAAACACAAATAAGGCACAGCCAGATTGTGGGGACGGTGAGGTCGCTCCCTTTTGCACTCCCCACAGCCCACGGCAGTGCTTTCATTACCAAAGACGGGTGCATGCTGCAAGCAGAGAAATCTGTGAGTAGGCAGTATGTGAGCGGCGGCAAGTCGGCGCCAGATTCTAGATCCGTGCGTTCTCAGGCAATCGAGATTCTTCAGACGGGTTGTGTTGTCGTGCCTTTTTTGGCCAGGTCTCAACCATTCAGGCCCTCTTGTCCGCTCAAGTCCACTACATCTCTCTTGCTGCAAATTCTCTCAAGCTGCCAGCAGATTCACCCCCACCGCATCTGGCCAGCTCGACCTTCTCCAGGGATGATGGCAGCCCTCACCTGCCCCCTTTACCATCCACCACGCTCAGATACCCTACCGACGCCGACGCGCCCACTACCAGCAGCTTTTCTCATAGCGGTCCGGTTGACAAAGACTCGAAAGAGGCCCATGACATAGATGACCAGCACGATTCCGCCCCTTCCACGCAATACGACGCTGGTGTCAAGAAACCGTCAACCGTCCGCTTAATGCTCCCCTCCTCGCCTCACTCCCCCTCCTCGACTCTCGCGGCGCCCGCGCATCCACTAACGCCGCATCCGGTCCATCCATACAACCCCTCGCATTCATCATGTGTCTCGGGTGCGAGATTTTTTCCGAGAGGCCCTGAACCGTGGCTCTTGGTCTGGACATATCATATTCATCGTCCTCATGCTCTCTGTACGCGAACGCTCAGCCTTCGCTCGCCCCTTGTGATTCTCGCTCGCACCGACCAGTGCTCTCCTTGCACATCTCCATCGCTCCGCTAAGGTGCCCTTCAGCTGCCGCACCCAATTGAAGATGGCCTACCTCACGGGCTACAACTGGCACAAGGGCGGTCGCCTCCAATCCCGGCATGTCTCGGCCGACGCAGGACACATCGTCACCTGCCTCGCTATCGATAGCGACTGGATCGTCGTTGGCATGGCCAACTCCAAGATCCACGTCTTCAGCGCAGAAACGGGACTCTATGCTCACACCCTGCTGGGCCATGACGCCGGCGTGTGGTGCCTCACTCTCATCAGCCGTACGGGTAAAGGTTCCAAGCGCGCCACCGCCGACGCCAGTATCTCATCTGAACAGGGCAAGGGCAAAATGGCCGTCACCGATCCCGAGGATGGCAGTGGCGGCAAGCCCTACCAAGCGGCTGCCGATGGCGATCTTCGTCTCGTGCATCACGACCCACGCCCCGATGCCGCTGACGCGCTCCTCTCCCCGCCCTCCTCGTCCATCGAGCTGCCCGCCGACGAACCAGACGTCTTTGGCAGTCGCAGACCGCCATCGTCGACAGCAAGCACGCCAGCCTCGGGCAAAGCTCGTCAGACCTATGGCCATGGCGAGACGCGCGAATGTTTCCACAAGGCGCGCCGTGCTCTGCGACGCCAGCACAGCGCGAGGCGAGCCGCGGCCTTGACAGCAGCAGCTGGCGCCGGTGACTTTCCTGCAGCTGCATCCGCCGATCAGAACCTGCAACTAGACGGCTGCGCATCGGATGCAGGCGATTCCGACGCCGACATCTTCATCCGCTCCGAAGGTCCCTCCTTCGTCCACCGAGAACTGCGCTCCAACGCTCGGGCTCGAGTTGAGCGCGAAAACGCCAGGACTGTAGCAGAGGCTGAAGCTGGCGCTATCCGAGACGCATTCATGGCCGATGGCACCGGCAACATTCCTGCCGAGCTGGCCGGGGAGATTCGTCGCAACGGCGAATCCGTCACTGGCCCTGATTCCATAGGTTCCGCTGGCGAGTCGACAAAGGCAGTCGGCGGCGTGCATTCAACTTCGACTAGCACCGCGCAGCTCGCGGGCAACGCGCTTGGCATGGGCAACCCGTGCGGCAGCGTGCTCGGCTACGGCAACCAAGACGCGATCGTCGTGAGCGGTGGCTGCGACCGCGACGTGCGCGTCTGGGATATGCGCACCGGCGAGTGCAAGCACGTGCTGCGCGGCCACACCTTGACGGTGCGATGCCTAAAGGTGCTCGACGGTAAGCCCATCGCCGTGTCGGGCTCGCGAGACTTTACGCTGCGTGTGTGGAACGTCAATACGGGCACGCTGGTGCATCTGCTCGCCGGTCACCACCAAATTGTGCGATGCATCGAGGTGGCGGGAGACCAGGTGGCATCCGGAAGCTACGACGGCAGTTGTCGCATTTGGAACCTCGACACGGGCGCCTGCCAGCACGTACTCCGCGGCCACGTCCACGCCATCTATTCGGTCGCCTTTGACGGCAAGCACGTCGCTACGGGCTCGCTCGATTCGGACGTGCGCGTATGGTCGGCGAGCACGGGCGACTGCCTCGCGCTCTTCCAGGGCCACACGTCGCTGGTGGGACAGCTGCAGCTGCTTGACAACACGCTCGTCACCGGCGGCTCGGACGGCCGCGTGATCGTGTTTAGCCTCAAAACGTACGAATGCCTGCATCGGCTGTGTGCGCACGACAACTCGGTGACGTGCCTGCAGTTTGACGAGCGCTACATCATCACGGGCGGCAACGACGGACGTGTGAAGCTGTGGGAATTCAGCACAGGGGAGTTCATTCGCGAGATCTGCGAGCCGTGCGAGCAGGTGTGGCAGATTAAATTCCGCGGCGACAAGGCGGTAGTGCTTTGCAAACGCAACGACAAGACGTGCATGGATGTCATCACCTTGCGCACGGCGGCCGACGACATGTGAAGGGGACGCCGCAAGTGTCGTTTCATTCTTATACGAGTCCCTGCTTGGGACGTGTTTTCGCATCAAAAGAATCGTCAGTTTGCATTTGTTTCAGCACCCGTTGCGACCTTATGAGCCTTTGTTCCTGTCTGAACGTGGGTGATGCGCAAAACGGCGACGGCGTGAGAATTTTGATCGCAATTCTTGCATCGGGACAGTGATGCAGCTTGAACAGGAAGCGCGGAGGCGCGACGGCGAGAAGTGGATCCACGACGATGCGGTTACAACTAACTTAAAATGAGAAAAGGAATAGGTCGACCCTCGTGATGGTCGAAGTGGTGGCTCTTCGTGGCGTCAGCATTCTGTATCCTCGTCGATGCGTTATTGATGGTCTGACCTTTGCCACGGATGGGCGGCTCGGCGAAAATCTTCGCCTTTTGTGGAGATGACGCCCTCGAGATCAAGGTGCTCACAGTCTGGTCTCTGGAAGTCACAAATGTGGTTCAGCCAATCTGCAAAGTCTGCGATATCGGCTTCGGTCGCAATTACGTGATGGTAACTTCAAGCTTGCCTTCCTTGGTGTGAGTCGTGCGAGCTGCTGAACTCGACAGAATTCGCATGGACCCGATTCAGCTCGGGAAGGTGAGTAGCAGGCGTCGTTTCTACCACGAAGTGCCTTTGCCGTTGAGAGCACTCTTCTCGTTCAAGGCAGTCTCGGCCGAGGTGCGGCCGTTGCCAGCACCAATCGAGTGCGACTCGCCAGTGGCACCGACAGTCAGCCGGAGAGGCAGCGCTGTTTCGAGATGCTTGAAACAGTCGTTGAAAAGGTAGTGGATCGCAATAACGATGACAATCAAGATGAACATGAAGGCTCCCTCGGGATTTGCCGACAGCTTCTTGTTGCCCGTGTGGCCCGAATACGCGAGGAAGAAGATGTAGTGAGCATGACTATCTCGACGTACAGACCAGCAAGATATTCGGCCTTGCCAAAGAAGAGACCCAAAGTCTCGCCGGGCGGCTTCCTGTCGTACACGTGGAGGTGGAGGTACTTGTAGCCGCAGAAGAAGAGCAGGTAGGGTCAGGTAGGGCAGCGGAACGGACTGTGGCGCCGCAAGCGCCTTGCTGGAGACTGCGAGGCCCGTGGTCCGGGCCCTGTCTGCAGCGACCTCTTGCTTGCTGAGGCTACTGCTCCTGAGCCTACTCCTGAGGCTGCTGCGGCTGCCTCTCTCGCTTGATGTTGCTGGGAAGTGATCCGTCTTGCGCTTGATGGAGCGAATATCTCTCTCGAGTCTCTCCAGCTGCCGTTTGGTATCACTCAGAACGCTGGCATGGTTCCGCGAGCCGATGGGTACAGAGAGTCTATGGAACGATGGACGCTTTCCCAAATCGAGAAGGCATCGCCCAACAGGCATGCCAACGCTCCGAGACAGCTTACATCGCGCTCATGCTCTCTTGAGTGAGCTGATAGAGCATGCCAACGTCCAAGCCATAGTGCCGCTCTGCATTTGCCGTGCTGTGACCCGCTTGCAGGTCGTGCACACTGTTCTCTCCCCCCCTTTCCCCTTCCTTCTCATCGCCAGCTAGCCCCTTGTGCGCATGCTGAAGGCCTGCGCATTGCTGTTGATGTGCTTGAGCGCAAGCAGCTGCTTCACCTTGCTGACCGTTGAAGTCTCGTACGCTGCCCAGCATGAGCGACCAGCAGGTAGGGGCTCTCGAGCGAACGCCTATCACCTGATTGTGCAGCATGTGCACAACTGGCACCACCTGCGACACATAGAACATATCAGGGCTTCCAACGCTGAGATACAGGAAGCGAGGGACGTCGATCTGCCTCCAGGTGCCCTCCTTGCTGACGAGCGCAGAGGAGACGCTGCCATCGTAAGGGGAAGAGGCTCCGAGGGCCAGCAAGCGCGTTAGTAGGTTGCACGATGAGCAGCTCTGCACCACGAGCTGGCAGGCCGCTTCCAAGCTCAAAAAGCACAGCAAGCACCCGAGCGAATTCGTCATGGCTGGCAAAGTATTCTCTGGCTGTCTTGCCGTAAAACTGCAGCCTGTCTGAGCGAGGGTCCATCAGCGGCAGCCCCATCGGCCCGTTGCTCCCTCCAATCATGCGCTTGAGGATGTCGGTGGTTCGTATCTTGCCGAAAGCGTCCCTACTGAGATCGAGGCCGAGCACAGTATCGGTATGGTTGTCCTTGATGTGCTGGAGATCATCCTCTGGCAGATGGCCAAGCTGATGCACCAGTTGTTCTGCTTGCTTCTGCGCTCCTTGTAGCATCTCTCGGAGCCGAGCGATAGGCAGACACAACGTGTCAAGCGCGACGCTTGACAAGTCTCGAGCCCAAGCCTATCGGAAGCTCGAGTGTTCCTCCACCGCCGGCTTCTTGCCTTATCGAAGGAAGCCTTGCAAACAGCCACTTGACCGTCGGCTGTTGTGGTAGACCACCTTCTTGAGCTCTGCTTAAAGGACGCCAGGCAGCGATGTACAGGCGATCGGATCAAGGTGCCTTCCACCGAATCCGAGAGTCTTTTGCGCAAGACGGCGCGCACTGAAAACTCCAAGCTGACGATGATGGACGTGCCTGCTCCCGCGGCTTTGAGCATGCCGTCAGGACGAATACACAGGTGCAGGAATAGTCGCACGAGTGTCAAATGTCCAGTGCGGTCGAGGTCGTGCAGCTACAGCTCCGGCAAAACCAGCTGGTAGGACAGTTCAAGCACCTAATACCCAGCCGTTTCTGCCTGTACGAATTGCTTGCTGGAGCTAGTATCCTCACAATGCCTGTCGTCCGCATTGCAGTCCTTGTCTGCAGGATCTTTGAATCGTTGCGCAAATGTCCTTGAGCTGCAGCAGGAGTTCCACCATGTGGTCGTTCAGAGCCAGGTGCTCTCGGACGTCGCCGTTGTCAAAGTAGCTCGGCTTGGCTTCGAAGACAAGGCGACCCAGCAGACCCAGGGTTCGGGCCCAAAGGTGAGCCCGCTCTTGCAGCGTTGTTCGGGAGAGGTCTTGGGGCGTACTCGGATCACTGCAGTAGAAGCGAATAGTTTGCTGCAGCGAGGATGCGCTGTGCAACAGAACCTAGATTCAAGCAAGCATTAAATCCTTGGTGAAGCCAACGAGCCAGGCGGCAAAGTCAACATGAGACCTGGCCACTTGTCCACATCGACGGAGAGACCTGCAGTAGAGGAGACGGACTTCCCCTCCCAATACTGGACCCAGCCAAACTTGGCGGCCCGAGGGCGTGTTTTGTCAGCAAAGTGGGAGATGCGGTCTTGAGCACTGGTGTGGCTGGCACAGAGCTCTTCATCCTGCTTGCGAAGGATTTCACCTTTACTCTCAAGTTTGCTGATACACTGCTCTCTTCGACCCTGGCTGCTGCAGGCAATTGCTTTGGCGTCAGGTCCCGCTATGCTTCACGCACGTAGAGATATCTTGACGATGCCCTATGGATGAGCTGAACAGGCACCAGGTGGAGTGCAGTCGCCTCTTGGTCTCTCTCTTTGCAGTGCTTCACATGCCTGTAGAAAGAGGATTCGGACTTGATGTTATAGCTAGCCGCTTGCGCAGCAGAACCAGCCGTCGGATCAACCCTCCAAGCCGGGAATTTTGGCAGCTGGCAGAAGGCTAGGGATGAGTTATGTTGAAGCGGGCGAGTCCAGATTGAGCTGGTCAAGCAGCTCCTTGAGCATCTTTGCTGCACTTGGAATAAGGATAATGTGAAATGAGCGTCAAAAACGAAACCTGATTTCCATGCTTTTGTCACACATGCACACCCGGAAGTCAAATCAAAGCACAGGTAAATAAGGTTCCATGCAGTACCAGCTACACTTTTGCGCAAATCTTGCAACTCGCAGGTACCTCCGGCGAATATTCACATGCACTCTTGCAGAGAGTGGAAACGTGAAAATGTCAAGATAGAGTCGCAGCGCGCCAAGTGTGCATTACCTGGAATCAAGCTTGTGCAAGATAATTATGGAGAAGCTTCTTCGACTCGAAGAAAACGGCACTTGCGTGTGGTGGGTGCATGCTCTTGGATGAAGAAGTCATTCGTGAGACGGTTTGACAGCAATGCAGCCCGGCGTTCCTGTGAGTCTAGCAGCTGAGAATGCATCGGCACCAATTTTTTTGGTGACCATTTTCGATCCTTCAACAGCGCAAGGCACCTTTTTTCGGACTGTAAGCCGTGCGTAAATTCGGTCGCAAAATTCACTCCAATATCCCTGCTCCTGTCGAGTCAGGCGCGCCGAAGAGTGTCTGCCGAAGTTCTGAAGCCTTGAGAAATTCCTCACAACTCTGCAAGGTCAGTCCAAATTTGGCCGTTGCCTTCAGAAGGCCACCCGTCAGATCATCAAGCTTACTTTTGATCAGGAAACTTGCACCTTATCCGTAGAACTTGCCAACCTTCTGCAAAGCGCCGCCAGAGCCTCTGAGAATGTCAGATCCAACCTATACCAGTAGAACATGATGGTCGGCGCTTCTCCATCCATCATCGCGCACAGCCACGGATTTCTGACTGAAATCCTCTTTCCCGACGCGCCGCCCAGTCCGTCGGCGCGTGAACGAGCCCTGCTCACCTGCCAAGGCTGTGAACAGCACGGGAGCAGTGTCGCATTCCTAGCCCGCGCGACGCCTGCAGTTCACGCGTCCTTTGGCGGGCAGTCCGAGTCCGAGTCCAAGTGCGGAGGACCCGGACCCTGACACATGGATAGGCGGCAATGGTTGCGATGACGAATGCTCCAAGGCGCACGGTCCAGGTGTGGCGTTGGAGTTTTGGATTAACAATATTGCGCACCTTCTCATGTAGATTGTGGCAGCGGGAGTTCTCCAGCACCTGGCTCCCGCCTGGGTTAATGCAAGCAGTGTAGGAACTGGGCACACCTCAGACACTGTGTGTGCAGTACCAGGCAAGGCTCTGACGCTGACACTACTGGGCCTACCGGGATCCCCCTTGTGACCCTGCGACATTGTTTCCGAATGTCTCCAGCTTTCGGAGAACGTCTCGTAGCGCACGGTTCAATTTTGGAACTGCTCTTTCTTCGCGAAAACCAAAGAAGGTGGCAATCCCGCTCAGTCACAGTTCCGAGATGTTGTAGCCCTGTCTTTCGCAAGTCACTCAGTATAAGCGGTCCGGTGCAGATGCTTTGACCGTTGATTGGCTTCAATGTTCTCGCCCAAATCATGCGCTAAGGCAGTGTTTCCCTTCAGCGAATTCCGTCGGTCGAGCATTATGAAATTGGGTCATGGAGCTGGCTCATTTTTGCTTGGCGGAACTGGACTGTCGCCACTGGGAGCGGATCGCGCTCAGAGGTAGACCGGCACCACCGCCGCTCGTCGCCCTTTGCAACCGCTCTCATCCGCTCAGCCTGCTCCATCTTTCTCGTCCATCAACTTGTACCTCGTCAGCACCCCCATTCGGCCCGCATCCGGCCAGTTCGACCGTATCCAGCGATTGTAGCCCTGACCCTCCCTTTTCACCATTCCCAGACGCTCTTGCGACGCCGACGAACTCGCTTTCGGCAGCCCTGTCAGAGCGGTCCGGCTGAGGGCTGAGGGCGATGCGGTGCCATGGTCAACGTTGACCATCACAATATTGCCCCTTGAAGCAGGACGAAGCCGCTGTCAACAATGAGCCAGTCGTGCAACAGTCCCCCTCCTCGCCTACAGGCCCCGTAACACCTCGTCCGCCAGTTTCTTCTTCGCCTTGGCCTCCTCTCCCGGACCCGAGCACACCATCAGCCCACTCATAGCGGGCTCGCGCGACGCTCGCTGAAACGATTGCTTTCCCAAGCGCCTCCAGCGCATCCACTGATGCTGCTTCCAGCCGATCCACACA
This sequence comes from Moesziomyces parantarcticus, assembly GCA_023212605.1. Classification (NCBI taxonomy): domain Eukaryota; kingdom Fungi; phylum Basidiomycota; class Ustilaginomycetes; order Ustilaginales; family Ustilaginaceae; genus Moesziomyces; species Moesziomyces parantarcticus. Next base: position 1,773 of record JALCCF010000099.1, on the reverse strand, counting down.
ACGCTCTCACGGACTACGAAGCGTCTCGGCCCATTTTCGCAGCAGCGTCGAATCTGTCAGATAGGAATCACTGGGCTTGACCTTTGCACCTAATCCCCATCTCTCACTCGCTCCTCCGTGCGCGACCGCTCTGCCGTCGCTTGACCGCAATCGTGGCCCGCATCGACCAGTGTCGTCCAGGTACATCTCCATCGCTGCGCTAAGGTGCCCTTAGCTGCAGCACCCAGGTGGAGATGGCCTACCTCTTGGAAGTCAATTGACGCTAAGGCGGTCGACTTCAGACGCAGAAACTATTGGCCGACGCGGGACACTTTGTCACGAGCCTCGCCATCGACAGCGAGGGGATCGTCGTCGGCATGGTCAAACCCAAGATAAACGTCTTCAGCGCAGTAACGGGGCTGTACGCCCGTCCCCTGTTCAGCCACCACGCCGGCGTGTGGAGCCTCACCCTCATCAGCCGTTCGGGCAAAGGCGACAAGCGCGCAGCCGCCGACCACATCCTCCCAACAGACTATGACAAGGACAAGATGGCCGTCACCAGTTCCGAGAACGGCAGCGGCGGCAAGCCGCACCAAGCGGCTGCCAATGTTGCCTTGCTCCGCGTTCATCACGATCCACGCTCCAATTCCGCCGAAGCGCTCCTCCACCCGACTCATTCATCGAGCTGTCCGATGCACCAGACTTCTTTGGAGGTCGCGGACCGCCATCCACGATATCAAGCACGCCGGCCTCGGGGAAATCTCATCAGACTTATGGCCGTACCAAGGTTGCCAATGGCTCCACAAACTCCGTTTTGTCCTAACACGACAGCACCGTAGCAGGTGATCCCAGCGAAACTCCTGCTGCATCGTCTGTCCAGCGAAAATTTGCAACGGGACGCCTTCGCGTCCGGTGCAGACAACTCTGACGCTGACATCTGCATCCTCTCTTAGGCCCTTCCTTCGTCTGTCGAGAGCTACGCTCCTCCACCCGGGCTCGACCCGATCGCGACAACACCAAGACTGTCGCAGAGGCTGAAGGCGGAGATGTGTCCGAGATGCATTTATGACCGACAGCACCTATAATATTTCCGCCAAGCTGGCCAAGGAGCTACGTCGCAACGGCCAGTCCTTCGCCGGCCCTGGTCCCACAGATATAGTCAGCGAGTCGAAGCACGCAGCCGGCGGCGGGCAATCTACCTTAACAACCAACGCGCAGCTCGCGGGCAATGCGCTGGGCATAGGCAAGCGGTGCGGCAGCGTGCTCGGTTTGGCAACAAAGTCGCGATCGTCGTGAGCGGTGGCTGCAACCGCTACGTGCGTGTTTGCGGCATGGGTCGGGCAAGTGCAAGCACGTGCTGCGCGGCCATATCTTGACGGTGCGTTGCCTCGAGGTGCTTCATGGCAAGCAGATCGCACTGTCGGGCTCGCGAGACTCTATACTGCGTGTGTGGAACGTCGAGACGCGCACGATGGTGCATCTGTTTGTCGGTCACCATCATGGAGTGCGATCCACCGATGTGGCGGGCATCATGTGGCATCCGGTCTGCACGTGTCGCACCTGGGAAGTCGAAACAAACACCTGCGCTAACACACGCTGTGCGGACACCCCTCTTCATCTACGCGGTCTCGTTTGACGGCAAGCGACTCGACGATGCGCGTGCGGTCGGCGAGCACGGGCGGCTACCTTGCGCTCTCCTAAGACCACACGTCGCTGTCGGGACAGCTGCAGCTGTTCGACGATACGCTCGTCACCGGCGGCCTTGGACGGTCGCGTGATTGTATTTGGTATGAA
>JALCCF010000098.1:0-11789 GCA_023212605.1 Moesziomyces parantarcticus | reverse complement strand
CCCTAACCCTAACCCTAACCCTAACCCTAACCCTAACCCTAACCCTAACCCTAACCCTAACCCTAACCCTAACCCTAGGGTCTACACGCTAATGTAACATTCTAAGTCTAAAGTTGCATCCTTCAATTTTCTAAGTCCGGTTGAATTTTGCGCCTCATTTTTTGAGTCGCATTTTGTTTGGTGTGAGATTACGCGTCTGTTTTGAGTTCCGGGTTGCGAATGCCGAGCAGTCAATCGATGCGGGCATGTGGGGAAAAGGTGGGCGGGAAAGTGCGGGGAGACCCTGAAGTCAAGTTCCCAACGACGAACGGCAACCGACTGCACAAACCTGCGTCTCATCCATATCACGCGGATGGCCGTCGCAAGTAAACACTCGTGCGACGGTCTGTAGCGCACACTATGATGGACAGTTCCAGTCGAAGCGCAAGAATGCTGCCAGACAATGGAAGCCACAAGAAGCCGCATCGTGCGCAAGTGGCGTGCACGCGGTGCCGATCGCAAAAGCTGCGATGCGATGGCCTCATCCCCTGCTCTCGCTGCGTCCGCGCCAAAGCGCCATGCGCCGACCCTCTTCAACGCATGCGGGATCTTTCATCGCGCGACGAGCATGCATACACCCTCTTACGCTTAAGCTCGACTTCAAGGCAGGTGGACTCAACAACTCAGACAAAGCCCGCCGAGCATCGCATCTCGCCGGTTCCAGACTCGGATGGCCGAGATGTTTCCATCGATTCAAGCTTGGTGCTGCGGCTGAAAGTGAAGCTGGCAGATGCTGTCAGTCGTCTGGAAGCCGTCGAAGCGAGAGTGGGCATCACTCTCACTACAGATCCGCTCTCAGCCGGCCCAGCCCATGATCAACCGCCGTTGCGGTCGGCCGCCATGCACGAGAGCGTGAGAGCCCCATTCACCGACATGATGGAGAAGGGCGCGGACGAGTCCAACCTTCCATCACGCAGCTCGAGTCCTGAACTCGTACACTCATATCAAAGCGCACCCGGGAACAGCAGTAATCTACGAAAGTCTGCTGATGTGGGCATCGGCGATCGTTCGAGTCTCGACAACACGCAATCCGAGCTTGCGCCTGTTCATGGTTCGCCGTACAAGGCTCGCGCATCGGCGCATTCGGCAACGGATCTCCGTTCTGCGGACCCAATATCGAGGGGCTTGCTCAGCGATGATCTTGCAGCATGGCTTCTCGATTGGTTTCTGGAGCACTGCCATCCTTTTCTTCCCGTCTTGGACGCCGAGGCTAGCAACGACATCGTGCGAATGCGAGACGAAGCACCCTTTCTGCTCACGGTGATACTCGCGATTGGTCTGCGCTTCGACGCATTACGCACCTGTCACCTTGCTCAAAGGGGCGGCACGACCGAATTGTCGGAGAGTCTCACTCAGATGACCGAAGTTCTGCTAGGACAAACACTGCTGCGATCCCGATTCCGTCTGAGTGACGTGCAGGCAGTGCTCTTTCTGCATGCCTGGGGCTTGCGACCGATTGGCCAGGGCTCCGATCCGTGGATTCTGTCGGGTCACGCCTTTCGGCTGGCTAAACGTCTCGGCGTCGAAAAGACCGTCACTTCCTCGCACAGTTTTGGAAGGGACTTCCTTTCCTCGCGTCGGACCTGGCTGCTGCTATGCGCCTCGGACTGCTTTCCTTCTCTCGGATTTGGCCGACCGTTCTCGCCCAAAGAAAATCTGGATCTTTGCGCCCACATCATCGCCAGTCTGAAGCAAGACCATCTTTTCAAAGGCATCGACATTGGACCCGATGCTTTCGTGGCGGCGCAAGGTGAGCTTGCTCGGATATCGAGAAGGCTGCTGGACTGGGTTGCGGACGCCTCGTCGCAGCTCAATTCTCGAAGCCAGGGGCATCATCAGGACGACGGCCGCTCATGGATCGATGTGGACTCGATATGGACGCGGTACCAGGAGCTCAGTCAAAGCCTCCAGACCTGCGAAGCGCAGTGGGACGAGGGCCTGCAGCTGCCGGTTGCCAACGTCAGCGCTGCTCTGTACCGATGGCATGTACGTCTCTGCCTGCCCAGCTTTGCGCTACGCCTCAATGACATAGCGGACCGCACCTCGATCGCAAGGGCTCGGGCTCAAGGCGCTGCCGGCAGGAGGGAGACGGGCTCAAAAGCTTCGCGATTTCGCTCGATCTATCATCAAGCCATCTTGCGATCTTCTGAAGCCATTGTGCGGCTTCATGCACAAGACGAGGAGGGAATGCTTACCTACGTGCCCGACTATCTGGTGATGGCCTTGGCACAAGCTTGTTCGGCTCGCATCGGACTTCTCGAGATCGGATCGGGATCAGACGAATTGAGGAGAAACGGAGCGCACGGCCATGAGCGTGGCACAAAGAGGCAAACGGGAGACAAGACACGGGAAACGGAGCTGGTTGCTTCTGCGTTGGCATCTTTGGATAGACTGGCCTCGCAGGGCGTGTCGTTGGCTCGATATCTGTCGGCCAAGGTGGTTGACGCTGCCAAGAAGGCTCAATTGGCCATTCCTCAACGGAGCAATTCCCGACATGGGAAATCCGCTGCTACTGACGTCGAGGCGACGCAGCTTGCAAAGCGCCGTAAGAGGAGTGCGCAACTCTCGGCGAGGGAACGAGGCGCCGAAATGGGATCGGTCCACGATGGAATCAGCAATGTTGGTCTTGGTTGGGCAGCGGTTGGCGAGACATCGAGTCAAACCATGGATCCTTACATCAGTCCTGCTGCGAGCAGTCTGCAAGACCTTTTGGAGGTGAGGTGGCCTGAGGCGGACGATCTGGATCTGTGGTTTGACGCCGACGATCCGCTGCGACTTCTGTTTGGCGAAAACGCCGATCTGCTTGCTCCAGGTGCGTTTGATCTCAACATGGATCTGCCTGCGTCGGATTCCTGAAATGCAGCACGACACACACATTGCATCGCGCATCCGTGCCAATTGGGATTGTGTCGGCAATTAATGCTTTGGATTGCAGGGACCGGTGCTAAGAGAAGGTCCAGGGGAGTGCAGAAGAGAGACCGCGACACAAAACGCCGGAGCAGTGTGATGGAGAGAGCTATGATGATTGAGCCAGCTCGGTCTCGACTTGCATGAGACGATGGAAGGCGGCGACTGCCTGCTGGATGGTCTCCTTGGGAGACGGCTGCAGAGGTGCGCGCGGAAGGCCGCCGTAGCCGTGGAAGGCCTCGACGAGCGCCTTGTGCACGGGCACTCCACCCTTGCCGAGCTCCCACTCTGCCAACGAGATGATGTGCTGAAGCTCGGTGGCTTCTTGATGGCGGCCTTGATCGAAGATGTGTTGGAGCTGTACGACGGCTCTAGGAGCAATGTTACCCATGCCGGTGATGGTGCCGTGTGCACCCACGGCCAAAGCGCCAGTGAGGTAGTCGCTCGCGCCGCCGAGGACGAAAAAGTGGTCGCCATTGCCGGAAGCAGCTGGCAATGCGCAATTCCTGGCCATCTTGCCGATGTCGTGATCGGTGTGCTTGACGCCGCGGATGCGGGGATGTTGCGAGAGCTTGCGGGTGATGTCTGAGCTCAAGTTGATGCCCGAGCAAACGCCGGGATAGGAGTAGATGAGGATGGGGATGGGCGACGAATCGGCGATTGTCGTGTAGAATTCGATGGCTGCAGGAGCGCCGAGCTGGTTGGGGTAGTAGGAGGAAGGAAGGACGAGAGCGTGGGAGGCGCCAGCGTTTGCCATTGCTGCGAGGCTTGCACGGGCTGTGACGATCGAGTGGCCGCCGGCGCCGGCGATGAGAGGCATGTCTGAGCATCCACAAGCATTCATGGCCTTGCGTGTCGAGCGTACAAGCTGTCAGGGAAGGGTAGCGCAGCGAGAAGTCGTCACGATTCAGCGTTCAAGAAATTGGACGTGGTCATGGGAGCTAGTCGACTTACTATGACCTTCTCGTCGTCGGTGAGCGAAACCGCCTCGCCGGTGGATCCTAGAACTACGATGCCTGCTACGCCACTGGTAGCGACGTAGGCGATGTGCTTTTCGAAAGCCTCGAGATCGAGGAGAGCTCCATGCTCGCCCTTGAAAAAGGTGAGGACGGGCACGTAGATACCCCTCTTGAGCATCTTGGTCTCCGGTAGCGTCTCGACGCTTGAAATGTTTTCCAACGTTACCATGGTGTCGGGCTGGGTTGCGGTCGTTTATGTTGTCAATGGCAATGTTTGCGAGTCGGTGAGAGGACGAGATCCGCCAAAATCTGAAGTGATTATAAAGGAGATGCGGGTTGAGCTCGGACCGAGCCGAGCAGCAGGACGATGCCTTTTTGGCCACCATCGGATCGAGCCGACGGGTGCACATCTATGTGGGAGAGGGCGGGCGTGAATCAGCCACACCAGGCACCGTCGGCAAATTGCTCGGCCCAGTCGGTGTCGGCAGAGTCGGAACAGACCGAATACACGCTCGCGTGGCTGTCGGCTGGAACCGATTTTCGGTCTCATCTTCGGTCCCTGCCGAACCTATGCGGTCAGTAGAATTCGGTTCGTTCCGAATAGCCAAAATCGCGCCCGACTTGACCGACGGAGCGGGTAGCGCGGAGAGCGGCTAAGCAGCGTAACACACACACACACACACCCCGCCACCGCATGTCCAAAACCCCCACGTTGAACCCCACATCGGACCCCGCGTCGCTCGTGTGTCGACGTACCCCGCAAAAGCTCGAATGCGTCGGTCATCGACACGACTCCATCGAGCCGACCGTGCTCACATGATGTCCGACGGTACCGGACACTTCCAACACGCCCATCACTCGATGCTCCTGCAGGCCATCTTCGGCACTTGACCTGTCTGCCTTCCGCCACTGCGAGGTTCCCAGCGTCACACCCTTCCGGCTATAAATCCAGCCAGCTCGAGACGCTGCCTCGCCTCCTTGCCCTGCTTCCCCAGGAGAAAGTAGGCAGCAACCTGTACATTGTGCCAGCACGAGACCACCTCGCTCTGATCGTCTCTCCGCTATTGCCCCCGCAAGACCATCGTATCGTGACATACAGCATTGTCTCGGCCCACCATGCGCAACTTTTTCAAGCAGCACGATACCTCGCCCTACCCGGCTCCGCCCGAGGTCTACAACAAGAGAATCTGGCTCATGATGCTTTCGGCATCGTTAAGCGCAGGCATGTTCGGCTACGACTCGAGCTTCTTGGGCGGCACCCTCTCCTTGCCCTCCTTCAAGCACACCTTTGGTCTTTCGGACTCGATCGGCGCCTTGAAGCTCGCTGCCCTCTCCAGCCACATCGTGTCCACCTTCCAGGCAGGCTGCTTCTTTGGCTCCCTCTCAACCTATCCGCTCGTAGAGCGCGTCGGCATGCGCTACTGCTTCTTTCTCGCCTCCTTCCTCTTTGTGCTCGGTTCCATCCTCCAGACCGTCAGCACCGGTCAGCTCGCCATGATCTACGCAGGCCGCGCGCTCACGGGCCTCGCCATCGGCAACGCCTACCTGCTTGGACCTGCATATGTCTCGCTCAACTCGCCCCCGGCCATCCGTGGAAAGATGGTGGGCCTCCTCGAATGCGTCTACCAGGCTTTTCAAGTCACCGGCTTCTGGATCAACTACGGCGTCAACAAGCACGTCAGCCCCCACTCCAACACCCAGTGGAGGATCCCAGTCGCGTTCCAAATCCTGCCGGGCACCTTGCTCGCCGTGCTCATGTTCTTCCAGCCCGAAGCTCCGCGCTGGCTCATCAACAAGGGGCGAGAAGAGGAGGGCATCCGCAATCTCTGCTACCTTCGCAACCTTCCCCAGGACCACCCCTACATCCAGTTCGAAATCCAGCAGATAAAGGACCAGATCCAATCCGAGCACAGCACCGGCCACAACAACTCCTTCACCAGCAAGCTCGGCGAAGCTTTCGGCGCCAACAACCGTTCCAGGCTCTTGCTCGGCTTCGCCGTCATGCTCCTGCAGAACTTTTCCGGCATCAACGCTTTGAACTACTACAGCGCCACGCTCATCCGCAACGTCGGCTTCACGGGCACATCCGTCTCGCTCCTAGCCACGGGCGTTTACGGTCTCGAAAAGGCCTTTGTTACGCTCATCTTCATGTCCTTCTTCGTCGACACGCTCGGCAGGAGAAAGGCGCTGCTCGTCGGCTCTCTCGGCGCCGCCGCGGGTATGCTGTATCTCGGCATCTACACAAACGTCTCCCACAGCTTTACCAAGACTCCCCCTCGCGACGCAGGCTCCTCGATGGCCCTCGCCGCCATCTACTGGTACACCTTCTGGTACGCCATGTCCTGGAACGGCATTCCGTTCATGTTCTGTGCAGAAGTCTTCCCCGCAAGGATTCGCATGCTCTGCATGACCATGACCACCTGCATGCAGTGGCTGGGTCAATTCATCATCGTCTACTCGCTCCCCTTCATGGTCGTCAGCATCAAAGGCTACGTCTTCATCTTCTTTGCAGCATGGACCACCTTCTCCTTCTTCTTCACCCTCTTCCTCATGCCAGAGACCAAGGGCGTGCAGCTCGAGGATATGGACATCCTCTTTAACATCAAGGGCACCGCCTTCCGCAAGGACCGCGAATTCAAACGCATCGTGGCTGAGAGGGCCGAAAGCACGCTCAACGGTCAGACAGCTGGTGTGCATACATTTCACGTCGCTGCCAAAGACCAAGACGTAGAGTCGAACAGCTCCTTTCAGGACAAGCAAGATACCGGACTCTTTGGTGCCTCGCTATCCACCCGCGATGCCTAGCTTGCTGAACAGTCAAGGAGATCCGCCGACGACTTTAGGTTCATGACTGATACCGACTCCGTCACTAGTAATGGGAATATCCACCGGCTTTCAACTGCGTTCGCCTGTGCTTGGGTCCGAATAGTTAATGTCTCAATTGAGATCCCGAGCCGCAACCGATTCACTGTCGTCCTGCAACGGTGCTGGACCGCTGCCTCGGCCATGGGCAAGGCAATGCAAGAGCGCTGGAGAGGGCGACTGCTGCGGGGTCTCATGCTGTCGTGCATCTTGCCTTTTGTTTGTTTGTCCGCCTACTTAAGCGGTGGTGAGTAGGACCAGAGCGCCGTGGTACCACGAGCTTCGGCGTGGGGTCTGGGTACATAAATCTGTCTCACCCCACGCTAGTCTCGGTAATTCCGCTTTCCCGCCCGGCATCCCGTCGTGAAATGCTGCATGCGATGCAGTGAAATGCACACTAGACATGTTGGTAATGCTGCCACGAGGCTTGCGCAAACAAACGCCCCGGCTCAGCGATCTGTTCCAGAATTGCATTCTCTTGGCTCCCCGCCAAGCCCTCTCCACTGAGTCGAATACTGCAAGCTACTCCAGGGTCTAGCCGACAGATCTATGCACTCCCGTTCGGCAGCCAACCCAGCCGAGGCCCTGCTTCTGGGTTTTCGGCTATGTCTGCGTATGTCTCATATGCAAACCTCTGCACACCCGTCCAGCACATGCTCTGAGCATGTGTCTGGTCTAGAGCTCTGCCTCTCACATGGCTCCAACGCCCACTTGGAGCCTATGCAGCCGATCCTTCTTTGTCTTTCCCGCAGCCATACACCAACCTGCTCCACGGAACACCGCTCGACACGGCCATTCTCGCATCCGATTGACGAGCCTGCATGCATCACCTGAATTTGCTTATGGCCCCTTCTGTCGGAGTAGGGAGAAGCACTCAAGGGCTAGCCCCTTGGGCGAGGCCAGCAAAACGAGCGGCGACCGAATGGCGGGTACCTCCCCCTCTTCTTCCGCCTTTCCTTAGGCTCGGAAGCTTCCTCTGCGGTCCTGCTAATCTATAAGTGCAGTCGAGTCAAGGCACGGCCATGCTCTTACGCCCTCTTCTCGGCTCTGGCGACGCTCGTTGACTGGTCTGATGCGCACGAGATGGCGTCGACCTTCTCAATCCGCACCTGACATAGACCACAAACCCCAGAGTATAAGTACGAGTAAAGACAATCGTCGAGAGATAAGGCTTTCTGCCCATTCCTCCGTTCTCGGCCAACGTTGCTCCCTTTACTCCTCCTTGCTGATCAAGCGCAGAACATCGGATGTGGCCGTTTGCAGCCCCGTCTCTCACCATGATTGCGTACCTTGGCGCATGCCTGCTGGTCGCTGGCTTTGCCCGTGACGTCGTCGCGGCACCTGCGCCCGAGGTTGGAGTTCCGCACGCAAATGGCCAGCTCGTCACAAAGCCAAAGAACTTTGCTGCGATTACCGGCAACTGCCCTAGCGCTGGCTCTACCTACACTTCGAGGAACATGGTGGCATTCAACGTCTGCCCGCAGTCCGACTACCAACTCGGAACCCTGAAGATGGTATACCAGCCAAACCGGAATTCTTGTATCGAGTGGTGCAGCCAGACGGCTGGCTGCTTCTTTGGTGTCTGGGATCCGGCTGCCAAGATGTGCCACTCGAAAGGCGCTCCTTATGCACCGAATTGGCAGCAGAACAATGCATTCGACTCTTTCGTCATGACCGACGCCTCTTACTCTGCTCCGAGCACCATAGCCAAGAATGGCCTGTGGAGCAAGGTCATCTCGCTCAACCTCATCCCTGTGGCGGCCTACATGATTCCAGCTTATCCTGTGGTCAGCAAATTCTTCGCTTTCGCCTCCTGGAGTGGATACACCTTTGGCGGTGCCGAGCAGCACCAGACCGCGTATATGAGCTGGGACCTCAATGCCGACACGCAGACCGAGTTCGTCGTGGCCAACACTCAGCACGACCAATTCTGTCCAGGTCTCAATGCTCTGGCCGACGGTCGCTTAAACATCAACGGCGGAAACACGGACGAGGCGACCACCATGTATGATCCGTTTGCCAACACCTTCACTAGGTCCGGTGACATGACCAGGGGCCGTGGCTACCAGAGCTCGGTGACACTATCCGACGGAAGGGGATTCACCATTGGTGGCTCGTACACTGGAGGTATTGGAGGCCAGGATGTTGCGCTCAAGGATGGCGAGGTCTACGATCCGACGTCCAACACCTGGTCAGCACTTCCGGGTGCCAAGGTCAGCAACATGCTCACGACGTACGACAACGAAGGTGCTTGGCGTACCGACAACCACGCCTGGCTCTTTGCCTGGACGGGCGGCTCGGTGCTGCAAGCCGGGCCGAGCAAGCAGATGAACTGGTACAGCACTTCGGGACAGGGAGGCGTCCAAGGCGCCGGTACACGCAACAGCAACAACGACCAGATGTGCGGTGTCAGCGTCATGTACGACAACGGACTGATTTTCACGGCTGGTGGCTCGCAGAGCTATGTTAACAGCGACGGGCTTGCTGTTGCGCACAAGCTCACGATCAGGGGTGCCAACACTGCGGTTGGCGTACAGACGTTGCCCAACATGAGCTACGGAAGGATGTACGCCAATGCGGTCGTTCTGCCGAACGGCAAGGTGCTCGTCGTTGGCGGTCAGACGTACGGCAAGAACTTCCAGGACACGGACAGCGTCATGCAGGCCGAGCTCTGGGATCCCGCCACCAACGCCTTCACGTTGGTTGCGCCGATTGCCGTGCCACGCAACTACCACTCGACGTTGCTGCTGATGCCCGATGGACGCGTCATGAGCGGCGGTGGCGGCTTGTGCTACGTCAACGGCAACTGCGAAAGTGGTAACCACCCGGACATGCAGTTCTACAGTCCGTCGTACCTCTTTGACGCCAACGGCAATGCTGCTACTCGCCCTCAAGTCACCAAGCTTGCGTCGAGCCAGCAGAACGGTAATCAAATCCGTGTCAATCCGGGCGGCACGCTCACTGTGACGCTGAACAGTGCTTCTGGGCTCAAGCATGTGCTGGTTCGCATGGGATCAGTCACGCACTCGGTCAACACGGATCAACGCCGAATCCCCCTGACAGTGCAGTCGACTTCGGGCAACACTGTCACGCTGCGCCTTCCGAGCAACAATGGCATTCTCCCGCCTGGGTTCTGGTACTACTTTGCCGTTGCTTCCAGCGGTACCCACAGCATCGGCCAGACGGTCAATGTTCTCAGGCTTTAGCCTCCGCAGGTGGCTCCCTCTCAACAGTTCTGTTCAGCGCCCGCTAAGAGGAAAAGAACGCCGGATTTCTCACACAACGTGCGGAAGCGGAGATTCCAAAATTTGAACGGAGAAATTTGGCATCGAAATTCATGGCATGTGTGATCACCGTTGCATGACGGAGGCGGAGAGTCCGACACGTCTGCGTGTGTGGATGGATCCGGAGTGGCAGACTCTCGAGGCTTCTGCGGTTCACCATTGCCTGCACGACACGCAAGGCCTTTGGCAACTAGTTGTTGATCTTCTTGAAGTGGAAGTAGGTAGGGAAGCCGATGACGAGCTGGGTAAGTGTCCACTTGACCGAAGTCACCAGATCGGCGCCACGGTAGAGCGTGTACAGGAGCATGGCGCCGGCTTCAGCGACATGGACGCGGGCGATGATGTGCGCCCACTTGTCCAGGTTGGCCGTGCCGCCAAAGATGTTGGCGAAGTTGGGATTCTCACGCCCAAAGTACCAGGCAGCGATGGCCACCGCGCTCACCACGGCGGGTCGCTGAGGAAGAGAGTATCGAATCTGATGGATGGAGACCCCGTGGGTGGTACAATGAATGAAGTCAGGATCTGAATTGTCGTTGTATGTGCGCTTCGCTTTCGAAGCTGAGGCGATTCGACACTTACGGGAAGAGACATCGCGGTTGAGATCGAGAGAGGGAGAATGCAAAGCCAAAGATGGTGGTCGCTTGGATGGGATGGTGGTGACAGAGCCTCGAGGGCAGGGTCTTGTGATTGGCGCACAGGCTTCAGGTTCGAGCGGGGTGCCCACCCGGCCTCCGGTCACACCATCCGCCCGACGTGCCGAACTGCTAACGATGCACGTCATCGCCTGAGCCTCCACATCTCGAAGCGACAGCAGAGTTACCACTCCAAAAAAGCACGTCCAAAAACAGGCAACCAACGCTCCCCAGGGTCGACGCATTTCGGACCTTGGCGGGGACCCTGCATGTCAAAATGGATCGGCACGCGTTGCGCCGCGAACAGTCGGCCGTCGCGGTCGGGGAGGTGCGGGGTCACGACCGATTAGGATCCAAGCAGCCACGGTCAGACCAAATGGCCCGTCACAGAACGCGCATGTAAGAGCATAGAGTTGGATGCGGATTTGACCGTGACGGAGCGCGGGAACATACAAAGCCAGTGCGGAAAGCAGATCGATGAGCGTTTACTGTGTCAAAGCGGCTGCGAGAACGCTTGAGCCAGGCAACTTTTACAGCCGACGATAGCTTTAAGCGTCAGCTCGAGGCCTCTTGAAGCCAAGCCTGCCAACAGCGCCGCCCGCAGCAGCGCCAGCAAACTCGCCAACACCATCAAACTTGCCGCCAGCACCACCAGTGGCACCACCACCGAACTTGCCGCCACCGCCAAACTTGCCACCGGCGCCGCCTGCTGCGCCTCCACCAAACTTGCCGCCAGCGCCACCAGCTGCACCGCCGCCGAACTTGCCGCCGAACTTGCCGCCAGCCTTGCCTCCAGCCTTGCCGCCAGCCTTGCCGCCAGCACCGCCAGCTGCACCACCAGCTGCACCGCCGCCGAACTTGCCACCAGCACCACCCTCGGCACCGCCGCCGAACTTGCCGCCAGCACCACCCTCGGCACCACCACCAAACTTGCCGCCAGCACCACCAGTTGCACCGCCGCCGAACTTGCCGCCAGCACCACCCTCGGCACCACCACCAAACTTGCCGCCAGCACCACCAGTTGCACCACCGCCGAACTTGCCGCCAGCACCACCCTCGGCACCACCACCAAACTTGCCGCCAGCACCACCAGTTGCACCACCGCC
>JALCCF010000010.1:0-379805 GCA_023212605.1 Moesziomyces parantarcticus | reverse complement strand
TGTTTTTTTACCCCCCGAGACAATACCTCTTCTCCTTCCACCCCCCCCCCCCCCCCCCCCCCCACCCCCCCCTTCGTACACACCCCCGAAAGAGTGCCCCCCCCCCCCCCCCCCCCCATTGACATCTCCGTCGTTCTCAATACGCTCAAAGGCCGCCTGTGAATGTGAACTAACTCCAGCAACCCTTCGCAAAGAAAGCATAAAAAGGTAGCGATCAAAGAAAAAAGGGCTAAAATAATCCAGGAATTGTCGACACCCGTCGGATTTGAACCGACGCAGGCAGAGCCTATAAGTTAACCCGTCGCAATAGACGGTCGAATAATGTATTCGAGACTTACCCCTTAACCACTCGGGCAGAGTGCCTTAGATGTAAAGCGGACAAAACATTGCATCCATATCGAGACCGCATAGTCGATGAAGTTGCGAAGGCGAATCGTCCTGTCCATCTGGCATGGATTCGAGTTCAATGCTAACCTCGAGCCGGAGTCGAGAAGCGACTCTCATCAAGCCCTTTATCCTCGGACGACACAGCGGCTGCACATCCGTCTCAATATACAAAGAAGCGAAGCTGCGATGAATTCAGTCTAGATGGAAGGATGCGGAGATGGAATGGAATAGAGGCGAGTGCGATCGAGCCAGCCCGTTAGCCGCATCATTCTAGCCCTCGCAAGGCAGTCTGAGTGAGCTCGATGACCTGATCGATGTCCGGGCGATCCTCTGGCTTGACTTGGATGCAGCGCTGGATGATCTCGCGCGTCTTTTCCGAGTACGGGTCCTGCGAGCTGGGCGGCGTCTTGTACGAGCCATTGAGCACGGCCAGTGCGATCGAGCCACCCTGCTCGACGGTCTGTGTGGTCTCGAACGGCGAGTGCAGATACGCAAGCGCATACAGCAAGCATCCGAGAGACCAGATGTCGACAGCCTCGGTGAGCGTCACACCCGTCGGCACGTCAAACAGCTCCGGCGCACGGTACGGCATCGACGATCGCTCGGCCGCCAGGTCCTGATGTGCTACTGCCTCTTTGCGCGTCTTGATGTGCACACGCGCCTTGATCGTGCTTCCAAAGTCCATCAGGATCGGCGTCTGACCGTCATCGGCCACCATCACGTTACCTGGCTTGATATCGCGATGCGCGTACGGCATAAGCTCGCCTGCACCGCCCTGCTCGATGCCGCCGTCCGTAGGCCCGCTCGCCGAGTCGAGACCAAAGTCGCGGGCCTTGCCCTTATTCGGCTTAGGCGGGTACGATGCGTTGTCGTCATCGGCATCTGCAGACTGGTGCTCGTCGGAGATGAGAGGTGCTTGATCTGCGTGTGCGTCAGTGGCGTTGGAATCCGAAAACGGGTCCTGCGGCGGTGTCACCTCCATGCGGGGTATTGTTGAGGAGCCTGCACCGCCGCGGGTCGCGCCGACGTTGGGCAGGCGATAGTGGTGCATCTCTCGCACCGCCTTGCAGGTGCCGAGGAAGAAGCTGAGCATTTCGCGCTCACCGAAGCGCGTTCCTCGCACTACGTGCGCGTTGATCACGTCTTGCAAGTTACCCTTCTCGTAAAAAGGAAGGAAGAGGTAGATGACCTTGCCTCCGTCCGAGCCACGGCCACCGGCTCCATCTGGATCGTTTGAAGGCAAGTTGCCAAAGAGAGTGCCTGATCCTGCATCGTCCTGAACCACACAGCTGTCGTAGATCGGGATGATGTGAGGTGATCGGAACCGTTTGGTGGCCTCGATTTCCTTCATGGCCTCTTGAAACGAGTCGGCGCCGTATCCCGAGCATCGGATCTTTTTGAGGGCAAAAAGACGACCCGAAGCCTGATCTTTTACGAGGTAGACAAAGCTGAAGCCACCCTCGCCGAGCAGCTTGACGATCTGGAAGTTGCGGCCGTTGAGCTTCAGCACCGACGCCTCGGGCGTACACGGTAGACACGACGAGAGCGCAAAGATGGCATCCTGGGCGCGTTCGAACAGACTACCCAAAAGGCCAGCAGATGAGGACTGGATGGAAGGCATGGTTGCTGCTTAGTGGACCGAAATGCAGCCTGCGTGTGGTGACAAGAAGAAGAGATCAACACCTCTCCATGCGGCGAGCAGCACCCCAGCGTGGCACGCGTTGCGGTGTGGATCGGAAATCGGGGCTGCCCCGTGCGTGGCGGTTGGAAGGGCAGGTGTTGCACCGGCGAACTGAGTTGGCGTCGCAGGCCTAACATCTTGAACATAATTTCTCGTCCGCGGGTGCCCCTCCGGCTATCAGAATCAGAAGAGCACTTTGGAACGCCGGTTCGCCTGGCACGCCTGAGCCGCGGGCGATTCCCGGATGAGCTTCGCAGACGCTCGAGGAGGTGATAGCCGTGCTCTTCGTATTTGAGCCAGCCACTCAGGTCGTGCCGCTCCCGCAACTACACTCTCTTCTTCATCCACGCCTGCGTTGCTTTAGAGCTTCCTGCCCAACATGCGAACCTTTACTTTCGAATTCGCCAAGCGCGAGGTACCCGTCCTCCTCGACCTCTGCCTTCCGGATGCCGTCACGTCCGAGCCGCTGCCCATCTTCGTGTGGTGGCACGGCGGCGGCCTCATCCAGGGCGCACGACAGGCCATGGCGCCTCATCTGAAGCGGGCCGTCGACAAATACAACATCGCCGTCGTCTCGACCGACTATCGACTTGCCCCGCAGACGCGCGTGCCCGAGATCCAGCACGATATGGAGGATTGCCTCGCATTTGTCGTAGACAAGCTTCCTCAAGAGCTTGCTGCCAAGGGAGATGACGCCAAGCTCGACACGAGTCGCATCGTGCTCAGTGGCTCGAGCGCTGGCGGATGGCAGTGTCTCATGGTCGGCCTCGGCATGTGTGCCAACAGCAAACCCGAACACCTGCAGCGCGTCAAGGGCATCGTTGCCATTTACCCGATCACCACGATGGACCATCCTTTCTTCCTCGAGAAGCAGATTCCCTTCGGAGGTCGCCTCAGTGATGATCCTGCCACCTTTGCCGAGTTCCGCGACCCGGATGCGCCGGTGACGGCCAACACGGCCGCCGTCGAGCATCGCAAGAAGTTCTACATGCACGCTCAGCAGGAGGCACTATTCCCCTCGCTCCTCTTCTCGCAGGAGCAGCGCGACCAGGGATGGCTGCAGAAGACCGATGTCGTGGTCTTCCTCAAGGCGAGCTCGGAAGACCAGAGGCGCCGATTCCCGCCCGTCTACATCGTCCACGGCGAGAAGGATTCGGCCGTCGACGTTGATCATGCGCGCCGGCTTGACAAGGCTCTCAAAGAGGCAGGCGTACCCGTCATCTACGACGAAGTGCCAGGACGCGACCATCTGTGGGATCAGCTCGAGCCAGAGGAGAACCTCGATGCTCTGTGGGACTTTACTATGAAAACGCTTCGCTCGTGAATCGAGAATCAAGTTGCAAGAATTCCAAGGTCCTCGTCGGGTATCGTGAATCTTGATTTTCTCTGCACCATCTATACACGGAGGATGAGGACCAAAAGTGCCACCTCCACCAGGCCTACAAAGATGGTGGCACCCGCCACGACCGAGCCTGCCGTCACGAAGCTCTCTCGGAGCACCGTGCGAGATGCGATTGGAGCGGTCCCTTGAGTCTCGGACTGAGGTACTGAGTCGACAGCGTTTGAAGCAACAAGGGTCGCGGCATCTGGCTCCGTTGGATCGGTGGCAGGCAACGAGCTCTGGGCTTCTGCATGCGATTGATGCCCATCGACGACCTGCAATGCAACGAAGCGATTCGTGTTGTTGACCGCCATTTGGTAGCGGAACATGGCAACGGGGATGAAGCCGATGCCAAGAACAGCATAGACGAGGCCTAAGCAACAGAGCCCATCAGCAGAAGAGGTCCGATCGGGCATGACAGTGTCAGGCTCTGACTGCTTCTCGGCTGGAGCTCTTTGTTGTGACCTGGGAAGACGCACTCACCGACGTAGAAGAACTTTGGCTGGAAAAGACGCAGAATCACGATGGCATAGCAGAGCTGGCCGAGCGCAGTGCGAGCATAGGCGCCATCGAAAGTGCGCTGCACCGCCCGATAGTCGAGCAGATCTCGCTGGCTCAACTTGATCACATTGGCCCCCCGTGGCACCGCCCCCGATTCAGGCGCTGTCATGACCAACGATATCAGCGGCGTGCGTTCGAGGGCTCGGGCGCCGTACGTCTGAGTGCAGGTGGTGGTGCAAGGGTGAGATGGCTTCAGTTCCTCAGCTACGTTGACACCAGGGTCAGGTGGAGGGTCCATGCGCGGAACGCTGGTCTTGGCTTTTTGGTGCGTGCGAGGCGAGGCAGATGACGCCAAGGCGTCGCCGATCGGCTTGATATCGCGAGCCCGATGTCCTCTTCAGCTTCTCTTATCGGCATCGAACGCAAAAGACGCAGCGGCGTTAGACCAGTGTCTCAGCGTCCTGTTTCAACTTCGCATGCAGCGGCGTGCATCTTGCCGCCAATTTGCTCGGTCCTGGAAGCATAACTTATCTTTCAACGAGCCTGTCAACTGTCCGTCCGACCACATTGACCACGGACCCATCTGGAGATTCCGGGATCTGGCGGTCTTGGACATGCGATCACGGCCTTCATCGCGACCTCCCCTGCCGAGCAAATGAGCAGCCGGCGCGTGGGAGCAGTTTGCTCGCTTGATCCTTGAGCTCTCTAGCCGAGAAGCCCGCTTCCGTATGAACTGCATGAGCAAGCCCGACCAAGCACGAGCACAAAGATCAGACGGCGCCGCTCGCCTATACAAAGCGTTGAAAACTCTCCCAGCTTGCATTGCGCCTCTCTTGAAGCCTCTTGCAGCGACTTAGCTTAGCCGGCAGCCTCCCAGCTGCAGAACTCTTCGCGCCTCTCGGATGTATTGACCGCGCTCTTACACTGCAGATGGAGGATCAGAATTCTGTACACCGCCTAAGTGCGCATGCAATCGATGCCGCCGCTGCGCTCGGCAGGATCGCCGCCACACTTGTACCGCTCAAAGGGCAGACAAGCAGTGCGCCGGGTGACATTGCACATCCTAGGCGCCTCCCGCTGCGACCGAGATACGCGATGCCCCTTGCAGCTGAACTAGTTTTGCCACGCCCGCCTTTTGCTAGCTTGCTCACCCAACACCGAATGTGCATCGCTCTTGCCTTCGTCCCTCCACCACACCCTGCTGCCTACCATGTTTCGATCCATGTCGCCAGTATCGACCTTATGACCCCGAGAGAGCTGACACAATGAGCTACGGGCACTGGCGACATCCTGTCGATTGGCCCGTGTGCAGCAGCGACCTTCTTCCTTCCACTTGGTGTCATCTGCCGCGCGAGCTCTCGCTCCTCATTGTCGAGAGCTCGGGTTGGCTGGTCCCTGCATCAACACTGTACAACTGGTGTCTGGTCGATCGTGCCTGGTATCGCCGCGCCGTCGTTCCTCTCTACAGCTGCGTCTGCTTGTCGCCGCACGATGCCGATGAACGCGGCGCAATCCGCATCCAAAGCTTCTGCGACACCATCTCCAGCAACCAGTGGCTGGCGAACACGGTGCGAGCGCTCGACTTTGCCATCAGCAGAGAGGAGACTGGCATCGCCAACCAGGAGCAGTACCTCGCCATCTTGACGCACTGTCACAACATCCTCTACCTTCGCAATTTGCAGCGCCACCGCGATCCCGACGACACGTACCTCCTTTCCGTACCGCCCGGCGCATTGGCTCGCTTGCGCTGGCACGACTCGGATCTTCGAGCGTTCGAGGAGCTCGTCGAATCGGTCTTCAAGCCTCTCCACTTCCGCCTCAACCCAGATGCGCGCGGCATCGAGCGCTCGGACCTGATCGCGACTGATGCCAGGTCGGCAGGTCGCATGCTGTACGACCTCAGGCTGCTCGCACACCTCCCCAGCGTTCACAAGCTGCCTAAAGGCTTCTTTCGCCGCATGGTCCTGAATCAACTTCCGCGTCAAAAGATCTTGTCTGCCCGATGCAGCAAAAACTACCAGAACGATCGCATAGCCACACGCATAGCCATGGGCGTCGTCGGCTTGGTCTCGCGCCTGCTCCCGCAGGTCGAGCTCGTCGAGATCTACGTGGCGGATCGCGACTTTCACACGGGGGCGCCGCCCCACTTCGTGTCCAAGGCGAGCTCGACTGGATTGCCCTGCCTCTACCCTCGTTCCTTCTGGGACGATAACATCCAACAGCTCCTCGCCCTGGCACCCCTTCCATTCGCCGTCGCCGTTTACCACGTCTGTTCGAACGAAGTGGGCGATGCTCCAGGCTTTGACATCGGCGGCGAGTACGATCTCGCTCCAGCAGAGCAAGCGCCCAGCTCGGATGTCGAGGCTCTGGGAAACGAGTACCCATATACTGTGCAGGAAGATGCCGTCTCGAGCCGGACGACGACCGGTAACGGCTGGCAAGAGCCTTTCCTTTTGCTTCCCAACTCGAAGCGCACGGTGCCCATCAAGCTCAAGGGAGGATACCGCACGTTGCCATTCACTTCCTATGATGTCGACGGCAAAAAGGCCTGGGAGGTTCTCGTCGATCCGCCTCCCCACATAGGGCCGGAAGAAGCGCAAGTGATCAATGCCAAGGAGGAATGGGACGTCGAGTCGATGCTCGGCGCCAGTCGGCCACGACCATCGCTCATGCATCCGCTCACGCCCCGACGCGGCTCTCTTGACTGGCTGCGACTCGTCGCCCGCAACCTCGAGTTTGGCAAGCACGATCTGGCCCTCTGAACAGCACTCGTTCCGTGGATCCTTGAGCATTTGTCCCGGCCATCATCTGTACTACTACTCTCTCTACCACATCGAACCATTTAATTGCAACTTTTCGGAATCTTTAGCACACATTTTTCCACAGCTCCCAGCATCAGTGGACCCGAGATCAAGTGAGGATATGGCATGTCGTCTGGGTATGGACAAAGGGCAAGGTCGGTGGTTCGGTGATAAAGCTTTGGAAGGTATGAGCAGGGCTGGGATTCTGGAACCTAACATTCTTCGTTGCTGCGCACGCGTCCGTGCGGCATTTCAGGGTCGTGCGCCATGCCGGCAGCGGCAATTGTATTCCTGTCCACCATCACTGCGCAAGCAAGCGAAAATCACATGATACAGAGGCGACCACCCGTCTGACAGCGCCCCGCTAGCACGGAACGGGAGGATGTCAGAAAGATTGCTCGTTGCCGGCAGCAATTCGGGTTACCAGCTGGGTGTGGGTCACACGGACGATGTGCGGACGCTGCAAGAAGCACGCTGCCAACTCGATGCCAATGGTCCGGACGGAAAGCCGCTAGTCACCACGTTTCCTCCGCCAGGATTCACTGTGGCGGCCGTATCATCCGGCGCCAATCACACTCTGGCTTTGCTGAGACCTTTGGACGGGAGAAAGACCTTGTCTGGGCTCAGCGGGCTCTCCGAGGTATGGGCGTGCGGAACAGGTGAACAGGGCCAGCTCGGGTCTAAACATGCTGCGAAGGGAGCAAGCGAGGCGAAAGTGTTCATCCGCCTGAACTTGGAAGAATGTCTGGCTTCACTTCCGGAAGAGGACCGCACGGCGTTCCGGGGGAAAGAGATCGAACCATCCTTCATCCAATGTGGTTGGACCTGCAGCTACATCGTCTTGACAACCGTTGATGCAACAACACGGCACAGCGAGGTGATCTCGTTCGGCTTTCATAAAGACAATCGCTTCGGTGAGCTCGGATGTCCAACCTCGTCTGGCGCGGATGTCGGAGCACCAACAGATGGCGTGGAGAGGTGCGTACACCGAATACGCTTCGAGCGCTTGTTCGAGCAGCTCGGACTTGATGCGGACGGATCCCTCGAGGTCGATGACATTGCGGCAGGTCTCCGACATGCAATCGTCGCCTTGACATACGCCGATGCAAAACAAGTAGAGACGCATACGATTGTCGCAGGCTGGGGCTCTGCACGTCACTCTCAAGTTGGCTGTGCGCCTACACCACCATCGACCACCGGCGCGCACAACAAAAGGCGCCGTGTGCCTGGTCTCAAGATAGTCTGGGAGCCACAGCGCATGTGGAGTGCCAAAAGAAGCGGAGACAACTGGCACTCTTGCGATCTGGCGGCAGGAAGAGATCATTCGGTCATCTTGGTCACCGAAGAATCGTGGGGAGGGCCGATGAGGAAGGAAACCATCAATTTCGGATCCAACGAGAAGGGTCAGGGCCTCGATTCCGCCGCACTAGGCTCTCTGGATGGATACGAGGAAGATATGGAGAGAGTGTCTTGCAATTGGACAAGCAGCCACGTGCTCTTCCGGGCGGATCCCGACCTTCAATGCGAGCGCCTCTTGCACGCGATAGCCAACTGTGGGAGCAACAGCAAAGGCCAACTTGGCGACGGGACGCGAAAGTCGATATCCGGCGACTACGGTCTCAAACTTGTCGACCTCGAGACCGTCTTGAATCACCGTCCAGCCTTGGACAAAGGAGATGCGAATTCAGAGCGCTTCCCCCAAACGACAGAGCTAAGCGTGTCCAAGATGGCGTCAGGAAGCGAGCATACGCTGGTGCTGGTGACGCGCGATCTGGACGCTAGCCTTGGCTTTCCCTACGCGCGTACGAGGGAAGTGTGGGGCTGGGGCTGGAACGAGCACGGCAATCTGGCGCAAGGCGAACACGACGAGTCGGACCGCGACAGGCCCGTGCCGCTCATGGACGGTTCGCGGTCCGGTGCCGCTGGCGCTTATACACCGCTGGACATCTGGGCCGGAAACGGAACCTCTTTCATTCGCGTCGAACCACGGTCCGGCGTAGCACCGACGTGAGGCGGCAATCTACTCGCCGTCGATGCAGTGATGTCCTTGCACGCATCTGTGAATCGGCTCGAAAGCGGCTCGATGCTTCTGTCAGGGTCCAGTATTGGTCGGCATTCAAGCAAGCAGAGATCTCCACTCCATCGGCAATCTCTGTCGACCGGTGACCACAAAAGAGGCGCAGGCTTGACGCTGCGAGCTTAGAGAACGGGACTCGGACGAGTTCGCCGTGCCGCAACTAGCCACGAGTCCGCACTGGCAAGAGCTGAGGTGGCCTGCACGGCCAACTAGGAATGCTTGTTGCAAAGCGAGTACCGACAGCAGGAGACACTGCCGCCAGCCAGAAGATTCAATTGCACATTTTTTTTATCTTTGAATTTTTGGATCGATAAGCGGCATGACCAAAATTTCCGTGGCACTGCGAACAGGAGCGAATCATGCTTTGACGTTTTACCAATCGTATGTCCAAACTGTACTGGTGCACCTCGGCTTGTCAAGCTGGCCGTACGTGGCACAGGTGAGGCGAGTGAGGATACTGTTGGACGGTTGCCGAGAAACAGCGAAGCTGGTGTGTCGCTGTAGCTCAGTGATTGTGGTTCGCACCGTCACTGCCTGGCCTAGCTCCTTAGCATTGGATGCAGCGGGGCATGAGCACTTGACCGACTCCCACACGACGCTCTCAGGCCTAGCAGGTGGGTGGTGGGAGCAGCCGAGCCGATCTTCCGACAGGATGTGGGAGTCACCCGACGACAAGATTACGGGCCTTGGCAGCAGGTGCACACGTGCAGATCGAAACTAGATCGGGCACGGTAGCCCAGACTGGCTGATGCGGTCCGCTGCCTCTCCGTCGCCAGAGCAGAGGCGGGTGTTTGCCGCAACCGTGGCATCGGAGTATTTTTTTTCGGTTGCGAAAATGAGGAAAAAGGGACAGGCCTCGCTCGATGCAGTGCTCTGGACGAAATTCAAACAGACGCCCACGCGGCGGCCCTGGAGCCCGTAGGGCAACCAGATTGCCGAATTTCGGTCAGGGTTCGCTGCAAAGGCGGCCATGCAGAATTGGTCGCGAGCTCGTCATCTTCCCAGTCAGCCCGGGCCAGGCAGGCGAACAAATGCGTGTGCAGCAGCTGCGTTGCGCATCGCACCTATCTCGGCGCCGATGAAGCGGCAGGAGTTTCTTCGCGCTTCGCGCGGCTCAGGAGGCAAGAAAAAAAAAGATAGCACACACGCTGAACAGTCACGTCGGTTCTTCTGCATGCCCGAGCGAGCTGTGTAACAGACGAGTGGTGAGAGCGCCCGTGGCATGACTGAATGCCCACCGATCCAGCCTTGAACGAACAAGCAACACACAGCAAGCAAGGCGCACCAAAGGATCCTCTCGAAGCCTCCGCCTGTCTTCCTTCTTCCTTCCGTCCTTGTACCTACCACCACCACTCCTCTTGCCCCCCTTCGTACCCGCGATCTCATCCACTCGGAAGGATGATGATGACTCCTGCAATCCGAGCAGGCTCACTCCGAGCCGTGGCGTCACCGTCCGTGGCGCTGCGCGCCTCGAGGCTGGGCATGCCATCCACCAGCGCTGCTGCGGCTGCGTCTGTTGCGCCCGTCTCGCGTCTGCTTCGAGACCAGCAGCAGATCCGTGGAATCTTCCGAAGCCGATCCTGGAGGAACGACAAGACGGCCGCTGTAGCTCAGGCCGCGCAGGCCGAGGTTCAGTCGCTACTGCCACCGCCAAATAACGGCGGCAAGAAGCGCGGCGGCTTCTTCCGCGGCTTCAAGCGTACCTTCTACGTCCTTGCCATCGGCAGTCTGGGTACCTACGCCTACTTTGTCTACCAGGGCCGACACCCCCCCGAGCAGCTGCCTCAAGATCCCTCCAAGAAGACCATTGTTGTGCTTGGAAGCGGCTGGGGTGCCACCTCCCTGCTCAAGAACATCGACACCGAAGAGTACAACGTCGTCGTCATCTCGCCGCACAACTACTTCCTCTTCACGCCTCTGCTCCCTTCGGTCACCGTCGGCACGCTTGACGGCCGCAGCATCGTGCAGCCTACTCGCCACACGACGCGCTTCAAGACGCGCGAGGTCAAGGTGTACGAGGCCGACTGCGAGTACGTCGACCCCATCAACAAGACCGTCACCTTTGAGGACAAGAGCGAGGTCAAGGGCTCCGTCTCCAAGGTCACCATCCCCTACGACTATCTCGTGTACTCGGTCGGCACCGAGAACCAGACCTTCGGCATCGAGGGCGTCAAGAAGCACGCCTGCTTCCTCAAGGAGCTCAGCGACGCCGAGAAGATCCGCGCTCGTCTGATCGACTGCGTCGAGAGTGCCGCGATCAAGGGTCAGTCCGAAGAGGAGATCGACCGTCTGCTGCACATGGTCGTCGTCGGCGGCGGCCCCACCGGTATCGAGTACGCCGCCGAGCTGCGCGACTTTGTCGAGTCGGACCTCATCCGCTGGTACCCCGAGGTGGCCAACAAGCTGCGCGTGACGCTCGTCGAGGCACTGCCCAACATCCTGCCCATGTTCTCGCAGACGCTCATCAAGTACACCGAATCCACGTTCAAGGAGAACTCGATCGACATCCTCACCAAGCACATGGTCAAGGACGTCGACGAGCGCGATGTGCTCGTCAAGACTCCCTCGGGAGAGGAGAAGAAGATCCCATACGGTCTGCTCGTCTGGGCTGCCGGCAACACGGCGCGACCGCTGACGCGCCAGCTCATGGCTGCGCTGCCCGAGCACCAGAAGAACCGCCGCGGCCTCGAGGTCGATGACCACATGCGCCTCAAGGGTGCCGAGGACTCGGTGTTTGCGCTGGGCGATGCTACCGCCACGCAGTTCGCACCCACCGCCCAGGCGGCCTCGCAGCAGGGCGCCTACCTTGCGCGCGTCTTCAACCAGCTCGCCCGCCTCCAGGTGCTCGAGGACAAGCTCGCCGCCGCCAAGAAGGCCAGCGCCGACGCCTCGGAGCTGAGCGGCTTGGAGCGCCAGATCGAGAAGGCCGCCAAGATCCGTCCTTTCAAGTACTCGCACCAGGGCTCGCTCGCCTACATCGGCTCCGAAAAGGCCATCGCCGACATTCCCCTGCTCGGCAACAACCAGATTGCCTCGGGCGGTGTCGTCACGTTCATGTTCTGGCGCTCCGCATACGTCTCGATGCTCTTCTCGCTGCGTAACAGGTCGCTCGTCGCCGCCGACTGGTTCAAGGTCTTCCTCTTTGGTCGTGACGTCTCGCGAGAGTAAGCCATCTGGCTCGTTGCTCCGCTGCATCCCCGCCTCTAGTGCTTTGGCGCTGGCTACAGAATCGACCGCCGTCATTGCCCTCCACGCGAAATGGCTCTGCAATCCGCTCCTTAGAACCCTGCATCCCTCCAGACGCGTCACGCCGCCGCCCTGCCCTGTTTCCGTGCTCCCGCACTTGTACTCTTATCCCCCACCGTTGCACGATCCAAAAGAAAAGACGACGATAATCTCCAGCCCCTGACCGTCGGATCCAGAAGCAAGCGTGCGGACCCTTGAAGCGGCCCGAAAAGGAAGCGTTGAGGTGCTGGAAGGAAATAAGCCGGCTGCCGCGCCCGGCGTGTCGATCCGACAAACACTGCTTGTAGCGCTGCTGTTGGCTCGTGCATCTCGCACTCTGGCTAATGGCGGGTTGTTGTCACAGGCTCGAGGCGCTGTTGCCACAGCCATCCTGCACTTCAGCCTTCAGTCACTCCAGCGCGTCCTTTCGCCCTGTGACGAGGCGGGTTCGCTCGGACCAGCCGCTCACTTGACAAAGTGACTCAGCTGGTCGGCCCTTCCGACTGAGGCCTCCAGCCTATGGCCAACACTCCTTCCTTCTAATCGGGGCCTTCCGTCACCACTGTCACGAGGCTCGTGTGGGATGCTTTCGCTCAGTCGGATGCACTCGAGCGGCGTCTGGCTGCAGCAGAGCACTGGCAAGGGCGACAGTCGGACCCTGACTCTCTCAGTCGCCACGCATCCCCAATGTGCTGCTCAGAGAACTGAGCCTGAGCCTCTTCCCTGCTGCATGGCTCCTTCACCGCTACGCCGGTTGTTGTGTGCGGTCTGAG
The DNA here is from genome assembly GCA_023212605.1 of Moesziomyces parantarcticus. Lineage (NCBI taxonomy): Eukaryota > Fungi > Basidiomycota > Ustilaginomycetes > Ustilaginales > Ustilaginaceae > Moesziomyces > Moesziomyces parantarcticus. Next base: position 366,979 of record JALCCF010000010.1, on the reverse strand, counting down.
ACCGACTCAGCATCAAGATAAAAGGGCTCGTCCGATCCCATCAACACGAGCCTCTTGCACGCCACGCTTCCACGCGGCTGCCTCTGCGACGACACCAGTCATGGCGTTCGATATCTACGCCGAAGGCGGCACAGATCTGCTGCTCTCGCGTGCCAGGCTGCTCGAGATGATGGACAGTCTAGGCACCAGCCTACCCCAGGATCTTCGACACGTTCGTCGAGGCGAGCCTGCCTTCGAACAGTCTGAAGATCACGCTTGCCTTGGCAACTCGACTTCGGCATCTGACACTTGGAAGGAGACCGTTGCGGCAGGTCCAAGCCACGCCAACGAGCACTGGGAGCCATCTTCCGGCTCGACCGAGTTCGAAGCCGAGTGGGCGCGTCTGCCACCGGCCCTTACCGCTCTACCGAGCTTCTTCAAGGTCAAGCGGCTTGTCATGCGGAACTCTTCAGGCAGGTGTACCTTCCAACGATCCCTTGCCGTGCTACCGAACGGCATCGACCATTGCTTCAAGTCACGCCCCGCGTTTCGTCACATCTTGCTCGACCTCGACAACGAGTCGCAGCAGGCGCTTTTCGATTCGGTCGATCTTGCTGGGCTTCTTCCGCCTCAACCAGATCTAGTGGTTCTGTCCGAGGCGCTTTGGGAGTCGCATTTCGGCGTCCCTCGGGATCTAGCTTGGTATTCGGTACCCGCCGAGTCACCCTGCGGAGTCGCTAGCTGTGGCTCGATTCGCTTTGCGCCGCCCTTGCCACTGTCTCTCGGCCTTGCGCGCTTCGCGATCGACTCACCCTCGGACGTGGTTCACTGTGCAGTGGCCGGAACGAAGCGGCCTCTAAGCATGGCGGGTCCCGGAGCAGGTTTGCTCTACGCAGTGGTGCAAGGCACGCTTCTTCTCATTTCGTGGCCCAGCACGAACAGGAACTTTGACACCTGGTTTCGCCTGAGCCGCAGCATACTGACGAATCAGCTCGACCATCTGGACGAGCTCGAGGATCCCGCCGTCAACGTACTGCGCACAGGCGACGTGGTGTACCTGCCTGCCGGCACCATCAATCTCATGATCGCCTTCACTCACGTCTGCATGACCAGTCGCCAGGTTCTCAACCCTACGACAAAGGAAGTCTCTTGTGTCGTGCGTTGCTGCAACCGGCTGATGGACACGTACGTCGAAATGCAGACGCTGGGCTACTCGCCGTTCGATGACATGGAGGTAGACCGGATGGATGCCAACCTGATCATGTGGTCGGCGCTCTTCACGCATCTCGGCACTCACAGCCTGCCCAAGCAGATCCAAAGCCGTTTGCCCTTCCACGCCTCCACCCGAGGGTCGCTCGATCTGTCCAAGCCCATGAACAAGGCGATGCAAGTGCTCGCACGAGGCCTCGCGCAGATCGACCAAAAGATCACACATTACCGCACTCTGGTCGAGGCGACCGACAGGAAGAGCTCGGGTCACGGACCCGGTTGCCAATGCTCACACAGCCGTCCACTGCAGACCCTGACTGCTGTCGCCAAGCTATGCTCGGCAGCCGATGAGGATGAGGATACGGCTCCGCCGCCCGAGGATTCGACGACTTACTTGCTGCGCCCATGCGGTCGAGCTGAAACGTCCTCGAAGGGAAAAGAGCGCGCACCACGCTAACAGCGAGCAGTCTTGGCCACATGGCCATGATCGGGCACACATCGTACCGCCTCTCCACGCATGCGCTGTCGCCACGCAACGTACTGGCCAACTTGGGTCTCCCTCTCTGCGGTATGATTCGCTCCTGTATGCTAATTTGATTGGCTGTTTGCATTGCTTGCCACGTGCACTGAACACGAGGCCTTGATTCCAACACTTGCATGGCTCATGGCGAAAAGGCGTACTTCGCCAAGTCTTGAAAGATCAGAGACCGGAGTGCGAGAGGTCCCAAGTGCCTAAACATGCAACAGAACGGAGACCCAGGCGAGACGGCGCTGTCGACCTCGCTGAAGACGTCGAAGCTGATGGCTGACGGCGTTGACATGCAATTTCGCATCGTAGCTATGAGGCAAGCATCGTTGCTGCACTCTTTTGAAGATGCTTGAGGATTGCTGCGCTGTTGGCAGCAGGGAGCAAGGAGCCCTTACGGGCATTGACCAGCGTTGAGCGTGAGAGATGCATTGCTTAGCAAGTAGCCGCGAGCCACTCATCCCTGGTGAAGATGAAATTGACTTCCTCCAGACCGTCCTTGCGGATATTGGGCTGGGGGACGGGGTTGACGGGGAGCTTGTTCTGGATGACCTTGACCATGGCTTTGTTGTCCTTGAGCGTGCCAAACTTGACTGCATTGAGGCCGAGCTCTTTGAAGGCGAAGTCCATGGAGGTCTTGAGCGCGTTGGTGGCGATGCCGTTGCCGGTGACTTGGTGGTCGAGCATGATGCCGGACTCGGCGATCTTTGTGTTCCAGTCGATGTAGCCGAGAGGGCCTTCGCCGATGACCTTGTTGGTGGCGGTATCCTCGACGACGAGGAACAACGAGTCCTTGTTGAAGCCGGCCTGGACACTATGAATCCACTTTTCGACATCCTCCACCGTCTGGTTCTCCTTGCCTTGGAGGTGCGGGAGGTACTTGACGTTCAAGGGGTCGGCGCATCGGTCGCGCAGGTTGGGCGCGTCCGAGAGGCGCACGGGGCGCAGGCGCAACTTGCCGTCGGCGCTGAGCAGCTCAAAGGTTGCGTTGTCAAAGGTAGGATGTGTCATGGTTGGGATATGGTGGAGATGGATACGTGTCCCGATGATCGCCTCCTATATATCTTTGCCGTGATGCACAGGAGCGGCGTCCGTTGGCAGAGGTGGCGAATGTCGAAGCAAGCGAGGAGCCAGCTGCGCCGCTGGATGCACGGTGCACCGCTCCAGCCAATCCATTCGCCGGCGGTTATCAACCCTTTCCCCGCGGAGTGTTGGCTGCGCACTGTTGCATCCCGCGGCTGCAAGTCGAGCCGAATGCCTCGGAAGAGCCTCAGCCGCAATCAAAAGACGAGCTGACGAGCTCTAAACCAATCTTTAGCCCCCGGACGCACAGAAGGACTGTGCATGCAAGGAGAAATTCAGGGTCCAACACCGCACGCGACGCGGGCTCGCTTGTCAGCCTGAATCGAGTCACGTCAAGATGTGACCAGCATCGGCCAACCGACAGCCGTCTCGACAATGACCCAGGACGAAAGTACAGGGCATGGCTGCGGAACATTGCATTGCGATTTCGAGTCAAAGCGCGGATACAAGCTTATCGAATCATCTGTACAGGCGGAAAAAGAGAGAGGGAGGAAGACAACAAAGACTGGACAATCCAAAACTTGCATTCTGAAGAAACAGTTGGCAGGAGCGAGCGAGACGGAAGCTCAGGCCTCCGACTTGATGGTCTGGTCGCGACCCTTCTTGCCGCGGATCTTGTCGGTAGTGCGGCGAATGCGCGATCGGATGCCGTCCTTGGCCCAAACCGCCGACCTGGCAGTGCCGTATCCCATGACGCCGCGGTGTCGCGAGTGGAGCGCCTCGGTCTTTGCGCGGTTGATCTGCTTCTGCTCCTTGCGGTCGATCACGCCGTCGTCGTTGGCGTGCGAGTTCTGCACCGCACGGTTGGGCATGCCCTCGAGACGGTTGTACACCTCGAACTCGTGGCGGTCCTTGCGACCGTTGCTGTGCTCAACAAGGCGCAGATGGTCGTCGTCCAAGCCGGCGTCCATGCGCACCTTGACGCGCAGCTTGCCCACCACTTCGAACGGATGCGTCTTGCGCGTCTGCTCGTTGATGTAGTTGCGCTTGAGCGTGCCCAGGTTGTTGCCAGCCATGAGGTCAAGCTCCAGATCCACCACTTCGCCATCCGGAAGGTCGCACAGCGCTGCAACCGCCACCGCATCGGGCTTGCCACCCAGCGGGCCCACCGAGAGGCCTCCGCCGCCCAGGTCGAACGTGAGCAGCGAGCTGTAGCGGTCGTACACGGGCAGGCGCACTAGCGTCTGCTCCCCAGCCTCGATGTGCTGGTCAGGGTACACCTTCTTGGTGTCGTCGCCCGTGGAAACCTTGATCTTCTTCTGCTTGAGCTTCTCGTCGCCCTCGATCTCAATCTCGGACAACAGCTCGACAGTGGCAGTATCCCAGCCAAGCAGCGCCTTGGGCAGCTTCGCCTTGATGCTGCGGAAGACCAGACTCGCGTGGACCTTGCCGAAACCGACACCGTCCTGGAGCGAGAAGGACTGGGACACCTGGGACGACTCGCTGAAGAGCTCGGTGAGGTCGATGGCCACGATGCCCATGATGGGGTCGTGCTCGCGCAGACGCGCGTCTCGCACGGCGAGGCGCACCTCGGTCTTTGTCCAGTCGCGAATGAAGGTCTCGGTACCCGCCTCGTAGAACGGCATGTTGGTGTACTGCTTGACGCGCGTCTTGTACACAATGTCGTCGTTGACGATGAACTCGACATAGCCACTCGGCAGTGCCTTGCCCTCGCCCGAGCCGGCTTCCACATCCTGACCGTAGGTCCCTTCGCGCTCCTTGCCCATGACGCCCTTCTCGACGTCGCGGTTCTCGAGGCCCGAGATGTGGTGCACGATGATGCTCAGAATACCCGACGGGTACTCCGGGTCGGGCGGGCAGTGCAGAGCCGTAGCCTCTTCCGCCGAGTCGATGGCAGAGGCCTCGCGCTGCGTCTCCTTCTCCACCTTGGTCATCTCCTCCTGCTTCTTCTTGGGCACGAGAGCCTTGTTGAAGTCGGCCTTTTCGTAGAAGGCGACCTTCCACTTGAGCGTACCGGGCATGTCATCAGCGTCCTCGAAGCCCATGAGCTTGTCCTTGCGGTCCTGCGCGTGGTTGGCGTCGCGCACGAGCTCCTTGAGCGGCTTGTTGACGCGTCCGACAATGTCGTCGGCGGTGCGTGCGTCCGAGTCCCAGAGCTGGATGGACAGCGACTCGTTGGCGCGGATGTCGTCCTTGGTGACGAGCAGGAAGGCCGTCTCGTGCCACACCGGGTTGAGGTCTTCAAAGATGATGCGCGAGCTGTAGAGCGGGCGACCGAATTTGGCGAACGAGAGCACGACGTACGGGTCGCTTTTGCCGTTGGCATCCTGGGCGCTGAGGCCCTCGCCGTACTCGATCTCGACGACAAGCACACCGACGGCGTCGGTGTCCTTCTTGATACCGTCACCCGACAGCATCTGTGCCATGTTGAGCGTCATGCTCTTGGGAGCCACGTACATGTTGGCGGCAGCGGCGATCGAGGACTGGACGAAGCCCGAGATGAGCGGAAGGTCGAGCACGTTGGGGAGTGCCTTGAGCATGGGAATGGCAGAGATCTCGACCTTGGGCACGCCCATGAGACTGAAGGTGAGGTTGCGGATGTACGGAGGCTGCTGAACCATCTGGCAGCGCAGGCGGACCGTTCCCGAGATGTGCTCGATCTGGATCCAGATGGGAAGCGGGATCTGGAAGAGATCGTAGGCTCCGATGAAGAACTGGATCATGAGGTGGATGTTGGCGGCGCGGTCCTTGTTCGACTGCCCAGGGCGGGCCGAGTAGCTGAATGAGATTTCGTAGTTGAGAAAGTCGCCCGACTCGTCTTCATCGGCAACACCATCACCGTCGGCGTCCTCGTTGGCCTCGAGCGCCTTTTTGGCGTCACTCTTATTTTCTTCCTTCTCGTCGGGGACCTGCTTGCCCTGGGTGATCCATTCCTCGCGCGGGTATTCCTTGTCGCTCATCATGTCGGCGAGACCGCGCATGGCGACGAGGCGGAAAGGGTTGTCACCGATGCCAATGTCGTCGATCTTGACCGCATCGACAAAGCCAGGGAGAGACTGCTGCATGATGTCCTCGACCATGTCGGCCATGGGCACAAACATGTCGGGATTGATCTGCTTCCAGATGCAGGCGATGGCGGCGTTGAGCCACTCGACACTTTCGGGCATGGGGGGCGAGAGCTGCTGTCCGCGCTGCTTGTGCATCTCGGCGCGGATCGCCTCATGCTCCTTCTCGATCTTGCGAGTCTGCAGATGCAGGCCAGTCCAGCCCGCAAAGCCGACGGCAATGATGACCGTAGTGCGCAGGAAGAACTTCCACCAGCCATTGCCAAAGGCGACAAAGAACCAGATGATGGCAAGCGAGCCGCCGAGGCCGATAGCAAGCTGGTTGAAGGCAGCCTGCATGCGCTTCATGGCGTCGGTGTTGACGGGCTCGGGGAAGCGGTGAAGGAGGATGTTGGAGGGCTCGGCAGGGTTGGGAGAAGTGTGAAGCGGATGGTGCTTGGAGGGATCTTTGGGGATGTGCGAGGAGAAGCCGGGACCGTAGCGGGAGTCGAGCTTGTCCGGGTCGATCTTGGCGTTCTCGGAGGCATCGCGGATCTGGACTTCGCCGCCGGTGGTGGGGTCGGTGACGATGCGCTCGCCCTTTTCTTCGAACTCGTTGGCCTTTCCTTTGGGTGCATAGGCCTTCTTGATGCGCTCCTTCTCCTCGGCACCACCGCCGGGAGCCTGGTCCACATTGTCTTCCTTCGGCGGCCTGCTGGCGTTGGAGTCAAGGCTAGCACCGTTGGTGGACTGTCCGGGGCCAGTCGAGGTGCTCTTGCGCTGCCTCAGACCGTCAAGAGAGCCTTGAATAGCGGGAGCGGCACCGCTAGCGGAGACAGGCGCCGCCTCGTCCGCCTCGGAGCTGGCCAGCTTGGAAGCATTGTCGTGAGCGGTAGCGGCACGGAGCTGCTCCTGCTGCTCGCGGTACTGCTGTACGGTGGGGACCGGGTTGCGGTCAGACCAACCCTCGCCGGTATGATGCTGCGACATGGCGGTCAAGCGTCGTAGCGCGTGGCAGGTCCTCGGAAGCTAGGATGAAGTTGAACCGGCTTGAGATGAGGAGATAGGGATCAGGTGGCCGGCTTGAGCGCCCTGCAAAGAGATGGAGGAGGTAGGTGAGGAAGAGCGAAACAGGCCAAGGACGGTCTTGGCAGTTGCGGACGAGCGAGCTACGAGCCAACAGAGAAGGCGTGGAAGCGGAGTCAGGTTCAGCGGGCGAGTGAGACCGAAGCTGGACGGCTGGCTCCAAGTTGCCGATGAGCCTGGAACGCTTGCGCTCGATTCGGAACACTCATCAGCAGTTGGCACGCGAGCCCAGCACGAGCAGGAGTATCAGCAACGAAGCGGGAAGAGCTCGAGCCACCCTGTCTCACGCGCATCGGTATGCGGGTACGGGTGCGGATTGAGCTGTCAAGCACAACTGTGTGTGGGTCCGCAGCGCGAATTCGAACCAGCTGCTCAAAAAGGCGATATTCGGAGGCGGCAGAGCAGATCGAGCCTAAACCTCACCCACCCAACACCGGGCAGAATTCGTCTGTAAGACGCCGGTCGGGCAGTGTCAATCCTGAGCGGCCTATGATACATTTCGTCATTTTGCACCAGCGGCCGTGCGCAGCGTGCTAACGCCAAGCCCTGTCTCCATCAGTCCCTTGACTTCGCAAGCAAGCTCACGCCAGCCCTTGAACACAAGAACCGTGGTGAGGACGTCACTGCTGCCGTCGTTCGCACGATGAGCAGGACAACCGATTCACGAGTCATGACGGCTGGCCGTGGAGCCTGGCGCATCTCGCACAGGCTGGTGTGGGGATGAAGCCTATCGGGACGGCCCAACGGAATGTCAGCACGATGGCAGTGTAAAAGCACATGGGCTTCCGTGTGTTCGATCTGTTCTGACCCGAATCGCAGGCACAGCCAAGCTTCTGTGCGCCCCACGTCAGCGTGCAGCGTTGGACAGCCACGAGATCATGCAGCTTCGGAATGTCGGTCGCTCTGAAGCGCATGTGGAGGCGAATAATTTCAGTGAATGTTACGCCGAAAGATGCACGACACTCGTAATCGAAAATCACACGCTCAGGGTCCAAATTGGGTCCCCGCAGCTGCACTGCAGCCTCCGCATAGCGTCGAGCCGATTCACACGGAGGAGCAACCAAGAACCCGACGCCGGTTTGGGATTGCCTTTCTCACACGACTCCATCCAAGCGTCCATCCATCCACAACATCCTCCCACCTATCCATCCATTCATCCTTCCCTTGCACCGATCGTCTGCTTCGTATTCGATCACACAACAACAAATGTCCGAGCCATCCGAGGCAGGTCCCAGCTCAGGGCCACAGCCACGCTCGCACGCAGCTGCCGTTGGCCGCAGGAGGTCGTCGGGCACTCGATCCACTCGCCCGCGCCCTTCGCGAGCACGCGCCACTTCGTCCATCAGCCAGCGATCAGATGCGAGCAACATCAGCAGCGGCATACAGAAGCTCTCGTGGACCACCGGCGACTCGTTCGACTACGTGGACGACGATGCGCGCATCAGCGCCTTTCTCCATTGCCCTATCTGCCTCGGGCCCTTTCTCGAGCCGTTCGTCTCCAGCTGCTGCTCTCACACATTCTGCAAGCACTGCATCCATACTGCTCTGGCAGAAGATGCATCGGCTAGAGCAGACGCCGACGACGATGGCAACACACCGCGGCCAAAGCGATGCCCGACCTGCAGAGCGCCCGCCGACTTTGACCACTTCCAACCAACCGCGCTTCTCATCAAGAACATGGTCGACACACTTCGCGTACGATGCCCCAACAAGGACAAGGGCTGCGATCATCAATGCGAGCGACATCTGCTTCGCGGTCATGTGGCGTCGGAATGTGCGTACGAGTATGTAGACCAGAACCTCACAGAGGGGCGAAGATGCGGTTGCTCGGCCAAGGTCATGCGCAAGGACTGGGCATCGCATGGCCTGACATGCCCGAAGCGCTCCGTCACTTGCTCAACGTGCGACTCGGAACTCTGCTTCGACGAGCTTCAAGATCACTTGTCCACCTGCTCTCCCGAGCCCGCCGTCTGCGAGTTCTGCGGACTCACCACCATCAAGAGCCGCCTCGCTCACCACATCGAAGAATGCACCGAAGCCCCCGTCGAGTGTCCACACGCTGCCTTTGGCTGCTCATGGAATGGACCTCGCCGCCGACTAAGGCGCACATCCAATCCGCTCTCCAAGCATATTGACCACGCGCACCTCGAGGACGACTGCCGCTTCGAGCCCCTCAAGCCATTCTTCAGCGTCTTCACGCATCACGTCGAGCAGCTGCGCGACGAGAACCACGCGCTCAAGTCGCGTCTCGACCAGCTTGAGGCTCGACAATACACCCAGGCGCGTCGAGTGGACGATTGCGTGCACAGCCTGGGCACTTGGTATCGCTCGGCGGGCGAGCTGCGCGCAGCCGAACTGGAGCAGAGGGCAAGAGGTTCGCAGGTGGGCGTGGATGGAGAGTGGGATGAGTTCCCGCTCGATGCGCAGAATTGGGAGAGGTCGCTTAGCCAGCAAAGCTTCTCGCGCCAGACGAGGGCGCACAGTGCGTCGGCTGTGGCGAGCATGGATTTGGAGCTGTGGGCCAGAAGACAGTACGCCGATCCGCTGGCGACAGATCCACTTGCTACAGTACGGCTCGGCACTCCCTCGCAGCGATCTACGCTTGGTGAGAGCAGTGGCTCTCGGTACTTGACGCCCGCTGCTGCTCGCTCAGCTCCGACGTCGTCAATTCTGGCTGGGCCACCATCGACATTGCGCGAGCGCGCTCCGCAGCTGAGTGATGCCAGTGCGAGCGCTCGGCGGTCCGGCTCGAGCGTCATGCTCGCGGCGCTCGAAGCAGGAAGTCTTGGCGCCGTCTCTCCTGGCGGCTACGGCTTCCCATCTGCGGCGGTGGAAGCGGAACGCGAACTGGACCGAAGCAGTCTGGACTCGGCCATCGCCTCACTCACTGCCTCAGTGGCTGGCCTCAGCTCCGGATTGAACAGCCTCGACAAACGCACGGAAGAAGGCCACATTGCAGCCGTCAAGGCTGGCTTCGACGCTGGGCGCGTGCAGGAAGAAGTCGCAAGCCTCCGACATGGACTGCACGCGGTTCGTATGCAGATCCACCAGATTCTCATGCACCAACAACGCCACGCCCTCTTCTCTCCACCCGTATCGAACCTTGCTGCCGCTCCGTCGGGATCCAACGCGGTCTTGCACGAACAGGCTCCACCGCACAACCCGGCCAACTTGCTCATGCTCACGCCACCCCTGCTTCGCAGATGGGCTGGCCTCGATCAAACGAAGCTCTAGCCCACTCTCTTTCACCCTTTCAGCCCAACCACCGTCATTGCGTAGTGTAGGTTTCTGTAATGCTAGGTATAATGCACACGTTGATATCATGACGAGGCAAGCTAGAGGAATGCCCACACTGTACCCGTCGCGGCCATGACGGCGGAGGCGGCGAGGATGAGGATATCGAGTGCAATGCGCCATCGTCTCATCTCTGCGCCAAACAGCTTGAGGTTGGCGAGCAGCGGGCCGAAGACGCACGTGGCAAAGGCAAGGAAAGCGCCGAGGAATGCCATCACCTGTTCGAAGCCCGGCAGCACCACGGCAGTGACGGCGATGAGCGCGGTCAGCCCGATCTTGAGCGCAATCTGGCAGTTGCGTCGCATGCGCGGCGAGAGCTTCTGTGCCATCTCGGCCGCGCGCATCGACACGGCCGAGCCTGCGAGCGGATTGTCGTCGGCGGCACCTTCTGCTGTCGCTGGCTCGGGCCGTAGCGTGCTATCGGCAGTAGCGGCGGGAGTCGATCCCTGTGCGGGCATCTGGGGAGTGGCAAACGAGACGCGCTGGTTGGGCGAGACCGACAGCGGCGTACCCGTCGCTTCGGTGGTCAGCTGCCCGACTCGGTCTGCAGCTGGGCCGTCGGTCTCTCCAGCATCAGTGGAAGGCTTGGCAAGCTGCGCCTTGGTGATGGAGCGCGCTGCAGAGGAGCGCCTACGTTTGCGCATCTCCATCTTGGCTGCTGTCTGATCATCGATGCCGAGCAGAATCTCAAAGGTGGTCTGGATCGGTCTGGTTGCGAGCGCGAACTTGGAGAGCGGGTTGATGACGATGAGCCAGATGGCGATGCTGTTGAGCACGACAGGGAAGCCCGGTGTGCGCGCGAGGTCCTTGGTGATCTCGTCCGAGACGCTTACGCCAAACATGGCATAGCCCACCATGCCCATGCCGAGGTACAGCACGGTGGCTGCGACGTAGGCGAGGTTGAGCATGCGCGGGAACTTGGAGGGGTCCTTCATGTCGCGCACCAGCGACGGGATGATGGGGTGCGACGAGAAGCCCGACATGATGAGGCCAAAGCTGAGTGGGAGCCGGTTCCAGCGCGGGCCGAGTGTGGTGGGTGCGATGTCCCACAGGCTTCCCGGCGCCTGCTTCTTGATGAGGCCGTCGCTGACGACGACGATGACGAGCGTAAAGGTCGAGACGATGCCGATGACCGAGATGGGCGATAGGAACTTGAGGGGCAGAAAGACAGAGGGGAGGACGATGAGGTAGCCGAGCATCTTGAAGGCCGAAGGCGCGACGTGGGGGAAGATGGCGGCCATGGAATCGCCGAAGAGGATGATGAGCGCTACCGAGACGGCCCAGAGCTCTAGGCAGAAGAAGAGGCTGATGAGGATGCGAGCTGAGGGGCCAAAGGCGTAGCTGCCAATGTCGGCGTAGGTGCGCAGCGTGGGCTCCTTGGCCATGATCTTTGCGAGCACCTTGCCCGTATAGTTGGTGAGCAGTCCGCAGACGAGGAAGAGGACGGTGCCGCCAATCCAGCCAGCGTAAGAGAAGGCGAGGGGCAAGGCGAGGATGCCGACGCCGACGAGAGCATTGACCGTGTTGAACCAGGACTGAAGTAGCGTGCTGGTGCCGAGCTCGTGCCGCTGCTGTAGACCGGATTCGGAGCGGTGTGAGAGCGCGCCGGAGCCCGAGTGACGACGAATCGCACCGTAGGAGGCCGACTTGCGCCTGGAGTCCGAGGTCGGATCGCGGGAAAGGAGGGGTGCGTTTTCAGCGCTTGCGTGGGCGTCGTCTTCAGCAAAGGGATCGCGAAGCACGTCGCCGGAAGCTGTAGAGTAGTGGGATTGTCGGTTGTGTTCGGGATGGGAGGGGTTGAGCTTGCTGTTGGAAGCGCGTTCGCGCGGGCCCAAGAGACGCTTGGGGCTTCTGCTCCTGCTTCTGCTGCGCTCGTCCTCGTCGGCGCTCTCGAGCTGTTCGAGCCTGCGATCTCTGAGCTTGGAGCGCCGCCGTGTGCGTTGTGTTGCATTGGGAGGCAAGGCCTCGCCTTCCCAGTCGAATTCGTCCGAGGGGCCGAATCGTGCATCGCTTGCCATGGAGGCGTCGTCAGTGTCTGCATCGGTGCCGGAGCGAGAGTGGGAGACGCTTGCATCGTAGTCGGTGCTCTCGTCGCCCGAGAGATCGTCTTCGTCGTCCTCGTAGATGCTGTCGCCGTCCTCGGGATCGCGGCCGGCCCACCTGCTCTCTACAAACGAAGGCGAGGTGGCGATGTTGTTGCCGTAGAATGCTTGCGATCGCGAGTAGGACCAGACCAGGTCGAGGCTGCTCCTCCATGCGGCTTGCTGGCCGTCCCCACGTGCCGAGCCTCTGGCCTGGTCGCGCGGCACAGGGATGCTCTTGTTGGATGTGCGGGGCGCCATGCTGGTCTATGGTTGTATGGCGGGCTATGTGGTAGGCGACAGTGGCATGGCACGGTGGATTCGGGACGAGGCTGCGAGGCTCTCGCGGTGTTGTTGTGATGGTGGTCAGAGTCGAAGATGATCGTCGGCTGTCTCCGTCGACGTGGGGTGAGAGAGCACAAGGAAAGGGGTGCGCGGCGTAGGTTCGGAGGATTGGAAGCAGGCGTGGGCCAATGACAAGCTGTTGCACTGCGGCGAAGGGTGGGAGGAGGAGGCGTAGGTGCCAAGCACCATGCGTCTGAGCTGCAAAGCGGGCATGTGCAACCAACCGCGCTCGTCCTTGGCCTTGCCATTGTGCGGGGTGCGGCTGCAAAGTCGCGCTGTGGAGGCGGCCCACCAATGTGATTGGACCGCGATGGCGGAAAAAGGTCGAGGCTGCCAGATAAAGTTGGATGCGCCCTGCAGTGCTCGATTGGCGTTGCCTCTGCTGCCATCTGCTGCCCTCTGCTGCACTGCACTCGATTCGGTCGCTTCCCGCTTCTGTTGATTTCGAAATTTGCGGCGCAGCGTGTCCACAGTAGTCTAGAATGCTCCTCCCGCAGCAAAGAAAGACAAGAGAGTTGCGCCGTGGGAACTGCCGCCTCCAATCACACGACATGCGGCCGGCTGCATCGCAATCAATCAATTCAATCCAATCAATCACAAGTCAATCACAAATTGCCTCACCCGACCCACACCTCCAACCCAACGTTTGAGAGAGATTCGTTGAGAGAGTCGTTGGCATTCGGAGGAATCTACGGACAGCGACAGAAGCTCACCATCGGCGGCTTTCAGTTGATAGCGGCCACCTCGTGCAGGTAGAGGCCGAGAAGCTTGGTGCCCTCGATGTAGTTGGAGATGTCGAGCTTCTCGTTGATCGAGTGCGCGCCGTCGTCGCTGCGGCCCATGGGCAGCAGCAGCACGTTCTTCTGCAGCGTGTCCGCAAACGTGAGCGTGACGGGGATTGAGCCGCCCTCGCGCGTCAGGTCCGGCTTCACACCGTAGATCGTCTCGGTCGCCTTGATCGCCGCCTCGTAGTTCCAGTGGTTCGGGTCCGCCAGCCACGGCTTGCCGCCGTGCTCGCTCGTGAGGCTCATCGTGTTCTTGCTGCCGATCCTGGCGAACTCGTCGTTGACGTACTTGGTCACCAGCTCGTTCACCTTCTCCGGCGTCATGTCCGGCACCAGACGCAGCGAGAACTTGCCCACCACCTTGGCAGGGATCACCGTCTTGGTGCCCGGCTCCGAGAAGGCTCCCTCGATACCGTGCAGCGACAGGCACGGGTAGCGCATGCGGCCCATCAGCACCGCCGCCTTGTCGTCGCTCACCGTCGTCTTGCTGCCCGTGGCACCCTCGATGTCGCTGAGCGCAAAGTCCATCACGTCGTAGCGCTTGCGCTCCTCGTCCGTAAGAGGAGCCACGAGCTCCTTGATGCCCGGGATCAGGATCTCGCCCTTGGCCGTCACCAGCTTCGACATGATCGTGAACAGGTCGGTCATCGGCTCATGCACAACACCGCCAAACACGCCCGAGTGCAGGTCGCGAGCCGGGCCCGAGATGGCCAGCTTGAAGTACGCAATGCCACGCAGGCCGTGCGTGAGGCACGGCTTCTGCGTGCCCAGCCAGTAGTTGTCCGAGATGCACACTGCGTCGACGCCCTGGAAGAAGCTGTCCTTCTCGGCGGCGATGAGCTCGTCCAGGCCCACACTGCCGCTCTCCTCCATGCCTTCGAAGCAGAACTTGAGGTTGACCGGCATCTCGAGCCCAGCCTGCTGGTGCGCCTCGATGGTGTTGAGCCAGCCCAGGATGGGGCCCTTGTCGTCGGTCGATCCACGGCCGTACATGCGGCCCGTCTTCTCGTCGGTGATCAGCTCGAACGGCTCCGTGTCCCAGCCGTCCGACTTGAGCGCAGGCTGCACGTCAAAGTGACCGTACACCAGGATGGTCTTCTTCTTGGGGTCCTTGCCCAGATCGCCGAGGATGACGGGTGGCAGCTCGATCTCCTGTCCGTCGAGCACCTGCTTGCCCAGAGGCTTGAGCTCAGCCGTAGCACCCAGCTGCTTGAGCTCGGCGAGCAGCCAGTCGGCCATCTCGAAGCAGTGCTTGCGGTACGCAGCATCACCCGACACCGACGGGATCGAGACCGCCTTGGCGAGGCGGTCGATCAGCGCCGACTTGTTGGCGTCGATCTGCGAAACGAACTTCTTTTGCTCTGCGGTGGCCATGGTGAATTCTAAGTGTGGTGGTGGTGAAGCGACAAGACGGGAAGCTGCTGGTCGATTCGCCACATGACCTTGCCGAAGCCCAGCCGAGGTCCCACGGCTCCACTCGATGTCGTCGGTGGCTGCTTAACTGCCGAACCACGATAAGGCCTTCCCACTCGCTGCACAGACCAAAAATTTCGCTTCGCCTTCGCGCCTCCGACTCGGACTGGCTCGAGCGTATCAGCGCTCTCTCTCTCTCGCTCGACTTTTCGCATTTATCGGTCGGGAAGCCTTGCAGGTTTAAAGCTTCGGAGCATCTCGCAGATAACCAAGCACAATCGGTCATTGGTGCTCTTTCCACGGCGCTATCTCTCCATGTTCACTCTCATCTTCGCTCTGTGTGACCTGGACACCATTGTTCATTTCTGGCGCGGCTGGATCACATGACCAAAGGTGTGGTAGGCCGCAGGATGCTTTGACGTTGTCTGTATGTTTCGGGTGAAAGCAAACGTGTTAGACCGGCGTCTCGACACACAGTAAATTCTTCCGAGCCGCTCGAGCCACTCGAGCCACAGTCAAGCTCCACTCGTCCTTGTGGCAGGGACGCATCGACCTTTGCTTTCCCGCATCACCCTTCACCTTCCTACTCACCTACATCCACCATATACCCGGCCAAGTCGCATAGTGATCATGTCGACACCAGCACCCAGAATCGTAGGTACTGAGTCCTCTCAGCCCCAGCTTGTAGCCGTACACTAGGCTGACAACCATCACTTCCCTGAACTGCCGCCGAGCAGCAAGCGCTCGCCATCGTCTCACCACGAGGCGGGCCCATCTATGTCCGCCAATTTGGAAGCTCTCCAAGCTCCTCGACCGCAGCTGATCTGCGTTACCACTACTTTGCCCATGCCGCCCTGGATGTGATGGACGAACGCACCGGCCTCGCCAACGCCCAGGGGCCGTCGTCGAACAGAACCAGCTCTGAGCAGTACCTTGGTCTCCTGTCAACGCTCGAAGACCTGGCGATCTACGGCTTCCAGACATGCGCAAAGATGCGCTTCCTGCTCATGCTCTCTTTGAGCGACCATGCGGTGCGCGACATCGACATGCTCACGCTGTTCCGCGCTGTCTACACCTCATATCTCAAATACTCGGCGAATCCGTTCCACTCGCTACCGCCAACATCTTTTGCACGAGCGGCTTCCAAAGACGTTGAAGGTGGCCGAGGGGAGGCAGTGAAAGCGCAGGAGGAGCTCGAGCAACGGCAGGCGAGCAACCTCCCCATCAACTGCCGGCCAATACGCAGCTCGGCTTTCGATGCAAGGATCGACCGCATCGTCTTTGGGAGCGCGAGTACGGCAGCGGCTTCGAGGGAAGGCGGGACAACATCAAGACCAGCAGCTGCAGCAGCAGCTCGATAGACTCGATCATACCCTGCGTCGTGCGAAACCAGCCGCTCCTATACTTCTTGCTGTCCTGCCGCCGGGTGTGTGATATTGACACGTTTGATTGCATAGCTGCCCGCTCCCTGTTCATCCCCCAACCCGGTCCATAGGAGCGTTGTGCCATCAAGACTCGCAATTGCCTGTCCCGCGATGCTCTCAAAGCTTCCACATCGTGGGACGGTGTTACTCCGAGTCGCACAGCATCCCCAGATCCTCCTCGACCCAGATCAACCTCCAACCTGTTCTCGTGACGAACTCATTCCACACAGACGCCTTCGATTGAGCGGCCACGAGCAGCTTCCAGAGTGGCCAGCACAGATACGGGCGTCACATTTTCTTCTTTCTAACCATGATCATACGACAGCCATGATGCTGAAATGTATGCGTTAATTCTACATCCAGAGCACTTCTACTTCTTGGTCTTCTTTCCCTTGCCATTCTCTACCGCAGCCGCGCCCTTGCGCTTCTTGGGGCGTTCCTCCTTCTGCTCGTCTTCCTGCTTGTAAACGACATCGTCCGAGTCACTTTCACTGTCACCATCCTCCTCGTCCCTTTCGTTGGCGGCACCGTTGGAGTCGGGAGCGCCTTTGGTGGTGTTCTGCTCTCCCTTAGGTGGCTTGGCCCAGTCAGGGATCTTGGCGCCGGGCCGATTGTTCCAATCGAACTCCTTGGGCGGCTTGAAGCCATGCTTCTTGCGCAGCATGTCGTCCGCCTTGCCATCCAGCACCTCCTTGCTCGTGCCGTGCAGGTTGGCCTGGTAGCAGATCTTCATGCGCTGCATATTTTCGCCCTTGGTCTCCTTCTCGTCCAGCATGGGGAAGGGGTAGTCTTTGCCGATGATGCACCCGGCCTTTTGCTGCACGTCCTTGGGTGCGTTGAATGGCTCGTAGATGTACTTGTCCGGGAACTTGGCTAGCTCGGGGCAGTACTTGCGCACCGAAGCGCCCGTCTTGTCGTATTTGGCCGGGAATGTCGCCAGGCCGTACAGGCGGAAGTACTGCGTAAAGAATGCCGAACACGAGAGCCACATCCAGTTGCCCGGGTTCGAGCATGGGTCCCAGTCGATCAGGTATTCATCAAAGATCTCGGCACCGCGTTCCCATGAGATCCAGCACTGACCGCGCGTAAGGAAGGCGGCGACAGAGTGACGTCCAAGATGGTGCATCCAGCCCTCGAGACGGAGCTGGCGCATCAGCGCATCGATCCACGGGAAGCCGGTCTGGCCGAGCTTGTACGCCGAGAGCCTGGCTTCGCTGACGGCGTCGCCGGGCGGGCGCGGAAGGACGACGTCGCCGTTCTTGTCGTAGTGCGTGGGCAGGTACCAGTCCATGTATCGGCACACCTCGTTTCCGCGCACGCGCTGGAAGTCGTCGCCAATCGCATGCTCGGCGCAGGCGTACATGTCTCGGAAGAGCAGTTGGCCATTCAGGTTCTCCGGAGGTCCCGTCTTGCTGCCGCCCTTGTATTTCTTCTTGGCCTCCTCGACGTCCCACCAGAACTTGCGTACACTGAGGCAGCCGAACTTGAGGTAGGGCGAGAGCAGCGTCGTGGACGGATCCTCGGCAGACTGGCCTGGCGAGGTCTTGGGCTTGGCGAACGTCGCCACGTACTCGGCGTCCTTGCAGATCTTGGCGAGCTTCTCGAGTGCGAGTGGTTCACCGCCCTTGATGGTGTCCTTGACCTTGCTTGCGTCCATGCCGATCGACTCGAGTGTGGGCACTCCAAAGAGCTCCGACGAATCGCCGTTGACCGTGTCGTAGCACGTCACTGGCTTGTCGCGCTGTCCGCCGAGCTCGGTCGAGTTGAGGTCGACCGAGGCTGGCCCCTCGCGGCCCTTGCTCGTGTAATGCGGAAGTCCTTCGAGAGACTTGGCGAGTTCTGACAAAAGATCCTTCCGCGACTTGGACTTTGACTCTTTGAGCTGAGGCAGCGGCAGATCTTTGGGAGCCTCCAGCGGCTTGGGTACGTCGCCCATATCTGCGACGATCTTCTGCAGCGTGCTCATGGCCATTGTGGGCTTGCCCTTGTTGCGCTTCACCACCTCCTCTGGGTCGAACAAGTGATGGCCTTGGACTGCAACCACCTCGACCTTGCTCTTCTTGGCCGCCTCGCGGATGAGCGTGTCGCGTCGTCGGCCGTATGCGGAGGGATCCTTTTCGATGACGAGGTGGGTGATGTCCCAGCGCTTCCACAGCTCCGGCAGCAGCTCCGTCGGCTCACCACGCACCACGAGCAGCTGCGAGTTGGACTGCGTGGCGGTGATGCGCTCCGAGAGCGCATTCATCGATTCAAGCAGGAAGCGGAAGCGGTTGACGCCGACGCGGTGCTTGTAGACGTAGTTCGGGTCCCAGCACCATACTGGGAAGAGCGCAGCAGGCTTGAGGTCCAGAGCGGCTTGCAGCGCGGGCGAGTCGTGCAACCGCAGATCCGTGCGGAACCAATAGAGCACACGAGCGGACTTCGACATGATGATCAGCGAGCCTCAAGGCAACCGTGAGGATAGAGTGTTGGCGCCGGACGGTGTGAGGGTACAGAGGCTGGATGCTGTTGATGGAGGCAGGGGTTCTTCATTCCGACAACACAATCTCGCGCACGGGCAGGCAGTCGCTGGGTAGCGAGTGTATGTGGAGGAGCACGGCCTCTCATCCGCACTTCGCCGTGTCAACAGACCATCTCTGGATGATATGCAGGGCGATCGCGTTGCATTCATGGCCTCTGTAGCTCTTCACATTGCTGCTGGAAGCTTACGTTACAGCCATGCGAAGCGCCGATCTGGACGGGCTGTCTTGTCGGAATTTCTGACGTTTCGGCTGGGCCCTTGCAGATGCGTATGTATAGCATCACCGATGCAGGCCTAGCTGAAATACGATGAAGAATCCATCGGGCGGACGTGCGGAGAGTGCACTCGCCTGGACCCGTCTGTCCTAACCGTGCGCGAATCTTCGAGCCGTGCAACACGTCCACATCTTTGCTCGCGACAGACATCGATCCGGTCCCTCCTGCCGGACTATTGACTATTGGAGCGCTGCAGTCATGACAGCTGTAGGGAAGCTGTTGCTCACCGTTGGAACCCGTAAGCTCTGATGCCCGTGCAAGGATTCGCAGCGTTCAAAGCACGGTTGATTAACCCTTCGTCTCATTATCGCTATCTTCATCCTACAGTCGTGTTCTTTCATGCGGCCTACTCGACATATGAGCGTAAGTTTCTCCATCTGTCATTCAGCAGCCTCTTGCGCTTGCTCTTGTCCCCTTGGCAAGCTTCGATTGACTCGGCCTGACACGACTTTTTCATGATTCTCGCTTGACAACAACAGATCTGTCTCTAAGGAAGGCGCTGGGCCTCGTTGGTGCCGAAGCCAACACAATGCCGCTCGACGTGAGTCTCAAGTCAAGATGTTGCCGTATGGCGCTTGACGATACGCTAACTTTCATGCCTGCTACCATCCTTATCGGATAGATCACGCTCGAGACGCTCGTCTCCTTTGTCGTGATCCTTCTCGGCATCGCGTTGACAGCTGCACCGCTCAAGAACGTGACGTGGGCAAGCGAGATGCGCACAAAGTACGTTCGCTCCATCACGATCCCTGCTGGCCTTGCATCCCCGCTAACGCTATGCTTCTTGCTGATCTGTTGCTGCATCCGCCAATGACAGAACAATCGACGAGGTCGACTCACGCTCCAGCTTCGCCACACTCACACATCGAGGCCAAGTCCTCTTCGACAGAGAATGAGCCTAGACACTCGACTCACATCAACACAATCGCAATCGCAATCTCATCTCGGCATCTTCAAATCAGCACAAACACACTTGAAGTCTCTTTGACGATGGATCACATTTCAGTGGGACACTCGCGAGCTCATGTGGATCTACAGATTGTGAGCCGCATCCTTCTCCTCGGAGCTGTGGCTCGCGACTTCGACAGCAGGCTTCGAGTCTGCCGGAGGATGCGTCGCATGGGCATGTTCCGGGCGGATGTGGGCGATAGCGTCTTCCGGCGCTGCTCCGAGCGGACCCACGTAATGCCTGCTGCCCCAGGCGAACCACCATGCAGCGCTGAGCACAAAGAAGAAGGCGAACACGACCGAGGCGTAGTTCATCGTCGAGGGCTGCACGGTAGCGGTGGTGGGCATGCAGAAGAGCACGGTGGCCAGCACGATCCACACAAAGGTGACCGCATTGATGACGTAGCCGAACTTGCCCAGCGTCCAGGGCGCATCCTTGAGCATGGCACGACGCCTGAACATGGCGACGGCGATGGGAATGCCGTAGCTGATGCTAAGGCAGATGGTGGCGACGCCGGTGAAGGCCGAGAAGGCGGCGGTGTTGCCGAGGTAGATGAGGCCGAGGAGCGAGACGACGATGGTGGAGAGAATGAGCGCATTGAGCGGCAGGTCGAGCGTCTTGTTGACCTTGGACCAGTACTTGCTGCCGGGAATGGCGCCGTCACGAGCAAAGGCCCAGGTGCAGCGGAGGGCGACGGTCAGTGAGCCGATGCCAGCGAAGGCGAAGACGCCGAGGATGATAAAGAGCAGACCGAAGCCTCCACCAGCCGAGCCCGTGGCTAGGGAGAAGAGGACAGGGATGGGCTGTCCGGCGGCGGTGGAAAGGAGGTCGGCGGCATCGGGAGTCAAGATGAAGAGGATGGGGATGAGGTAGAAGAAGCCGGTGATACTGGCAGCAAGCACGGAATAGACCATGGCCTTGGGCACCTGCTTCTCGGGCTCAGCCACCTCCTCACAGAGCGCGGCAACGGTTCCGTAGCCAGTGAGCGTGTAAGCAGCTTGCAGAAGGCCGACGAAGAAGGCCCATCCGTCGGGCCAGCCACTGGTGTTCTCCCAGCCGGAGAAGACAAATTTTGCGTCCTTGCGGCCGTCCTTGGCGCGAACGAGGACGGTGATGGCGATGATGATGGTGCCTGCGGCAGTCCAGTAGAAGGAGAGAGTGTTGAGGCGGTCGAGATATCGGTACTTGACACCGTATGCGTTGACGATAGCGGCGATGACCATGCACGCCCAGAAGGTGAGGATGGTGTGCCATGCTTTGGGCGCCCACTCGTTGTCGCGGAACTGAGAGACAGCAGCCATGATGAGCTGTGCGCCGCCAAAGTTGATGGAGAGACAGAGCGTCCAGTTGGCGACGAGACTGACCCAGCCGACAATCCACGAGGTGAGCGGCGCCCACTTTTTGGTTGCGACGAAGGCGGCCCAGACGTAGACGCCGCCCGAGGTTGGATACATGGAGCAGAGTTCTGCGAGCGAAGCGGCCATGCAGAGCGAGATGAGCGAAACGAGGAGCCAGCCGTAGAGGATGGTGATGGGACCGCCGCAGGTGAGTGCGATGGAGAAGGCGGTGCTGAGACCGAAGGGGGCGGCGATGATGGAGAAACTGAGACCGAGGATGGTCATCATGCTGAGATTGCGCTTGAGCTCGGCATCATAACCCATGGAGGCGAGCCTGGCGTCGGCGCCGGCGCCTGCGGAGACGACCGAGTGGACGCTGGTCGTCTGCTTGATGTCCGCCATCTTGGCTATGTACTTTCGATGTGAGAAGATGAAGCTGAGGTACTTTGTGTAGCGCACTGCGAATGGGAGGTGGCTCGGTGTTGCAGCGGATGCCACCGATTAAGAAGAAAGCGCGGATAGAGGAGGAATCGAGGGCTGCGCTCCTGTCAGTGCCCGGTATTAGAGTGTTTCGCACACAATCTCGGAACAGGCGAGCTTGATGCTTGCGAGCTTGCCATGAGCTCGAGCGCGACCGCGGATGTTGCGGACGCTGCGAGCCACTTGCAAATGCTGCAAAGGCTGCAAAGGCGCGATAACAGACAAGCTGCTGGGTTTGAAGCGCTGATAGCAACGGCGGGCCGAGGGTTGCGAGGCGGTCAGGTGGGCCAAGTGGAGCACGCAGACAAGCTGAATGTGACCAGCACGCACGGGACGGGAAGCGGACTGAGAGACACCCGAGGAGAGACTTAATGAACCCAGGCCCAGGAACCGAGTGTCGGCCAAGTTGGTTGGGAGGCGAAACAGAGAAAGAGAGAGAGAGAGAAGCGATTGGCGGGGCAAAACATCGCACGGTCCGAGGCACGGCCTATAGAGCGGACCTTCGCAGACCTCGATTCTGGGGACTTGATTGAGGAGCAGTCGGGCCGACTCAGCTTTGAGCTGCGTGGCTGCAAGGCGTCGGTGCAGCTGCCAAACGAGGCGGCTAAAGCGAGCCAGCAGCAGATAAGGCGCCTAAGCGACCGCCTGCCCTTGTGACCGCTGCAGCCGCCCACTGAGCATGCAAACTGATTAGAGCGGGGTCTTCTTCCCCTTCCCAACAGGCTCGGCCAATCACAGCGGAGTGCACATGGCTGGGCTTGGCGTTGCCATTTTCAAAAGATTGTTGTTGTTAAGCTGCTGATCAAACACTTTCAATACAAAACAATGACCGCTTCCGGCAACGGTGGGGATCAATGTGGACCCTGCATCCGCACTGAACCGTAACCTAAAGCTTCATCGACGTCGCCTTTCATTTCCGGACTGCACATACGCAGGCTACGTCGTTGAACCAGCATCTCGCATGCTGCCTCTCCAAGCTCAACAAGCATGACTGCCTCGCCAACATGGCGCGATGCAACGCCCTCACAGCTGTACACAGCAGGGGTCGTCGGTGCCGGTGCACTTCTCCTTCTCTACTCCGCGGCGAGCGTGACGACAGCATACGTTGAGGCCACTCGCAAAACACCTCCAAGCCGAAGCCATGACGGACAAACTCATTCGGCTCAAGTGCAACAAAGGCGCGGCAGCGCGTCATCCAGCGCAGGCGATGCAAGGTGGCCCAAGCACGGCAAGACAACCGACGAGAGCACCGTGCAAGTCACCTATCCCATTACGCTCGAGATGTGTGACAATGCCTTTCATTCAGGCGCGTCTTTGGTCAACCGCTTCGCTTCCGAGTCGGACGATCCCTCGGATGCTCTTCCCAAGATCCGTGCAGGTGCGCTGTTCAAGCTTATCGACGTCGTCGCTGGTGTGTCGGCGCGCAAGCATGCAGAGCTGAGCTGCGTCACCGTCAGCGTCGACTCGGTTCTCTTGCTCGCACCCATCTATCTCGGCGACCTCGTCCACCTCTCAGCTTCCGTCAACCGCGCTTGGGGCAGCAGTCTCGAAGTGGGTGTCCGCGTCGTCAAAGAGGATCCGCGCTCGGGCGCTCGCGAATACGTCAGCCACGCATACATGACCTTTGTCGCCATCTCTGGGCCCCCTTCCGCTGCTTCAGCATCGTCGCTGCAGCCGCCGCCGAGGGTACGGCTCGCTTCGCGTCAAAGCGTCGCTCCGGCATCCGCATGGCAAAGGTTGACGTCCCTGGTCATCGGACCACCGCCCTCGGCCAAGTCTCCCAAGCCTCAACTTCAGCCTTTGCTGCCAAGAACGCCGCTCGAGGCGAGGCGACACATCTTGGCCGGTCGCAGACGAGCGAAGCGAATAGCCAACGCTCAAAAGGGCGAAGCAAGGGATGGCGTCTCGACCGAAGTCAAGAAGCGACTCAAAGATGAAGTGCGAGAAATCTCCCGAACAGGTGGCACTTGGAGGGCGCGCGCAGAAGCCGAGTCGGGCACGTGGACTCCCGGCAAACTCAGAATCGAAAGCGCGGACCTGCTCTCCGGATCCGCTGGTAGCGACATGACTAACCTTTCCAGCGCCGCAAAGACATCGCAAGAGTGTCAGCTCGAGGCCCTGGAACTCGAATTCGTCGTCCAGGCGTATGTGTCGCGCGACCCGGCCGTGTCGGTGAATCACCAAGAAGGAATGGTCGAAGTCAACCTTTCCGGCGACATTCCGCTCCGCCACCCGCTCAGCGTCGTCGAGAGACTCGCTCAACAGGTCGTCGATGCCGACGCCTCATCCGGATCGACCACCGCAGCCGCATCAGCGAGCCTCTTTGCATCAAAGATCCCAGAGTCCGGATCAATCCCCCTGCCCTCGCCGAGCGCCCCGGGCACTGCACGCCCCAGCCTTCCACTGTCGGTGCAAACAGGCCCACATTCACCGCCCAAGACGCCATCAACACGGCGCAGATCCATCTTTTCGCCGCTCAAGCCTGCCCAGGAGCGGGAAGGCGATACCGATCTTGATCAGTCGAGCACCAACACGCCCATCAAGACACACACCAACCACGAGCTCACTCGCGCACGCCTCTCGGCCAAGCTTTCAAAGCCCATCAAGGTGGCCAAGACCGTGGTGCGGACGCTGCACCTCGTATTCCCCGAGCACACCAACTCGGTGGGCGTCTTGTTCGGCGGTCAATTGATGGACTGGATGGAGGAGGCGGCGCTACTCTCGGTGCGTCACGTGGGACGCGGCCGTCGGTGGGGCACAGTCTCGCTCGATGGTCTCGAGTTCGAAGAGGCGGTGGCGGTGGGCGAAAGCATGACCTTCACTGCTGTCGTGGTGCGTACGTTTGTGCAGTCGTGTGAGGTCTACGTGCTTGCCGAGGCCGAGTCGCGCAACGGCACACGCAGAATCACCAACGATGCTCTCTTCACGCTCGCATTCCCTCTGGACGAGAGCGACATCTCGTCCACCATGCTCGCATCCGTACGGGACGGCACGCGTGCCAGGCTTCTGCGCCAGGTTGAGATGCCGCCGGGTTCGGCCCTGGCTACCTTTGCGGACGTAGCGGTCAAGCGCCGCGCGAGCCGCCTCGAGATGAAAGAGATGCTGGTGCGCATCTACTCGGACCCCAGCTGATCTGCAACACGAATCGACCGATACTGTGTACCGTAGGTCAGCACCGAAGCCCGCATGCTGTTTCGAACATGTCGCCCGAAATAGGTGGAGCAGGCGACATGACTCGAGATCAGCACCACCATGCCAAGCCGG
This sequence comes from Moesziomyces parantarcticus, assembly GCA_023212605.1. NCBI lineage: Eukaryota > Fungi > Basidiomycota > Ustilaginomycetes > Ustilaginales > Ustilaginaceae > Moesziomyces > Moesziomyces parantarcticus. Next base: position 341,923 of record JALCCF010000010.1, on the reverse strand, counting down.
ATTCCGAGCTTTAATTTCGTGACTCAGAGAGCGTGCAGCCAAGGCGTGTGACTCTGGCTCGGACCGGCTCGCCGACTTTCTCGGATTGCGGAGTTCGGGAGTTGCGTCGTTCCCCCGCGGCAGTGTGGAGGAACGCCGGAGTGGCCGTTTTTCCGCTGCGACACGAGTGGCCACACCTGTACCAGCATTTCTCTCGTTCATCCTCCTAGCATCTATCGGCTCGAGCTCTCTCATCGGCCTCAGGCCGGTGAATCTACATAAAGGTTCTGCTCATCAAAGTACGACCCCCTTCTCGCATCACACGAAAATCGATCACTCAGTTTCCATCATGGTAGACATCCAACCATTCCTCAACACCATCCCCAAGTCCGTGGTCGACACCGCCAAAGCTCTCAAGACCTTCCCCAAACTCGAGGCTGCCTTGACAGAGCATGCTTCAGCGCAGTATGATAGCGGCGAAGCAGCAAAATCTACACTCGAAAAGAAGCTCCGACCTGTTCTGACCGACGCTGGCGTAGGCAAGAAAGGTGTGCTCGAAATCGTCGAAGCTTGTCTAGCTGTCAAGGCCAATCCTATTCCTGCAGCTGCCACAACAGAGGCGACAACGCAAACAAACGGTATCGCAGACTCGGACCAAGCGTCGTCGAAGGCGTCCTCGAGTGCGGTTGCCTCGACGGGTGCTGCATCGTCTTCAGCCACGCCAGCCACCAGCACGGCGGACCTGTCCACCAGCACTCAAAATGCGTCAGCAAGGAAAAGCAAAAAGGTCGATCGTGCAGCCAAATCTGCTGCCAAGAAGGCGACCAGCTCGGACGATGAGCTCTCGAGCGCAGTCACTGCCAACCTGTACCTCGACAACCCGGATCCAAAAGTGCGGCTTATCCAGGCGCTTTCGCAAGAATCTCGCTTCCACCTCGACTGCACCGACACCGGCTCGCTCGAGATCGACCTCAAACAAGTCACCGTCACGCTTGCCGGGCGTGACCTGCTCTCGGATGCGCATCTTCGACTCAAAGCTGGCGTACATTATGGCTTGGTCGGGCGCAACGGATCCGGCAAGTCCACCTTGCTCACCGCCATCGGCGAAAAGCTCATCCCCGGTCTGCCGAGGACGCTCAAGATTCTTTTTGTCAGCCAGCTCACCAATGCACGCGCTGCCGATGAAGACCCCAACGCATCCGTGCTCAAAGTCGTCATCCGCAGCGATTCCGAACGCAGCCAGGCCGAGGATGAAAGCAGGCTTCTTAGCAGCGTGCTAGAGGACCAAGAAGAGGAGGTCGTCCGAGACGCAGTGCTCAAAGTCCGACTCGATCGAGCCAAGGAGAGACTAAGAGAAGCACGCAAGCTTGCAGTCAAGTGGTCCGGAGCACGTGGCTATGGAGCTAGGAAGGACCTTCTCGTCGCCGAAAAAGAGTTCGAGGAGGCCGACGCCGAGGCGGCGCACCCACCGCCCATTCAGCCCGAAGATAGCTCCAAATGGGCGACCGAGGCAGGCAAGCTTCTGCTCGAGTCGCAGTCGCTTCTTGACGAAGTCGATGCGGTCACAACCGAAGCACGCGCTCAGAAGATCCTCCACGGCCTTGGCTTCTCTGCTGAACGCATCCACGCTCCCTACTCCACACTCTCAGGCGGTTGGAGGAGCCGAGCCTCGCTCGCATCCGCCCTACTCCAACCTGCACACATCCTGCTTCTCGACGAGCCCGTCAACTACCTCGACCTCCCCGCCGTCCTGTTCGTCCAGCAGTTCATCGCCTCGATCCCTCACACCGTCGTGACCGTCTCGCACGACCGCGAGTTTCTCGACGCCGTTGCCGACGAACTCATCATCCTGCGTAAGGAGAAGCTCACCTACTTTGAGGGCAATCTCACCACGTACGAGCGCGAGACTCGACAAGATCGTCTGCACAAGCTTCGTCAGCAAGAGGTGCTCGACCGCAAGAAGGCGGCGGTGCAAAAGTCGATTGCCGAGGCGGCCAAGTCGGCGAAAAAGTCGGGCGACGACAACAAGATGCGCATGGTCAAGCAAAGGCAGCGCAAGCTCGACGATCGATGGGGTCTCGAGGTCAATAGCAAGGGTCATCGATTCAAGCTCAACAGGGACATGGTTGGATACTACCTGTCGAATCGAAGTGGACCGGATATTGAGGAGCTCGATGCTCCCATACGATTCTCGTTTGCCGATCCGGAGCCGTTGCGATTCCCGGGTAGTTTGGCGCATCTTGATGGCGTCAGCGTGCGCTACGAAGGGCAGAAGAAGGACACGATCAAGGATGTCAACCTCAACATCGGACCTGGTGAGCGGGTGGCCATTGTGGGTCCGAATGGACACGGCAAGACGACGCTGCTCAATGCGATGGTTGGGAAGCTGAGTCCATCCAAGGGCACTGTGGAGAGGCACGCACGTGCGACCATCAGCATCTATGCGCAACACACTCTCGAGGATCTTTCGAGCCAATCCATCACTGCGCTTGCGCACTTTCTCGAGCGGTTCCCCGATGCAGGCGATGCCAATGCGCGCTCGTTCCTCGGTCAACTTGGCCTCAAGGGTCGCACTGCCGATACCATCCCACTCACCGGCCTGAGTGGTGGACAGCTGGTGCGTCTCGGTCTGGCCGAAGTCATGTGGCTCAGTCCCGACCTCGTCGTTCTCGACGAGGTAACGACCCATCTCGATAGCGATACGATCGATGCGCTCATCGAAGCTCTGCGCGTCTACACGGGCGCCGTCCTGCTCGTCAGCCACGACAGATACGCCGTCAAACGCATCATCGAACTCGCCCCCGACCCCGCAGCCATCGAAGACGACGCAGACGACCTAGCACCAGATGACGACGACCAGGAGCTCGATCTGAAAGCTGCTGCAAAGGAACCAGGTAGGACTTATCTCCTCCAGAACGGCAGTCTGAAACTGCTCGCTGGCGGAATGGACGAGTACGCCGATTCCGTCATCCAGCGCCTCGAAGCCGTTTGAGACGCGATGCTCTGCCTCACACTCTGTAGACTGTCGTTCATGGAATGCATTTGGCCATTGCAGCAACAACAAGATCAGACTGAAGATTCGACAAACATGGGGGATGGACGCAGGTGTGGCCGATGAGATGCGGCTCAGATCGGCCTGTACGAGAGATGCAGCTCGGGCACGGTCAAGCGCAGTGCTTTTTCGACATCCTCTGCGAGCACGTGCAGGTTTGTCAAGGACAGCTTGACAATGCGCGAGTGCTCATGCGGACGTTCCAGGCGAGGGCTCGTGTCTTCTGGTTGGGACGGTGGTTGGGCGTTAGACCGCCCGCCTCGCTGGAATGCCGATGCGCTATGCGATGACATGTCGTGGTTCAGCGCCTTTAGAAGTTTCTTGGATGCTTGATGGGCTTCGTGAAGCGTGTCGCCCTTCAACAGGCGGTCTCGCACAATCAAGACCGCAGCCAGTCTTGTCACCTCCGCATGGTAGGAGTCGAACCCAGAAGCATCGAGGGTGAGCCGTTGCAGCCTCGAAAAGCGATAATTGATCGTGCGCTCGCCAGACTCGCTGAGGGTGGTTGTCGGAAGCAAGACGTCCACCAGCGCCGTCACGGAATCTGGCACCATCAGATCGAGTGTTTCAAGATCTGCAAGTCTCTCGATAGCCTCTACGAACCAGGGTGTACAGTGTGGATGGCGTGAGCCTGGACTGCGAATCTTGAGTGTTTTGATGCACGGGCTCGTATCCAAGAATGCAATGAGATCATGTGCCACCCCAATGCTGAAGGCCTGGTCAGCGATCACTTCCAGATCCAGTAAGTTGGGAAGGCGAAACTGGAGCATCGCAGACCAACCAAGTGATGCTTTGACTGCCTTGGGAAACTCGATGTGGCCCCACACGGTGTGCCTTTCAACATGGTTGAATGGCTCGATGTCAGGTAGAATGAGTTCTTCCAACGTGGCTGCGTTGCTCTTCAGCAGCTGCCCGAAGAGCCTCAATTCATCTTCTAAAAGTCGTGGCCTCTTCCCATCCGGCATGACAAGACCACGGCGTACTGTCCAGTAGTCGGCCTCAAACACGCGCAATCTGTGCATGTGTTTGAGAGGGCTACAGAGTTTAATATCGCGGTCCGAGCGAAAGACCTGTAGAGAGAATGGCTCCACAAGTGGATCTGGGCCCCAAGGACCGCACGGTCTTTCTCCAGGTCTGAGCCAATCGGAACGGCTCCCTCTGCAGTCGATGGAGGACAGCCGAGGACAGTAGCGATATAGCATCTGGTAGCATACCTCTTGATCCGTGACTGGGAGGCCAATATGCACGAGGGTTGCAGCTGAGCCACGCAGGAGCTCCAAAGCTTTGGTGAGCAAAGGAAGGGGAAAAGGCGGGACGAAGGTTACACTTTCGAGTGAATTGTTGGCCCTTGTCGTGCACATTTCGACGTGTTGCAACCACGACGAGGAATTGGACACTGACAATCGATTGGCCTTGGCGTGTATAGTGATGCACCGCCACAGTGCTGGACTGGACAACAGTGTGCGGCGCCATCTGTTGCAAGTTTGGCCCATCGCGGAAAGGTCCTCAATGTCGAGGTGCTGAGCCACCTGAAGCAGAACTTCGTTCGGGAGAACATCGACAGGGCTCGTGAATGTCGAATTGAGCGCGTGCCGCTGCTTCCGGATCTTCCGCATCCACTCTACTTTGATGAGCGCATCGAGGTGCTCTGTCAGCTTAGAGGCCTGGTCTAGACAGGTCTCTGCTTGTGTGTTATGTCCGGCGTTGGCTAGCATGGCAGCTGTGCGGAGGTATGAGCTCGGATCGTGGGGGTCGAGCTTGAGCGCTTTCTTGGCGTCGCGCAATGCAAGTTCGTAAGCTCCCCTGTGATGGTGTGCGTGCGACCGTGCCCACAAAAGGTTCTTTTGCGACTTGATAACCTTTTTGTCGATCATCTCGGGCTTCTCCTCAAGCGCGCTGGTGGACGCTGCAATGAGCTGGTCATAATCGTGATTGCGGAGTGCTACGGCGACTTCCCTCTCCGCTGCTGTGAGACGGGCCTGAAGATCATCCACAGCTTGCTTGCTACCGCCGCGATGGGAGGCAAGCGACATCGCTTGTGATTCCGACATGGTGAAGGACTACTGCGAAGCGGAATGGCGCTTGGAGCTGATGATGGCTCGCATGGATGCTCCGAGCTCGTATTGATGGCATGCGATGTTATGGCAAGTGGTGAAGATGTTTCCGCCTTGGGCAACCAGCTTTATACATGGGAGCCCGAGGCGGGTTGGTGGATGTTGTGATGAGCCATATGACAGATCTGCGGACTGCATTCATTCAGAAGCTTGACACATCTGCAGACAGCATTTATTCAGAAGCCTGATCAAGGGTCCACTTGCTGGCCAAAGTTCGGGACGCGGACCAACTCTCGAACGTGACGCGTCGCGGTTGGGACTGACGTCTTGAAATTGGGTTTCTAGGCCGAGTCAAGAGCGTGTGCGCCAAGTCACTGGAACGGCAGGTGTCTTGGTCGGTGCTGCAAAAAGAGAATAGTGAGTTTGCCGGTGGTGCGGGGTGAGATTCAGCGGTGAAAAGATTGCCGACCGACCGAGAAGACTGGCAAACACGCATTCCCCACCGGTAATCTCGCGCTGGCTGACTCTGCGCCGCTGTTTGCGGAGGCGGGCCCGTGCCTGTGTTGCATACGACATTCGAAAAATCGTCAGCGTCGAGCGAGATGGCCTGGACACCGAGTGGCGAGCAGGGGGCCAAGTGCCGCACTTTGCACTGCTGAACGCATCCGTTCTTCTTCCGAACTGCGGAGCGAGAGCAACACATAAAGGAGACAGAGACTTGGTCTGCATCCTCCTTCAATTCCCCCCTCACAGTCATCTCCCATCCATCAGCCTAGTCTCCAGTTCGATAAGCAACCATGTCTGCTCAAGTCGCTGCCAACAATTCGCTCGCCACCACGCCTGCCGAGGGCAACGTCTCCTTCGTCCTTCAAGAGATCGAGAAGGTCTCGTTCGAGGATCGCCCCGTCGTCGCCCCCAAGCGCGGCCAGGTGCAGGTCAACATCCGACAGACGGGTCTCTGCGCCTCGGACTGCCACTACCTTCACCACGGCCGCATCGGAGACTTTGTCGTCCGCAAGCCCATGGTCCTCGGCCATGAGTCGAGCGGCATCGTCACCGCCGTCGGTGAGGGCGTCACCACGCACAAGGTCGGCGACCGCGTAGCGCTCGAGCCCGGTGTTCCTTGCGGCGGCTGCCACTCTTGCCTGGAGGGCAGTTACAATCACTGCCCGCACCTCGAGTTTGCCGCCACCCCTCCCTACGACGGTACGCTCTGCACCTACTACAACATCATGGCGCCCTTCGCCCACCACGTTCCCGACTCCATGTCGCTCGAGGAGGCTTCGCTCATGGAGCCCCTCTCCGTGGCCGTCTACTCGGCCGCCATTCGTGGCCAGGTCAAGGCGATGGAGAACGTGCTCGTCTTTGGCGCCGGCCCCATCGGCCTGCTCAACGCTGCCGTCTGCAAGGCCTACTCGGCCAAGCGCGTCGTTGTCGTCGACGTCGTGGACAGCAAGCTCGAGTTCGCAAAGGGCTTCTGCGCCACTTCGACATTCAAGCCCTCGCTGCCCAAGGAGGGTGAGAGCAAAATCGACTCGGCCACCCGCAACGCCCAGGACCTCATCAAGTCGATCGGAGACGATGTCGGAGCTCGCGAGGGCTTCGACCTCGTCCTCGAGTGCACCGGCGCCGAGCCCTGCATCCAAATGGGCATCCAGGCTCTGCGTCCCAAGGGCCGATTCGTCCAGGTCGGCATGGGCAGGTCCGAGGTCGAGTTCCCCATCACGCGTGTCTGCGTCAAGGAGATCGACGTCACCGGCTCCTTCCGTTACGGCGCCGGCGCGTACAAGACCTCGATCAGCCTCGTGAGCACCGGCCTCATCGACGTCACCAAGATGGTCACCCACCGCTTCCTCTTCAAGGACGCCATCAAGGCCTTTGACACCACAACAAAGGGCGTCGGCGAGGATGGCAAGACCGCCATCAAGGTCCAGATCAGCCAGGGCGAAGGCAAGCACTAGCTTCCATCCCTTCTTCCTGTCTCGCCGCTCCATCCCCGCTCTTGTTCGCCCTGTAATCTTTCGCCATCTCTGGTCATCTCGGTCACCCAGTCACCTCATCTTCTCAATTGACGGACCCTTTTCCCTTTCAGTCCTGCAGAATGTGGTCCCCAAGAATGTGATCCCCAAGTCCTCAGACGCCTCGGTAGCAGCTTCCACGAGCGTAAGCACGACGTGAGGCCAAGGTTGCGATTGCGATGAGAAAACAAAGAGTAGATGTCAAAGCAACGGGAGGGTCGAGCGCGGCAACTGCACGCTGCCATTGAATCCCCATTCCGCATTTGCGTTCGCCGGTGCTCGCAAAGCTTGTCGTCCACATTCGATATCCACCAGAGGAACGAGCATGTAGATAGCGCATCTTCCCAGCTGGGGCGCCGCGACGTTCCAAAGATGGTGGAGACGAGGTTCGACGACCGCCCAGAATCTGTGTAGCCATGGCGAGAGGAACCTTCTCAGGCGGCTGGCCCAGTACGAAGCTGGAGAACAGACATGAGGGAAACGAAAAGGCGTGTTGAAGAACAGAGCAGATAAAGCAAAAGGCAAAGGGCGATTCTTGAGTGTCTTGTGTCTTGCGAAGTCTTGTCAATTGTTCTTGAGGAACGCCGCCGAGGGGCCCTTGCCAATCACTGAGAACACAGAGACCATCAACGACGATGAGCGAAAATGCAATGTCAGCGCAAGCTGTCTCTTCCGACTGCATGGCTGACCGATGGAGTTGCCGTCTACTTACGCTTACTGATGCTCAGATGGAATTTTGGTTCGCCTACGAGCGTGCCCGACTTGTCGACTTTTCCCTCTCTGGACCAGAATCCCCAACCGAAGGTGACAAAGAAGAAGTAGTAGAGACGGTTGATGCGGAAGAAGAGGAACGAGACGAGCCAGATGCACAGCTCCATGTACGTGAAGAAGTCGAGCTGGCCACCTGGAGCACGCTCCTTGATGTAGCGGATGAGGTCCACCCAGAGCCGCATGTCGCGTGGTCTGGGTCGCGTAGACTTGTCCATCAAGAAAAGCATAAGCGTGCGTGCCATGATGCCTATGTGGATGTGTCCGACGGTGCCGACCGCGTTGCGGAACGTCGAGTTGGTGCAGAGCACGGAGCAATCCTCGATCGGGAAAACCTGCAAGTACATGTTGGGCCGAACGTAGTCTTCTGGGAAGAGGTCCTTGGGCAGGAAGTCGATCGACGGCACCTCGAAACCAGTAGCAACGACGATGATGTCAGCGTCCAGATGCACCTTTTTGCCGTCGTCGCCCTTCTTCTGGCCTCGCTTGCGCATGTTGAACTGGATTCCTGTTTCGTCAAGGTCGATCACATCGCCACGCTGGTAGTCGGCGATGCCGTGGCGGATGTTGTTGAGAGCGGTGGTGTTGACGATGGGAGTGCCGGTGTAGAAGCCTTGGGTTGGGGCCATCTTCTCTTCGAGGTCACGGTAGTGCAGCTTCTTGAGCAGAAACTCGGGGATCACGGAGAGCCACGTCTCGCGTCCAAGCGGCTGCAAGGCGAGAAGGCAGTTGACCACGGTGTTGCGCGGAATGATCCACTTGTCGCTTCGAGCGAGGATGGTCGGATGGTCGGCGCCTTGCTCAACAGCAAGCTCGAGGGCCTCGATACCGCTGGCACCGCCACCAACGATGAGCACCTTCTTGCCCTTGCAGTCGAGGCCGTCGAGCTGCGAGGAGTGGACGATCTTGCCCTTGAACTTCTGCTCGCCGGGCAGATCCATCTTCTTTGGCTTACCGCACGTTCCCGTCGTGACGACGACGCCGTCAAAGACCTCGTTCTCGTTGCCGTTGATGACCCAACGAGCATGGCCTTGCTCGTGTGGGTCGGTCGAGGATGAGTGTCTGGTCACCTTTTCGACCTTGAAGCCCAGGCGAGTGCGCTGATCGAGCTCGTACATCTTCCAGATCTTCTGCGTATTCTTCAGGATCTCGTCACGGTGCGGGTATCCCTTGGTCCACTTGACGGCAGGGTGGAAGCGGTACATGATGGAGCTGATCTGAAGGCCCGACGTGGAGTTGACGCGCGACCAGATGCCGCCGATGTCGTCGGCCTGATCGAAGATGGTCACTTCAAAGCCATGGCCGATGAGGTGAGAAGCAGTCGAGATACCGGTGATGCCGGCGCCAATCACGGCGACGTGACCGAGCGGTTTCTGCTTGACTTGCTGCTGCGGAAGCTTGGGAGCAAACGCGTAGGCGATGACGATCTGGATCCATTGGTAGATGTAGCTGATCAGGGCGCCAAAGCTGACGTTGCCGACGGTGGTGGCAGCCATGTTGCGTTTCGTAGCTGCTCTCACGAAGCAAGCGAGCGACTCGAAGACGGCAGGAGGGGTCGAGATGGAAGGGTGGGGCGGAGGGAAAGGAGGTAGGAGGATCTGGAGCGAAGGGAAGAGAAGGCGAGTGCCTGGTGGGGGAGATTGGGAACTACAGAGACTCATGGGGTCAGACCCGACGACGCTGACTTCCGCTCCCAGCAGCATCTCAGGGCACTTCGGCTTGATCCGATCCATCGATACGGGTCTGCGGGCAAAGCCGTCTGAGGCGCCTTTCAGCGGTCATTCACGTTCACATGAGGACTTCTTCTGGCTCACGGTTGAAAATCGCCGTGTTCCTGCGCTGGGGTCAAAAATACCCCGCCGCTCTGAATCTCGACAACGATTGCTTCACTTTTGCTCGCCTCAGCTAGCTCAGCCAACGAAGCTCTGTACCTGCGCTTGCATCGATGCAACACAGCATCGATGTCGGCTTGCATTGTGGCGCCAGAGCGTAGCCATTCGGAATGCTGCGAGCGTCGGTGTTCCCGAAGTCTCGTGTGAAGTGTGGGAAAAGTGACAAAGTGCTGACGTGCCTCGGCCATGCCTCCACCTGCATGTGCACGTTGCTTCGAGATGACCTCAAGGTGCGTGTGCGCTGTCCGCTTGGCAGCGGCGTGGCGCGGTTGTCGGCTTGTCCGTCACCGATTTTGGCCGTCACACTTCGAAAATCGGCGCTTCATCGGAGCTTTTTCTGAGCCGCCTTTTTTCCGCTGCATTTTCCTAAACGCGCGGGCTATTTTTTTCCCTTCTTTTTCTCCTCATCACGCTCGCGAAAGCACTTGAGAACTACAGGATGACACGCGCAGAGATCATTGAACCATGCTTTTGTACAGCTGATATTGCCAGTGAGGATTCCCCTCTTGAGACCGTGGGACCGTGTGAAAAAGAGACAGCGAGATGCTGAGCCGAAAATCGGATGTGCCGACCGAATGGTATATAGACAGGGAGAAGAGCGAAATCAGACGAGAAGCAGCCTTGCGGTGTTCAGGCAAGGCGTCGTGAGCCCCGAAGATCGAGATAAAAGCATGCAGCTAGATGCAGCGACGTGCTTAGTGGTGGATGATGCCCTCTTCGTCGCGCGAGACGACGCCGAGCTTCTCCTGCTGCTCGGGAGTGAGGGTGCTGCGCGGGCCTTGGTAGTGCTTGTGTGCAAAGACGACGAACCAGACGGTGGCGATGAGAAGGACGCCGACCATGATGACCCACGAGTAGTTGAAGTTGAACTGCGTGATGGGCTTGACCGTGGGGATGGCGAGGATGGTGCACTCAAACATGGTCCACAGGATGGCGATGCCGTTGACCGTCTTGCCGAGCACGCCACGTCCGAGGCTGAACGGCCCGGGCTTGTACTGGACGTCCGGGTGGTCCCAGTAGATCCATCGCGCCACAATGGGCACGAGGTAGCTGCTGTCCATGCCGAGCGCGGCGAGAGCAAAGATGGCGGTGACGGCCGTGTACGAAGCGAGCGCCAGGCAGCCGAGCGCCATGCACGGAATGACGACGAGCCAGACGGCGTTGACCGTGGTGCCGGTGCGCTTGTTGACGCGCGCAAAGAAGCCGCGGTCCGGCAGCGCATTGTCGCGCGAGAAGGCGTAGAACGATCGCGCGTTGGCCTGCAGAGCTGTGGTGACGACAAAGAAAGCGACCGAGCACACAAACGGCCAGATGATCAGGAATCCCACCTTGCCCGCTCGCTGGTAGAGGATCTGGGCAAAGGCGAGTCCACCGGGCCACGTCGAGATGTCCTGGCTGCCAACATCACCGCTGACGAGCACCATGACAATGTTGAGCACCCAGCCGACGGCACCGGTTCCGGCAACAGCGACGACGATGGCGACAGGCGCAGCGATGGCGGCGCGCGACACCTCCTCCGAGATGTGGGCGGTGGCATCGTAGTCGGTCATGACGAACTGGACGCAGTAGAGACCAAAGAAGAAGGCGAGGCCGCTGCTACCCCAGCCGCTGCCGTTGGTGATCTCGGTGAAGGTGTACGAGGCCGAGTGCATCTCCGAAATGGGCGTCTTGGCCAGCACAACAATGATGATGATGAAGGTGATGCCGAGGTTGACGATCACGTACGACGACGTGAGGCGCGCGAGCGTCTTGATGCCGAAGCAGTTGATGACGCCGTGGAGGGCGAGCAGCGCGACGTAGAGGCCGACGGTGGCGCCGGTGGTAGCGACATAGCGGCCGTTGGTGATCACGTAGGCCCAGGCAAAGATCATCTGCGAGAGACCGTATTCGGTACCGGCGATACCGGCGATCTGGCCGGTGAAGTTGAGCCATCCGGTGAGCCAAGCGACGAAAGCACGCTGGTTGCGCGGCACGAGCAGACCCGAGGCCGAGTAGAGACCACCAGCCGAGGGGTAGGCCGAGACGAGCTCAGCGATGGCGAGACCGAGCGTCATGTTGAAGCACGAGCCGATGAACCACGTCCACACGGTCGAGGCTGGGCCGCCGAGCGTGAAAGGAGAGTTGAAGGTGGTCGCGACGGACGAAACGAGACCCATGATGGCAAACGCGTACGAGATGGTGGAGAAGCTCTTGAACTCTCGCGCAAACTCGGACTTGTGGCCCACGCGGGCGGCGAGAATGGCGTCATCATCGTCGACGATGAGCTCGGCGGGCTGGTGGCTCACGCGAGCACCGTTCTCGTTGGCGGTGTCGACGGGGACCTTGGCGGTCTTGACCTCGCCGGAGGACTTGGAGGATACGGAAGACGGCATGGCGTGGGGTTGCGCTTAGTGAGACCGTGAGGAGTTGCTACACATGCCCTGGGCCTGGAGAGAGTGTATGGATGCAGGATGGGGAGGAGGAGCGGTTAGCAAGCCGAGGTGGTGATGAGTGTAGGAGCAGGGAAGAGCGATGGTGAACCGGAAGCGGCAGATGGGGGGAGCGGAGGCAGGTCAAGTTGCGGGGATGGAGGGTCCAGACTTAAGTATTGGTGATAAACGGACGGAAGGGGAGATCCTGAGAAGGGTGCGCCGATATAGGGAGGACAGGGAGCGGGGGCAAGATAGCGAGCAAAGTTTTTGGGGGATGGGGGAGGGGCGGGAGGCTGGCGGTGGCTACGAGCAAGCGAAATGAGGGCCCTGGCAGCTGCAGCAGCACATGAACGAGGCGAGCAGCAGTCAGCAGCTGATCGAGGCATTATGACGCCGCGATGCTGGGACGGAGGTGGTGCTGGGAGCGGATCGCGGCGGAGAGTGCAGCACAGCTGCAAGCGCCCATCGTGTGACCGCCCGCAGGCGATGCGAGCCATCAAGCATCTTGGCTGCAGCAGCATCGTGTGGGCCGAACCGCCTCGTCGGGTGCGGCGAGAAGTGGGACGACATGCACTCGGGCGTTTGGCGATCCGACCCTAGCTGCAGATCCCCGCCATGGAGGCTCACATGCTACAGACAGTGATTCTAAGCACCGCGGGGATTCCAGCGGCAAGAGATGAGCCGGGACGAGGGGAAGGCCACGGCAGATGAAGCACGGAACAATGGAGGACGAGCCGAGGCGGGGGCACAAATCTCGTAGCAAGCAGCGCTCGACGAGAGGTTGCCATGGACCAACTCGAAGCAGCCGAAAATGGACGAAGAGGAAAAAAAAAAACAAGGCAGCAGAACGGCAGTCGCGCGGACGGAATCTTTTCCGGTGCGTGAATTTGGCGGCTAGCCGCGGGTTAACTGGCTTTGTTTGGTACCCTCCGCCACCCGCAACCGTGGGACCGACGTGCAGCGATATGAACTGCCACCTCGTCCTGACGGCGCAGCACGGCAGCACATGCACGTACACGGGCGGCAAGCGCTCGCGCAGCGTCATGACTTGCTTGCACATGACCGTTGGAGCTTCTCCGCTTACCCCGCAAAGATAGCAGGATGCACGATCCGGGCAGCCATCCGGTGTGCCGCTGCCCGTGCCCCGGACAGAAACAGATGGCTGGCCACGCCCGTTCCACCGCACGTGGAGCAATGCACGCCGACCTTCCGTCCTCTCGCTCCAACCAAGACAGAAAGCAGAGGTACGGCTGGCCCGCTGCTTTTTGCGTCGCAACTCGGCTCGATCAAGGCGCCACGACCGAGGTTCTTGGCCGCAAAAAAGTTGGTTCGGGAACAGTGTTTATACTTACAGATGGAGATGAGGGCGACTGGATCCAGCTGGCTACAACGAATGCCACGATAGACGGCTCAAGATTGCTTGAGACGGTGGGATGGAGTTGAGGGTGGGAGAGGGATGAAAGAGCGAATGATGGTCGTGCAGATGCCTTTATCCAATGATGGGCTGGAGGGGCAAGATGAGAAGGCGAAGAAGGGGGGGCCGGGGGGAAACGCAAAAGTTGGACGAGATGCAAAAGACCCTTGGGTGGAGAATCGCCCAAACGCGTGGGCGAGGATGGCCTACGATCACGGCAACGCAGAGGCTGCTGTTTGAGTGGCCATGTGCAGCGATTGATTGGCTCGATGCGATTTCGAGCCTCGAATGCAGCGCGCATCCACTCACTTGGGATGAAGGCAGTAGCGCCCTATACAACCGCAAAGACCATTTTTTTATCTCGTCGCCTCGAGTCGAGTGGCTGGCTGGTGAGGTGCCCTGCCGTGGTCTCCCTTGCAGTGTGGAATCGTCTCCGCCCAATTTTTCATGCACACTGCAGTCCGGCCGTGTGATTGGGAAGCCAAATTCACTCTCTCGCGCTTTTGGCGCGTTGGGCCGGCCACTGACAAAAACACGGCCTTCGCATCGCAGCGCAAAGTTCGATAAATTTCACAGGCTTTCCGCCCGCGGAACCTGAAAACTTCGCATGTCCATGTTAACTTTTTTTTCTGCGGATGCCTTCTTCTGCGACATCAGTTGGAAATTCGCAGCTCGCCCTGCAGCCTGCGATCGAGCACAGGAGGGCTCATCCAAAGCCTGGACCGGGCCCGGTGTCCCGGCCAAAGCCAGGAACAGGAATCAGCCCAAAGCTTCACTCTGTCTCCCCCGAAATCACACCGCCTTTCAAGGCAACACTTCTCCTTCCAGATTGGAATGGTGCGGGACGGTCTGGAACGGGGCATGATTGCAGTACTGCACCGCCGCAAGTGTAGGCCGTACCCACGCCCGGGCTTTAGCTCTCTTAGCGGACGGTGGGAGGCCGCCAAATTCGTCCGCATCGTAAATGCCTGTCCGCGCTCGTTCCAGTGCCATGCTTTGCCCGACGTGAGTGCATGTTGAAAGCCTCCGCCGTTCAGCGTCGGCAGCGACAAGCAGAGTGCCTTGTCTCCGACGATGCGCGATCGGTGAAGCGACGGGCGTGCATGTTCTTGCTTTGGACCGTATCTTGCGCCTGCTGCGGAATTCGGAGCACCAGTGCGTCGTCGCATGGCTTGTGCAGAGAAAGAAGAGCTTCGCGTGTGGTAGCGAGTCGGCCACGCGGGCAAGCTCGCTTGGCCCGAAATTGAAAGCAAAAACATCCGCTCGCACATCCTCCGCTCCCGCAGCCCTTCCCGTCTTGGCTCCCTTCCTCACTCTTTCTCGGGGCAACCATAGGCATGACAGGGTGAGCCGCGGGTGAGCCAAGGGCACTGTCAAGGCACTACTTCTGCAAAGGCTAGCGACAAAAGCCGGCCCTGACATCGCGGTGCTGTACCACGGCTGTCAACAATCTCTCCTCGACGTCCGCAACCGGAGCCGGTCAAGTCGATCTCACTCATGTCTGCTGCCGGTGCTGCATCAAGCGGAGGCCAAATTTCCGCGGTTGCTCGCGGCACTTTGAAATTCTCCTCTACCTTCATGCGGCCGATAGTCTTTCAGTTGAGTTGACTGACGCTCAGACGCTGATACGATGGGGGTGAGCCATGCAAACGAGTCTGATTCGTGCCACAAAGACTAGACTGCGGGCGATGCCTTGGCCTCGCGAGGCAGATAGTATCGGTTGCGGAACTCGAGCGGATCGCGATCGGCCCGATAGATGCCGCGCTCGTCCTTGTTCTTGCCAAGCTCGCCCATCCTCTCCTCGAGCTCGCGCAAGCCCTCGTCGTCCACGTCGTTCTCCGGAGACACCTTCTCCATCGTGATCAGCCAGCGACCCCACCTGCCAAAGTCTTGCAGCGAGTAGTGGATCATGCGCATGCGGCCCTGTCCCGCCTTGCGACGGTGTTGCGGCAGATCGATGCTCACCGACCGCTCAATGGCCGCCGAGGACTTGGCGTAGCTGCCTGCCTCTCCCTGAGCCTCGTCTTCCTCCTCGGGATCGATCATGGACGGCAGCCAGAATACCAGGCGGCCACCATCGCACAGAAGGCTGTAGGCGTAGTCAAGCAGATCGTCCACGAGGTCCTCGAGGTGGTACGGACGTGTGGGCGGGATGTAGTCGGATCGTTCGTGCGACCAGCATCCTTTGCCTTCTCCCAGTCCGTCCGGCATCCAGTACGGCTCCGAACGCTGCTTCTCGGGGTCTCTCTTGCCGAGCCGCTTGGCGCCCGCTCGCACGCCATAAGGGGGATCGGCAACGATGCCGTGAACTACACCGCTTGGCGGCTTCTGGCCCTTGGCTGGCGTCTCCTCAGGGTTCAGTGGGAACAGCAGATCCTTGCGCCACGGGTTCTGAGTCATGTCGAATACCACCGTGTCGAGAATGTGATCGCGCACGCCGTACTGGGTTGCGCTTTTGACGATGCCCGTCTTGCTGCTCGAGTCGCTGATGTTGTCCTTGCCGCGCATCGGTCGGCCGTCAATGTCGCTTCCGAACGCCATCGCACCGAACACCGCACTTGCGTACAGCATCGAACCAGTTCCCGCGAAAGGATCGTAGATGAGTTTACCAGGCCCGGCCAATGCCATGCTTGCCATCAGAAGGCTCATCTCGGATTCCATCGACGTGTTGCCAATGTAGACGCGCTTCTTGAGGTTGAGCTTCTCGATCAGGTCTCTCGCCAGGCCGGTCTGACCTTCCTGGGTCGGGTCACTCGACTTTCGCGGCGCCATGAGTACGGCCTTCTCCGAATACAGAGGCCCCGCTTGGACGTCAATGCGCCTGCCCAGGAAGATCTGCACAATCCTGGGGTCCTTATCGCCCAGTTCCTCCCTGCCCTGAGCCTTGTCGGTGTCCTTGCCTGCGCCAGGGAAGTTGTTGTGCTCGTCGCGCAGATGCCCGGGCCACAGCTCTTGCGCAATGAATTCCTCCATCACTCCCCATCGCATCGAGGGATTCTTGAGCTGGATTCGGCCTTTCAGGTCCATGTAGCTGAAGCTCTGGATGATGTCGATTTTGCGCTTGTCGCTGATGGTGTAGCTGTACGAGAACACGTGTGCCTTCCACGAGGGGCAATTGGCTTCCTCAACATATGGCGACCAGAGCGCTCGGTGGGCCTCCTCCTGATTGCGTTTGTGGAGTTCCTCGTAGCTGACACCGTGCGACCAGTAGGCCCAAACGGAGCGCAGGGAGACGCATCGGCGGAGCAAGTTGACGGCGGCCTCATCGTTAGGGAGATGTGCGAGCGCGAACGGGCGTCGCAGGTCCGGTCGGTAGCCCGAAGACGAGGCTTGCTCGGCGGTGTCGTGCGCCTTGCGACTCTCCTCCAGGATGGGCTTGGCAGGCGTGGGAACGAATGCGAAAGGAATGCCCAGATACTCGGCTGCGGCGAGGAAGTCGGGCAGGCGGAAGGCGTGATGCGAGGTTGCAAAGTGCAGGATGTACAGCGGCCCGATCGAGGTCGGGTCCTCGACGGGAGGGAAGCACGCCACCATAGTGATGCAAGCAGTGTCTGATGCGGGAGAATGAAAGACAATCTCCGCTTAGGCACTGACTGAGAAGATCCTCGATGATGGTGGGATAGAGCCCCTCTGGCTTGTTCGTGTGTTGTTCAGGGCAGGGACACAGCGAGGCAGCAAAAAAGGCCCGCAGGAAGAAAAGTCAAATCCACAGATGTCCGAGTCCAAAAAAAGGGCAAAGGCGATGTCCGACTTCCGAAGATGGCAGAGGACCCTTGAAAATCGCTGGCAGCTCCAAGTAGCAATCAAATGTCAATCAATTTTTGCGATTGGCCTAGCGTACGCGCGTCCATCTCGTCTCGATCGAGACCGCTTCGATCCGACACCATCACTTCAGCTTGGCCACCTGTCAGCCGTCCGCGTACGCCGGCACTCCACTCGACACGCTCGATAGCGCCGGTCCTGCGAGCTCCCTCTAGCAAGCTCACCATAGGTCGGGCGTCTGCCCTGGTCAGACCGACCTGGCGGTGAGAAGATCTTCGACCGGCCTAACGACTGGCACATCTTCTGGTGCCGCTCTTGATACCCAAGGGGCGCACCTTCTTGGACGAGGCTTGATTGCCCGCCATGCCTCGCCGCAAGATAGGAGCAGACCTCAAAGAGGCGCTGTGCAAGCTCTACGAAGCAGGGGACATCAGCGCCGACACGATTGAGAAGCACGGCATCATGTCTCGGGCTACATTCTTCCGAAATCTCAAGATGTACAAGAGCGGCGCAAGCCTCGAGCAGCGACATAGCACCGGCCGCAAGACCAACGCAGACAAGCTTAAAGAACAAGAAAAGCTCGAGCTGGATGCGCTTCGGCCTCTGCACCTGTCCCACCTCGAGCTTATCTTGCTGCTCGATGAAGACGACAAAGGCTTGCAGGAAGGCTCGGCGCGGAATAAGAGAAAGGCAAAGGGGATCGCATCCAGCTCCAAGAGGAGAGATGTTGGAAAGGGCGCCCCTGGAGAAGCCAGCCGCGGCGAGGGTACAACGATGAGGGACGAGTCAGGCTCAGAGAGCGATGGCGACTCCGATGACGCTGCCTCGCTCGCAAAGCATCAGGCGCTTGCCAAGCTGAGGAAAGCTGCGAGGTCTTTCTTGGCCAACGACAACGTCGCAAGTTCTTCTCGCGGCGATAACCAGGCAACGTTGGATGACAAAAGTGGCGTCAAAGACCTCGACTCTCTTCTGAAGCCCGAAGACAGCCACTATTCTCACGTCAACCGAGGAGCATTGTTCGTCGTTCGACCCAAAGGTGAGGCCAGGGACGATGGGGAATCCGGTGGTATCATCGCAGCCATCGCCTTGCGCTCGCTGATCTGGACGCCCGAGATCTATCAAGCGCTAGGACCCAGCTACGCGAGCCGTAGCATCGACAGAATTTGCAACCTCGTACATCTGCGTGTCGATCCGCGCTGGCAGCGCCGGGGCATCGGTCGATGGCTCGTCAGCGTCGCTGGACTCAAAGCGGCCAAGCTTGGCTTCTCCCATCTCTACACGCAATGCGCATCCAGTCGAACCGAGCTTCTCTCCTTCTGCCAACACGCGGGCTTCACGGAATTCGCTCGCTTCGACAACATTGCCAGGTTCGAGCAGGTCGCTGCCGCTACAACAATTCCGGCGAATACACATTCGGAGCTGGTCAAGCCTAC
This sequence comes from Moesziomyces parantarcticus, assembly GCA_023212605.1. Lineage (NCBI taxonomy): Eukaryota > Fungi > Basidiomycota > Ustilaginomycetes > Ustilaginales > Ustilaginaceae > Moesziomyces > Moesziomyces parantarcticus. Next base: position 323,140 of record JALCCF010000010.1, on the reverse strand, counting down.
CAAGCGAGCACCACATGCCACTTTGGCGCCTTCTTCTCATGCGCCTCCTCGCAGGACAATAGCCTACGCCAACGACCACGCGGTAGCGACGGAGCCGAGCACGCAAAAGCCAATGCACGGCCAGACTGGACCAGAAGGGATGCAGGCTAGTCAGGTGATGGCGGAACTCGATCCTCCAATTCCGATGGATCCATCAATATCATCCAATTCCGAGGATCAAACCTTGCTCGCCGGGGATAAAGGAGCGGGAACGGTCGCACCCTCTGGGCCTTCTGCAGCACCTGCTTCGGCTGCAGAAGAGGATGTCCGGCCGACAGACACAGCATCCCCCTCCGCGATCCCCACGAACGAGCCACCACGCGCTGCGGCTGGTCCTCCGCCAAGAAGGATCGCGTTTCACGAGGCTGCCGATGTCGAAAGCGTTCGTCAATGAGACGTAAACAACAATTGTTCACTCCGCCTTTGTTCGCGATCCAGGCTTCGACGAATCTTTCCAACGTCAAAGGTTCTCCAGTATGCTTCCTGTGGAGCCTTGCAGCTGTAGCGGTGCGCGTGCGAGTGCATTCCGCACTGCCTTGCAATCCCGCCAAGCTATTGTTTTTCCAAGTCCGCGCCTCTGCATATCTGAACGATGGGAACATCATGCGTCGGTCGAGGCCGGAGAATATCTTTTCATGTTCATCACATCAATGAGAGTAGCTCGGGTCTCGCAGCCCAAGACCAGATGTCCAGAAGAGACAAAAGGTCTCGAAGCGCAACCCCCACGCTGCCAGCAAAGACCGCTAAACCAGATTGCGGGGAAAAGCGACAAGCTAACTTGCTGCTTGACAGGCGGCTTACATTTTCACAAGCCTGCGGTGCGGCAAAAACGTCGGAATTGCAACTCAGCCACCACGCTCGAGCCGAAGCCAAGGCGCAATTTAGGCGAAGTCGAAGAGCACCCACTGTAGGTTCAGCAGGGCGAGGCTTGCGATCGACATCGATCCAGACAAAGCGTGGGCTGTCCAGCAGACAGATGCGAGTGCGAGAGTTGTAGCGCAAGTATGCTTGTACGCGAAGTCCGGTGGTCCGAAACAGGCTCGAGTGTCGGTACATTCGAGGACGGCAAGGGAACTTGGAGACGTTCCGATCAGCATCGCCTGTGTACTTCTCCTAGCCAACGCTAAGTGCAATGTTTCGGCCACAGGCTTGGTGCACGCAAAGATCAGCATGCGGAAAGCAGCGTGGGACGATAAGCTCAAAGTATAATACCCTTCACGGCGCCTCGCCAAGAGTTCATAGCCTAACCGACCCCAACGGCGGACGCCGATCGGCGGGGCGCCACTCGGATTGGACCCTGTTTGTGCGGTTGGATCGATCCGAAGAAGCACTTGTACGCCACTGCACATTTGCCTTGCAGCATACAGGGCGCCTGCTTGCAGCACTCGCATTTCCACTGCAGCGTCGAAAGCATTCAAAGATCCAGCCTTGTTGTCTTTCAGCGTCGTGAGATTCCGCCTGTCGCGTTCGCAAACCGCCACTCTGCCCCGCAGGATCTCGCAGACGCCGTGCCTTTTCCGATGCTCATGCACTTGCCGCATCTCGGGTCTGCACAGTGCCTCGTCTCCATCGCTGGCCCGACAGCGCTACACCGAGAACCCAAAAAGAGCCGCACATCCTCATGCAGGAAGGAGCTGTAGTTCGTGCCTGGTACACTGCATCTCGACGGATCACAACCCAAGCCGTCCATGACTCGCCTCGCCTCGCCTCGCCTCCTCGCCTCGCCTCCGCTTCCCTAGCCGATGCAAATCCTTCGTCTCACGTTACTGTTTCGCTCCAAGAGTGGTCGCAAACCCGTCGGAATCGCTACACTACAGTCCTCATCTGGTAACCGAGGTCCGCTTTGTTTACAGTACGTTGCGATCCGATACTTGCTTTCGCCGCTTCTTTCCCTGCCATGCAGTGACCCTTGCATTCACGCAAACCCCGGACAAAGGTTCCCTCGATGAAAGTTCCGGCTCACGCCTCTTCGCCAATTTCTAGAGGGTATGTGAGTTGGCCCGTCACGTCGATATTTGATCATGAATCAGTCGCTCTAGTGCAGACAGCCTCGGCATCATGCGGAAGGTTCGCCCTCTTTTGATGAACTTGTGATGTCTCGTTGACCCAGAGGCTCGGACCAAAGACTTTTCCGGCAGCCCTTGATCAAGTGCGTTTGTCGAGCGCTAGCTGCATGGGCCGCTTCGGTTACCGAACCAGCTGACCGGCAGTACGCCAGTGCCGCTCGTTCTCTGCAGCGACAGACTCCATGCTGTCTCCAGCAGGAATATAAACATTGCCTTCTTGCGTTCGACATCCCTCTTGTGAAGCGTCCACTTCACCCTACCCGCCTCGGCCTAGAGTACTACATCGATTCGGATCTGCTTGCCGTCAGCAGCCTTAGCCCACGATGAAGAGCCTCATCGCCACCCTCCCCTTCCTGTCTGGCCTCGCCGTTGCGCTGGCGTTCCTCATCACGTGGACGAGCGCCTACGAGCCGGGTTCTGCTGGCTTCTTGCTCCAGAAGCGTTTCGTCAACGCGACCGAGCTTGACGCATGCAAGTCGATTTCCAGCGCCATGACCACGCAGGGCAGCAAGGTCGTCTACTCGCTCGACCTCTCCTACCTCGGCTTGGTCAAGCACTACATGACGTCTTCGACGCAACTTCCAGCTTGCGTTGCTGTGCCTGCTTCTCCGGCCGACTTGTCAGCAGCGATCAAGGTGATTGGTAGCAAACGGGTCCGCTTCGCCATCGAGGCTGCCGGTCACGCCTCGAATCAAGGCTTCTCCTCGACGCCTGGCGTGCACATTAACCTCCAGGGCTTCCAACAGGTCAACCTGAGCGGTGACAAGAGCTACGTCGATGTAGGGCCCGGCAACATTTGGGACAACGTCTACTCCGGCCTCGAAGGCACTGGCGTTGCAGTCGTCGGTGGTCGCGTCTCGGGTGTCGGTGTCGGCGGCTTCATCACCGGCGGCGGTGGTTACAGCTGGAAGACGAACCAGTACGGTCTGACCGGAGATACTCTCATCTCGGCAGACATCGTGCTTCCTGATGGCACGCTGACCACGGCGTCGGCCTCGCAGAACGCCGATCTCTTCTGGGCCATCCGGGGCGGCGGAAACAGGTTCGGAATCATCCACAACTTCCGCCTCAAGACGGTCCCGCAAGGCCAGGTCTACGGCGGTCTGCGCGTCTACACCGCCGACCAAGTGGATGAGGTCGTGAATGCAACCCTCGTCTTCTCCGAGACGAGCAAGGATCCCAAGGCTCAAGTCCTGCCCACCTTCAACTTCGTCCTTGGACAGCCTGGCGCAATCACTCTCGCCTTCTACGACGGCCCCACGCCGCCCGCAGGTACTTTTGATTCTTTCAGCCCTTCCAACGCTCGTCCCCTTGTCGACGACTGGAAGACTCGCTCGCTGCTCGACCTCGTCAAGAGCGCGCCTTCTGATGTTCAAGGAGGTCAGCGTGGCGCCTTCCACACCGTCTCGCTGGAGAAGTACAGCAAGCCTCTGCTCGACCTGATTGTCAGCGAGCTCAAGTACTACGGCGGGCAAACTCTCCTGCACAGCGGTACCTTCATCTCGTACGACGTTGAGCCTTTCCTTCCCTACTCGCAGTACGCCAAGGACGCCGCCTGGCCTCACAGCACGAATGCACTCCCCCTCAACCTCTACTTTGCCTGGACCAACCCGGCCGAGGATGCGTTCTGGGCCAAGGCGATCAAGGCTTCCGCCGACAAGATCACTGCGCAGGCTCGCAGCGAGGGCCAGAACCTCGACAACCTCTACCTGTACCCCAACTACGCCATCACTGGAACTCCTGCGTCGCAGCTTTACGGCCCCAATCTTGGTCGCCTCTCTCAGCTCAGGAAGCAGTACGACCCGCAAGACGTCATGGGTCTCACGACCTACTTCCCCTTCTAAAACGCACGTCTTCAATTTGATTTATTCGCTCGTTCTCTGGACCATCTGCCCCCATTGAATCGCTTGACAAAGTCGCATGGCAAGTCTCCTCGGCCTGTGGTCTGCGTTCTGCGTTCATTGCTTGTTTACGCTGCGATGCACCAGATGGGCACTCGCCCAGTTGAGTGTGAGCTATGGTCCAAGCAAGTCATGATCTTGTTTCATCGGCGAAAATCGAAAATTAATCGGCGCCGGAGGTTGACCGCGGATCTTGAGCCGGCTACTTGACAGGTCGGGGCGTAGCCGAACCGATAAATTCACCGGGTAGGCCCACCGCTCCCGCTTTCGATTCCCATCACTGTCTTCCCGTACCTTCGTCCACCACGTTCGATTCCCTCTTCATAGGGACATCTCTGAGGTTTGGCAAGTATGGCGCTCCTAGCTGTCGGCACATTCAATACAAAGGAGCTCTTCACCATCCGTTTCGATCCCGAGACGGAGAGTCTGAAGCTGCTCGACGTCTCTCAAGCCAAAGGCAACCACTCGTGGCTTTCGACGGCGACCATCCCAAAATCGAAAGGGGATGCTGATCGCCCTTCTCATCTCTATGCGACTTGCTGGACGGAGCCCCCAAGCGTAGCTGCATATCGTATTCACCGTCAAGGCTCGTCGAAGGCCAGCTTCGAACTGCTCAACACGGCCGAGACGGCTGCCAGGTCAGGCTACGTCTACGTCGGGTTCCCTGAAAAGGCATCGCATCCAGTGCTTTACACATGTGGCGGACCTACTGGCGAGGTCGTAGCGATCGACGGGCATACTGGCGCTTTCGATCTCACCGGATCCAAGCATCCAGCAGTCGTGCCGTCCGAAGCGCCCCAGGATGGGGTGACTGGCGTTGGTTCTGCCGGCCGCATCCAGGAAATCGACTTCGTCACGGGCGAATGCTCGATTCCCGGCAAGACTTTATCCGAGACCAAACAAGTGCGTCTGCAAGAAGCGCAAAAGACTTCGAAAGGCGGCAGTGGCAGCTCAGCCACTGCGCAGCTTGATGCCTCGAACGGGAAGAACGCAATGGACTTTGGCGGGTTGCGCCACGGATCGCACGGCATTGATCTTTCTCCCGATGGCACCTTGTGCTATGTCCCTGACATCGGGCGCAACTGCGTCTGGACTATGCATGTCGATCCCACCAACGGTGCCCTTAGCCTAGCGGAAAAGAGCATCGCGCCGCGCAAGAACGATGGTCCGCGTCACACGATTTCTCACCCCGGCGGACGCTACATCTACAGTCTGCAGGAGCACAGCTCGATGGTCGACGTCTTCGAGGTGATCAAGGACTCTCAAGGTACGCGTTTGGAATGGCGACAAGGCGTCAAAATCATCCCGCAGAGCGACGACGCAGGTCTCTACTGGGCGGACGAGGTGCGACTGTCGTGCGCTTTTGCTGGTCCCGACGGCGAATATCCGCTGTACATGTTTGCCTCCACTCGTGGATTGGCTGCCGAAACAAAGGGCTGGGTTGCCGTCTTCCAACTCGACAAGAACGGTCTCGTCGTCCCACAAAGCCGCAATGAAGGTGATGAGCTGGGAGACGCGCTTTGCCTGTGGCAATCTCCCACCTCCGGCGGATGGGCAAACGCCATCGAGCCTGCGCCCACCTTCTTGAATGGGCCGAACGGCAGCTCGCAGTATGCTGCGCTGACGTGCAGCGAAGTGGGCGTTGTGCGCATGCTTCGTCTCGATGTTCCTGATCCTCAGAAGGCCAACCTCGTATCGATCCATGAAGTCGCCACCCTCGCACTCGGAAAGGACGATAATGGCCAGCTAAGGGGGGCTGCCACAGCGGTTTGGATATGAAATCCTGCGATGCCTAGGTATTCATGACACGGCCACTGCTTTTGTTCATCCTTTCATCAAGTCTTCCTCTGTTCATTCGCTCTGGCGGGGCCGTCAGATGCACAAAAGCTATATTGCCGGGGAAATGACGGGCACGTTCGTATCATCACAATTTTTGCGAAATGCGACGTCCTCTACCGTCTCTATCCTCTTTGTCGGTCGCATTCGTCGTTGCACTTGGTCTTGCGAAGTAGGCGGTCTCGTATCTGGGTCCGTGAGTGGCTGCCATGAGCCGCTTGAAGCGAAGCCGGCTTCTGGCAGAAGCTTTCCTTCCCGCATGAAATGACTCAAATCCTTTAACATCATGGATGCAGGGGCCTGTGGGCTTTATACGACTGCACAGCTACCATTGTTGGAAGCGCACGCTCGCAAGGTGTCTACGACCCTTCTTCGAAGAAGGAGGCCGGTGAAGTCCAGAAACAGCTCTTCTGTCCACGCTGAGCCGTCACGAGCATTCAAACTAACCAGCAGGCTTTGGAAAGGTACTTAAGGAACGCAGGACAGCGATCTGCCATGGACGAAAGCCAGCAATCTCCACCGCTTCTCACCTTCGTCATCCAAAGCGATCCTTTCAGTCAATATGATCGGCGGTATCTGCTGGCTGAAAGCGGTTCCGTGCATCCTTCTCTTCTTCTTCCTTTTTATCGCTGATGTCCGGTGTGCGCCTCTGCCCGCCGGCTCGGATTCATGGCATCCAGGCTCTACGGTCGACAATCCTGACTTCTGGCACCACAGCCCGTCCTGGTACCATTCGCCTCCGGCAGAATACCACCACCCAGACCCCGCCGTGGAGCATCACCCATCGACGCACTACTTCCAACCCGACCACGGTGCCATGATCCCCGCGTCTCATCCGTCTAATCAGCACGTCGCTATGCATTGGTCACCCGCTCCATCTGGCCCCCTTGGAGAGACCGACCACGCCATCCTTGGCTCTCTTCTCGACGAGACGCCTGCCGCCGACCCGGCACCCAGCAGTTCAGCAGACCAAGGAGCCACGGGCCGCATTCCCTCGAGGCTCAAAGGCAAAGCGCCTGCCGCAAGCGAGCATGCCGTGCCCCAGGCTCCAGAGACCGAGATGCAGACTTTCCCCATCTTCGAAAGCTTGGATCCGGCACATGTAGAGGGGCAGGCCATGGTCCAGACTTCGGTGCCTTTCAAGGGTCTAGAGCCTATGAAGGCTCCGAAAGGTCCGGCGCATCTAGAGACGATTCCGTTGTCCCCGCCTCCTCTGCCGCAGAAGCCGGACAACATGTTGTACAAGTACGAGTACTCGCCCAAGGACGCCAAGCTGCGCGCTCTCATCAACGATCGCATCTACGACAACAAGCTTCTCTGGATCAATCCGACGGAGCTCCCACGAGCAATGCAGCGATCCCAGCGAGCGGCTGCGCTCCAACCGAACCGTCGGTTGCCGTTCGTCGAGGATACGACGAGGTCGGATCCTGCCGATGCCGAAGGTCGACAGATCCGTATGGTCCCTCACGACATCATTCAAGCCAACAAGTACAACGGGCTTCACGTGGTCGACTTTTGGAGCTATCCAAGGTACACTGGAGCCGCGTTCAGGCCTCCACTGATCAAGCACATCGGAACGGCCGTTCTGAGACCTGAGGATGTCCCCTGGGTCGAGCGTCACCTTGATTTTATGAAGTCTATCCCCGAATATAGCGAGCATGTCATCAGACGAACGCACGTTTAAATCGGGTTTTGGCAGAGACCTTGCTAGATGCACAGAATTTAAACGGCGTTTTGTCATTCGTGTCAGCTGCCACCGTCTTGCCGGCATTTCGCGAACGTTTCGCGATAGATTCACTTCTCCCAGACCACAGTCTTATGATTGAAATGCAATTCACGCTTTCCACGACTCGCAAAGCTTTGTGGCTATGCTGTGGCTGGCGTCCCCCGTGGGTTTCCTTTGAAGACCCGCAAGGTCATACCGGATCGTTGCAGGGAAAGAGTGGCGCGCATTCGGAGTTCGGCGAATTGCGTGAGCCAAGTCATTGCAGATGAAGGAGCGTTCCGCTCCGTAAGGACGGCTAAAAGTTGAGCTCATATGTGCATCAAAGGTGGCACGGAAAGGGGGCACATTCGCTAAGGTCCCACTCGCCCACCTCATCCGTTTTTTGTGTCGCTCTACATGAATAGGAATTCATTTGCTCCTGTCAAGGTCTGGAAAGGGGCTGTTCTAGCTCGTTTCACAGAACTTCGAGCTGTCGTCCTAGGGGCAGTCGATGGGGTCAGCGAAATGATAAATGGCCGCCGAGAGACGTGCGGCTTGTTTCGAAAGCAGTCATCTTCGCCTTTCCTTCTGTCCTTGTCCCCCTTACACCTCTCCATGATGGCACCGATGTGCTGGCACAAATTCGCTCTTTTTCTCCCCGTCGTTCTCTCCCTTTTCGTTGTGCAAGTGGCGTCCTTACCTGCTGGCACCCCGGAGTCATGGTCTGCAGGAACGAACTTCGCCCCGGTGGACGAGGATGGTTCCATCTATGCAGCTCAATCGCGCAATGATGTCCCCTGGCACCAAGCTCCTTCTATGCAGCACGAGGGCTCGCAGCCGTACTGGCACCACTATCCTCCCTCTTTGCACCATCCTGGTTGGGCTCTCAGCGATCCAGCATCCGGTCTGTCGCACCAGCACGATTCAACTCCTTGGTCACCTGCACCATCGAGACCACTAGATGACATCGATCGTATGATCCTTGACAGCGCGCTGAGCGACGATGCGGATGTCGCGCCTCCTTCTGGTCGAGGTAGCACAGCACGCCTTCTCAATCGCCTGGCTCGGGCTAAGCCGGTCGAAGTCCTGAAGCAATCTGGCCAGAGGGACTTACTGCAGAGGCTCCGACTCGGTGTGCCATCCGCAAATGCTCTGCCTCATCCTCGTCCTGATTCTCCCAACTTAGTCGTAAGCTCGGAGAGTCCGCACTCGCAGCAGGCAGAGCCCAAGGGTCTGAGTCGCGGCACATTTGCTCAAGAGCTGGGTGGGAATTCTGTGCCGATTGCTGAGAGCTCAGGTCCAGCAGTCAGCTCTCGCCCGCCTCAGATATTATCCGACCCGCCGAAGACATCTTCAAGGCCGATGCCGGTGAACCCTCCGCCGAGCCTGTGGAGGATTCCGGAAACGCCACCTCCTCTGCAGCCACTTTCCTCCCAAGATTACAGGAAAAGCTACGCTTTCCCGTATGCAGAGGACGATGGGAAGCTGCGCAGCGAGATCAACGATCGCATCTTCGACGGCAAGATGCAATGGGTGAATCCGGAGACGATTCGTGCGAAATTGCGGCGAACGCATCACAGGGGTGCGGAGAGAGCAAACCGCGTGCTTCCGTATGTCGTCGACCCGAGCGTAGCTGGACCTGATGGTGGAAGCGGCGAGATTCGTGTAGCGATTCACAGAGTCCACGTCTTTAGCATGGCCGAGCCTAACCCCATGCCCACCAGGACATACTACACTTTCTGGAGCTATCCGCCGAGGAAGCTCGGACAACATACAGCGATCAAACAGATCGGGCTTGGCTATCTGATGCCCGACGACGTAACCCATGTCGAACAGCACCTCGCGAGGATGAATCGTTTCAAAGAGTATCGCGACGCGGTGCTGAGCAAGGTCAGGGTCTAGATCCTCGTCGAATTACGTCTCTGATCCACCAAGTTGGACCTCTGCTGCGTTCGCCATCCCTCCACACTCCTTGACCAGCTCCTTCACATGCACTCGATCATCACAGTAGTCCGCATTTTTTTTTTTGCAAGCAATGTCAGGCGTAGAAGTGACCGTAGAGCGAGATGAAGCCTGCAAGATACCTTTAAGCGCTCTCTTTGTGTGCGACGTGACCTTGTTTGGCCCCTGCAGGACCTCGCTCCTGGGTCTCTTCTCTTCTCGACTTGATGTGTGATTCATTCGAGACACAGTTTGGTATCGCCTTTCCGTCGGCTCTTCGTGATGTTTTGTGACTTCGTGTATTTGGCTCAAGCGTGTCAGTGCAGACACACATCGTTTTTTTTTGTGCAGAGCAGCCATTCCGCAGGACAATTGTGATATCACAACAAAGTGGATGCGGAGTGAGTGCCGGTACCACCTGCATGTGTGACGGCGCAGCGGCGTGAATTACCGTACTTGCTGCCAGTTCATAAGGACATTCTTGCTCACAATACAGCTATAAATCCCACCGTGCTGGACAGCACCTTATGAGCTGTTTTGCAGAACAATTGAGCACGAGCAATTGTTCGGTCAGCTGCGATGAAGGCCAAGCTCCTGAATCTGCACGTCAGAGCCGGCTTTATGAACGCCGCACGGTAATCAACCGGCCTCTTCGTCAACGTTCCGTGGAGGACAAAAAGGTGTCTGCATTTACCTTTCATTAAAGCTCATAAAGCATGAGCAGATGCATGTATTTGTGTCGCTCAGGGGCTCAAGGCGGTCAAACAGCTGGTGGAACAGGGACACGCCTTCACAATTGTTGCACTTGCTTCGCACGTCTCCGAAGACCAACGCACGCAGCTTTGGCTAGCTGCTACACGAGGTCGCGATGATTTAAGAGGCGCTTCCTTGAACCGAACGCCCCGTCTTGCCCTCATCTACCTATTCATCATGAATCGTGGCTTCGAAGCAGTCATGTTGATCGCCTTTCTCACCAGGCTGCAGATCGGCTTTCTGCTTACCTCGGTTCTGTTCAACTCCGCCGCAGCGCAGCCAGTAGGCAGCGGAGAATGGACTGTTGGTCAAGTTCCAACCTACGATCAAGAGGTGCCGAGCATGTTCGAAACCGATCACGGATGGCACTACGCACAACCTGAAGAAACGTTCGCCCACAGTCCCCGAGTATGGAGCAGTGACGTGGGCGCCCAGCCTGCAATGAACTCTCGTTGGGACGGCGTGCACGCCACGGACTCCTCTCAAGGCTCCTCTGAAGCCCCAAATGTGAGAGGCCTAGTGCGTGCGCCTGCACGTGAATTCCCCTTCGTTCTGGAGTCACATCATCCTCTGCAACGCATTGAAGTTGGCACGAGCTCAGCAGCTGGCCGAGGTGACTGGTTCGCAGATAACGCGCACCACGCTCTTGGAGTGCGATACGACAGATTGTCGGCGGCGAGGTCAGCTTTCGACGGCAGCAGGCGACAGTGGGAGTCATGGTTAGAACACATGCGAAAGGCGATGGGGAGTCGAGGACTGCAGATCTCCCCCGTCAATCTAGGAGCAGTCGCGTATGACCGTGTCTTCATAGCTCAGGACGGACATGCTGTATCTGGTTTCTACCCTCCCTTGTCGCAGGCAGTCACGCACTGGCCCGTAGGTTCTCACTTGCTGACAAAGAATCTTCCTGGCAAGCTGGTGGAACAGAAAGAGTTGGTCAGCTCTGACGAACGCGTCTACGTTTACCTCAACAGCCGAATCAACATGGACTACATCAACAGGGAGTACTTTTTAGGCCATGCCCAGTTCCTGCCGATCCAGACGCAGGAGCTGACTAGGAATCGTCTCAACAAGGTCTTTGCCAACCGTCGCAACTCCTTCCTCCTGCCTCCAAGGACTCCACATGGGCTTCCCCTGATGGCCCTCCGTCACACTGTGGAAGGTCAAGGAGTGTCCTCGAGGATCGAGGCGATCACTGGAGTTGGTGGAGAGATGCAGCGGATGTCACTGTGGTCTCCTGTGCTGTACGACGGTAAAAGATACACGTCAGTGCTGTACGGCGTCATTGTCATGGACCCACGACGCAACCAAGAGGTGCTGGAGCATCTAGCGGCGCAGGACAAGCTGAGGGATCGCAGAACTTATGCGGCCTTGTACGCTCTCGAACAGGTGGCCCACGAGTTCCACTGATCTTCGTCGTCATCTTTCGCCGGGTATCAGCGGCCCATCGCTTTGGCCCGAAACCCTCACCCTCAGCATCGACTCGAAGACTTCCGGTCCCGCACGTTCCAGCCAGCAATGTCGCTTAATCTCTTTCTCATGATCCAACCTTGACGCGTTTGCATGTCAAAGTGACTGGTTTGCGTTTTAAAGTGCTCAACGGCCTGGTGATCGTGTTTTGTGCCTTGATTCTGCTTCGGAGATGAGCGTGGGCTGCCAATGCGATGCGACGATCCTGAGGTGAAACTTAACCATGTCAATGTGGATAGGGCTAGCCCCATCCCGCTTTGCGTGCGAGACCACTTGACTGCGAGAGACAGAGCCGCGACCGAAATGAGACGATGTCGCAGAGACGAAGGACGGTTCTGCAGCAGTAATGAAGTGTCCACTACCGTGATGGAACGGCGAAATGCGAACGTGTGACATTGAGCCGTCTTAGAGTCGTCACATGAGGCCATAAAAAAGTGTTATAAATACGGTTGGGCGTGGTCTTGTCTGTTCCCCCTGCTCTGTCAAGTCGGACTCCAACTGCCTCTGACGAGTGACTTTGCACTTGGACCACCATGTTCGCAGGTCACTGGTCTCGTGCAGTCTTTATCGGCTGCTTTCTCATCTCCTTCATTAGTTCGGTCTCGACGCAGCCCGTCGGCAACGACAATGAGCGCACTCATGGAGAAGGCGGGCTCGCAAACGATGGAGGGGCGAGCTCGTCGCGAAGAGTCTTGTCGATAGACCTCAATTTTCCCCCTGTGGATGCCTCGACTCTTTGGAATCAGGATGATCCGTCCCCTCCAATTCATCCAGACCCTGTCTTCATGCTAGGTGCCGAGCCAGGTGTCGGAGCAAGTGCAAGTGCATCGTCTCAAGCGCACTCAGTGCCGCAACACATCGAACAAGCATCGGACAGCTCGACGAAAGCGGCTGAATCAGCCATTGCAGCACGCGCGTATCGGCAGCGGTGGTGGAGACAGTCTCCATCGATGTATGTGGCTCGCGTCGAAGGATTTGCACAGTGGCAGGAGGCGATGCGAAAGATTCTGGGCAACCCCAATCTACACTTCACGAACCTTGATAAGGAAGAGGAACTCGACGCTCGGATGTTTGGGGCACGAGACCGGGTGCTGTCGAACGATCACCTCGCACCACCTGCAGCTGGGCAAAGATCGAGCTCGGTCGAGGCTGGAAGAGGCAATCCGGGAGCGAATCTGCCGCATTTCTTGAACCAGCTTCGCGACGCACAAAAGGTCAAGATGCGCGACTTGGACAAGGGAAGTGCGCTAGAACGCACGTATATCTACTTGGACAGCCGATCCAACATGGATTGGTACAATCACATGTACTTTGGCAACCGGTTGCACTTCATCCCGCTGCGTGCCGAGGAGATGTCGTGGATGCCGGTCAACAAGCTCTTCATGCATCGTCAGGTCATCTTTGTGCTGCCGCCGCTGTCGCCGCACGGGCTTCCATTGCTGGTGGCGCGTCACACATCGCAGAACACTAAGGAGATTGCGGGCTTCCCCGAGGGCCTTGAGGACTACCGCCACATCGTCTCGTTGTGGTCTCCTGTGCTGCACGGCCACGACAGGGCGACGGTGGTGCTGTACGGCATCGGCCAGCCCGACTTGAAGCATGATCCCATTGGCTTGAGGACGCTCAGGCAGCTGCAGTCGATTGCCGCGACCAAGAAAGACAAACTCAAGACATCGTACGACATCCTGACCGACTTTAAGCATCTACTTCCTTAGACGGTACGCTACTTCCTTGAACGGGACCAGCCCTTGTCGCTAGCCTCTCAGCGGATCGAAATGTGCATGGCGTGAAGAGCCAACTCGGTGCGATTAGCGAGAAACGAAATGTTCGTAGAGTTAATTACAGAGCAGCAGCGAAAGCGACTGAAGCGACGAGCGCTGCTGCCGCAGCGACGAAAGAGTTGCGTTTGCCGAGCGAAGCGGACGAGGTAGCGCTCTGGTGGGTCGCGGCGGTCTGTGGCGAGTTGGCGGCATTGGCAGTGTCGCCGCCCTGGGTAAAGAGACGAAGCGATTCGACCTCCCAGTAGGACTGGTTGAAGCTGGATCCGTTGTAGCCGACCTGGTAGCTGCACGCGGGGTACTGGGCGTTGCAGCCGCTCTGGTTGTACGTGTTGCCCGCCCAGTCGCCGCACAGGGTGATGTCAAAGACGATCTTGTGTGGGCCAAAGTCCTGGTAGCACGAGGCGATGGGGAAGTGGGCGTTGGGTTCGGGCCATGCGTCTGGGTTGACGGCGGAGCTTGCCGACTTGAGGTCGGCGGGAAGCGAGGCGGGGGCGTTGTTGGGGAAGAACCACATGCGCACGCCCTTGCCCGTGGTGCCAAAGGAGCGCTCCATGGCGATGATGCCGCCGCCGGCACGGTTGAGCGTCTTACCCCAGGTCGGGGTGGAGGTGCCGTCCATCTCAACACGGCAGCCTGGATTGGAAGGGTAGTAGGCGGAGCAGTTTGTGTACTTGACGCTGCCGGTCTGGTCGGAGATGGTGCTGGGGATGGTGCAGGAGGACTGGGTGTGGATGGAGGCGAGATTGTCGGGGTATTGATCGTTTGCGTTCTCCAAAAGATCTATTTCACCGCCGATGGGCCAGGAGTCGATGTTCTCGGTGACGGTCCAGAAGGCGGGCCAGGTTGCACAGCCGGTGGGGACGTGGGTGACGTTGAGCACGTAGACGCCGTCCGAGTAGCTGTCTTTGGAGGTGATGCGCACGCTGTTCCTTCCCTCGAGCGCGACGGGGACGGTGGAGACGGCCATGACAAAGTGGCCGTCGCCATCGACAAAGGAGAGGTTCTGCGCCTTGGCGTTGGCCTGCGACTGGAAGTTGACGAGGCCGTTGGTGGGGTCCTTATCGGTAAACCATTCAAAGTCGTTGAAGAAGTCGTTGCCGCGCACGGTGGCGGTCTGGGTCCAGTTGGCGGATGCGGCCGAGGCGAGACTCGACATGGCGCCCACGGCGAGCGCGGCGACGCCGACTTTGCGGGAGGAAGAGCTCAGCATTGCGATGGTACAGAAGGGGAGACACGTTCAGGGCGACTGCGAACGATGCACTTTCCAGACGGCGGCATCTTTATACTGTGTAGTCTTGCGTTGGACTGGGGCGGCCAACTTCGGGACAAATCTCCGCAGCGCCAGGGTGCGAGAAGAGTGAGCTGATCTCGGCGGCGGCGGCAAGCGAGCCAAGTTCGGAGATTCGTCGCCGCGAGAGACTTGTGTGAAGGAGCCATCACCAAGAGGCGCCATGCAAACATGCATCATGCACGTCGGAGAGAGCGGCAGTGCATCTCGCGGGATTTTGGTTTCGTGTCGAGAAGCTTGAGAGCGCGTGTCTCTCGTGGCGATCCCTCGGCTGTAAGGCTTAGCACGCTCGGCGACTGTGCGGCATGACGGACAGCCACAGAAGCCCTGTTGATCCGCTTTCCGATTCGCTCACCTTAGCTTGCGCCAAGTCGGGGGCGCAGTCACACTTGCTATCACACTTGCTATCGCACTGTTTGGCGATGCAGGCACGGGAAGCGCTCATGCCAAGTGTGCCAAATTGTCGCGCAACCGTGTGGGTGTCTCGCATGGACAGCATGGCGGCAGTCAACGCGAGCTTTGGGAGCGGAACGTGTGCCGAACGATCCGCCTGCGATCTGCGTCTCGGAGAATTCGTTAGGTTTTTTCACGGCGACTGGCGGCTCAAAAGGATTTTCCAAACAAGAACAGAGTTTCTTGAAATTTCGCGCTCTGCCGTGCATGCCGAGCCACCATGCGCCAGCTGCCGACGTAAACCAAATCGGCACAGTGCTGGTCGAAATCGGCTCGAACGCCGATGCATCGGGCCGCGGACATGTCGGCAAGGAACCGCTTTGAAGGCCGGTGATAGAGCCCAAAGTTCCTTTCCGCCCAACTCTCACACCCAAGATACCTCGCTGCCATGGTGTACAGCGAGACGATGATGCAACCACCGACGCGACTGCGCGTGCTCATCGTGCGACACGGCGAGACGCGCGAGAACGTGGAGCGCATCATCCAGGGCCAGCTCGACACGGACCTCAACGCGCGCGGTCGCCTGCAAGCCGATGCCACCGGCCGCTTTCTCGCCACCACGCACATCGACCGCATCATCGCATCGCCGCTCAAGCGTGCTGCCGACACGGCACGTGCCATCCTCAAGCATCAGTCGTCAGGGACGCTGCAGCTCGAATTCGATGGTCGTCTCAAGGAGCGTGCTTTCGGCGTGCTCGAGGGCAAGGTGTACAACGGCGGCTCCAAGAAGCCCGAGGACACCGAAGGGATCGAGCGCATGGAACCGTTTTCGGAGCGTCTGGCGAGCTTCTGGAACGATCTGGTGACACGACCAGCCGCACCGGGCTCGAGCGAGGCCGAACGCACCGAGACGGTGGTGCTCGTGTCGCACGGTGCTGCCATTAGCGCGCTCATGAATCAGGTGCTGACTCCCGGTCGATACTGCATTGTACCGCCATCGGTGGTTCCATCGCGCTTCTGGAACTGCTCCATCACCGAGCTCGCCGTTCCCGTGATACGCACGTCGCCTTCGTCGGTCGCATCCACCTCGGCAGGCAGCCCGTCTCGTCGAGCCGACTGGTCCATCCGCCCCATCCACCTCGGCGTCCAAGGCGCGCAGTTCATCCTGGACCACAAGCTGCAGAAGAAGCTGCTGGACACGATGCGCGAGCGCGCACGCGAGGACCGCGCTGCGCAAGATACGGCGCGCGAGCTCGAGGCGCACGTCGCCAAGACCGCCGCCGAGTTCGAGCGCGACCCGCAAGGCCAGCGTCAGCTAGCAGCCGACGTCATCCGTGCGCCCGACGGCACCGCTGTGGTGGCCGACATCGGTCATGGTCCGGCCATCGGTGCGGTCCTGCAGTGGTCCAACATCGACCACCTCAAGCAGCTCGACGAAGAGGCTCCTGCCAATGCAGCCAAGCCCACCAATGCATCCAATGTCAACGTAGACGAACTCGTCAAGTAGACATTCTCCCGCACTTGCAAGACTGCAGACAGTATACCCTTTCCTTCTCTCCCACAGCTTATGCTAGACGTCCCTCCCACGCATTCTTCTCTGTACACATGTTAGCATTGGATCCCGGATCATAGGACAGACAATGTCGGCGCGGTTCGATTCGGCAGCACTGGTGGTATAAGGCATTATTGGCATTGTCCTTCAGATTACAATCTTTCTTTTCGGGCGCAAGACCGAGCGAAATGCGTGTCTAGATGCGCGAGTAGCCGAGGAATCTGCGACGGAGGTTGACGTCGAGAAAGTTGTCGGCCTGCTGTTCTGCGACTGGTGTCTTGAACGCGAGGATTCCCACAATGATGCCGGCTCCGAAGAAGGCGATCGAGATGAGCAGCCAGATGACGCCCCAGAACTGCGGCGGGCCGCCGACGACCTTGCTGAAGGCGGACGCATCCGACTCGTTGACCTTTCGGAAGATGAGGTCGTCGCAGATATCCCACACCGAGTAGAGGCAGTTCATGACGCCGATGAACAGCACAAAGTATCGCAGTGCCACGCTGCTGGCTACGAGCCAGAAGAGCACAAACAGGCCGATCATGGCGAGGATGAGCACCCAGGTGAGCCAATCCCGCCGCGCCCACCACAGCGTAAACAGGAAGAAGACGCCGACGACGATGCTCGCCACCTTGGAAGCGCGTTCGTCGAACCCGCAAGCGATGAGTGCGGCACCGATCACGCTCGATCCGAGGTAGCCGGCGGGGAGGGTGAGCCAGGGGATTCCGCCACGCATGCGTGTGGCACCGCCCTCGTTGGGCTCGAGCGTGATGGACTCGATCTTGGCGCCCGTGCAGAGTCCGACAGCGGCATGCGAGAACTCGTGGAAGCCGACGGTGAGCAGCTTGAAAGGGTAGAGGATGTAGTTGAGGATGGGGATGTTCCACAGGATGATGATGGCGACGGCGTACACGCACGCGACGATGATGGTGGTGCGCTGATCCTTGGTCGGGTCGATCCTAGACTGCCCCGAAGACGACGACGACGCCGCCTGCCGCAGAAGAAGCAGAGGCATGTTGAATTGCTGCGCTGTTCAAGATGGTGGTGAGAAGCCAAGGCGCCTAAGATCAAGACATGCAACCTCGCTGGAACGCCGCTGCAGTGGTGTGGAGAGAAGCGCACAGCCTCTGCTGCCGAGCGCATGCTGCTGTGCGCGGCTATGCCGATCTGAGCGTGGCCATGCGGCAGCCAACTGCGCCCCTTTTTTTTGGAAAGAAAAGAGTGCTTTCGCCCCTGTGTTGGTTTCGGCACGGCGTGTTGCTCTCTGGGCCACGACCGCCAGCAACTCTATTTAAAAAAATCTGGCAGAAAATCAAGTCAGCGCCAACGCCAAGCAAGCCTGTCTCTCTTCCTCTGCCTTGGCGCTGGCGAGTAAACTCTCCATGATTTCCTCAGCTGAGAGTCTAACAAATTCATCCGTCTTCAAGGTTGAATCGGGCTGACGTTGGACGGAGCTGTGCGGATCGAGCGAGGGTGCGCGGCATATGCATGCAGGTGGTGCAGCTGTCAACGCTTAGGGTAGCCGCTCCCAACCTGCTCTGGTCGCGCGATAAGCACTCGCACAGCTTGCCGTAGCTAGTAGCAGCCTCGATGATACCACCATCAGCATCACAAACTGCGTCGCTCTGCTGGAATCCGCTGATGCAGTCGACCACTGGGCGGCTCCATTAGCGCTCGACGCAGTCCTCATTCAGCCTGGAACCCCCTGCCCGCCATGGCAGCGCTTCGACCAAGACGCGATCTGGCTTCCCTGCCGCCTGAAATCCTGCACCTCATTACGGCCGCCTACATCGAGGACCTGCATGCGGCGAGCACGAACAACATTACGGCGGTGCTGAGCTCGTGCTCGCTGCTGCACGACCTCGTGCTTCCAAAGCTGTATGCGTCCGTGCATATCTACTCGCTGGAGCAGCTTGTGCGCTTCGTTGCGCCCTCGTCAGGCGCGCACAGGTACTGCGCCGACGACACGCGCGGCACGCTCCTCGTCAACATTCCAGGCGTTCCAGGCGGTGGAGATGGGACACTGCTCGGGGCCGATGCAAAGACGCATTCGCGCAACCGCCTTGCGCTCGTATCGCGCGCACTCGCACTGTGTCCACGCGTGCAAAGAGTCTCGCTCGAGTTCTTCAGCATTCGACACAGCGAGATCCTCACCGAAGCCGAATTTCGAGCAGAAGAAGCCGATGCGTTTGCAAGTGCCATAGCGGGGCTGAGCAGAGTGCGCACGCTGCGATGGGTGCCACCTCGGAGCGATGCCAACGCGATCATGGGACTCAGCATCGTCATTGTCGACCAAGTCATCCCTGCCCTCGCAAAAGGTCTTGCCGGATGCACCAGCCTCGAGACGCTCGAGCTGTGGAATACCATGCTCCCTGCCACAGGAGGCGCCGACCTGGCTCAGGCCCTCATCAGCATCGCCCGAACTCGAGCCAGGAACGACTCGCAAGCCGCACCACAGCTGAGCCTCAACCTGCGCTCTGTTACGGGGCTGGATCCGAAGAGCGTCTCGGATCTGGCGCTAGCTTCGCCGCCGGTGCGCGTGAATATCGCCGACGGCTTTGTGGGCTCCATCTGGGGTCCGCGCATCGACACGCTCGCCGTGCAAGAGTGCATGCGCGAATCCCTAGACCCTGCCGGCACAACGCGCAGTGCCGCTTCGTCGCCAAGCTTCTCGGACGCATCCAGCATCTCCACCAGCCGCGCCACCACACCCGAGCTGCTGCTGCACGACAACATCGCCAAGGCGTCGCAAAACGTCTCGATCCGCATCCTCCAGGGCGGCATCGCCGGCGCGCGCATGTTCGCCCACTAGATCTCTCTCCACGCTGTACTTGTACCTCGTCTCATGTCGCTGTAATTGGCTCGCTCTGTTGGTCATGTTTTCGGATCGTAGCTTTCAAGCATTGCGTTTCCCCATTCCTTTTCCCTTTGCCGTGTCGTCGCCGTTCTTGCCGACAAATCCGCCGAGATCGAGCGCATCGCGTGCCGCGCGGTTGACGAGCTTGAAACGGTCCGGACCCAGATGCACGCCGCCGTACCAGCGCGTGACCACAACGAGGACGTTTTCGAGCTCGAGGATGCCGAGCAGATGCGCAAGACGGCCACCCGCCGCCGTCTCGCCGTCGTCGTCGCAGTCGCGGTGCACCACTCCGTCCGCACCACGGCACACCCATGCATTGATGATCGGATGCGTCGCGCGCGCTATACGCTTGTCGGACAAAATGCACGAGAGCACAGACGCCACCTGGTCTGGAGACGTGATGCTGGCGGCGTGCCCGATGAACTCGGACTTGCGCTCGATGATCGACCCGGTCCGAAAGATACGCCCTTCAAACGGCGCCGGTTGGCTTGACATGGTGTCTGCAAAGGTGGTGACGTGGGCATCGGATGGAGTCGTGGTTTGCGTGCGCGAAGATGTCGGGGTGGGCGCAGACTTGATGCGCTCGATCTCTTTGTCGCTCCACCAGTCCGACACTTTCTCCTTGACCCACTCAATGCCTTCGAACAGCACAACCTGTCCAGATGCCCAGTCGACACCGCGGTTCATACTCCCTCCGATCCACGCCGCACTTGCCGCCTCTTCCGCATCCACCGGCTCCGCGCTCTCGCCCGTGTGGTGGTAAAAGGCACGCAGAATCTCGCCGAAAAGCTGGGCGTCTACGCTGAACCCGCCGACATATCGCGAGAGCAGCTGCAGCTGCGGCGGCCGTGCGCTGTACGGATAGAAGGGAGGCAGCGTCACTGCCAGCCGTATCGGTATCGGCTCGGCGTCGGCGGTGTGCGCCTCGACGTCGGTGGATATGGACAGCGTGAGCTTGGCGCCCGGCAGCCAGGTGTTGGGATCGGCTGCATCCTCGTGTCCGTCAGCGTCGTCTGCGTTTGGACGATTCTCGGAGCCGAGAGGGCTGATCTTGAGAACAAAGATCGCCACATCCGTGTAGATGCTCTGTAGAGCGACGAGCTCCTCCGCAAGCTGCGTGGCGGCCTCGATGCGTTTCGCTTCGTCGCCGAGCCAGAGCGCATGTCGTGTCGTGGAGCCTGGCACGCTGAAGGAGCTTGGGTCGGCAGCGTACGCTTCGATGCGCGCTATGAGCGCAGAGAGGACCGAGCCGCTTGCATCGTCGTCCATGGTGCCGTCGCCATCCGAGCTGCCGGGGTGAAGGGGCGTTGGTGGGATGCAAGCAAGCAAGGCGGTCGAGAAAATTTAAGGCTTCGACGAACCTCCACCAAGGAGAAAATCGCCGAGCCATGTAAGACGGCGCGACTGAGCCGCGTCACTCCTTCTCCGCCCGCCTGCCGCTGGTCCGAGCGCGCGTCCGGCTCAGGGTCCACAGCCTCAGTCAGCGCTCATCCAGCTGCGGAAGCGCCAAACAACAACCCAGCCGGCCTAATCCTATCTGACATTGGCTTATCTCTTCCACCACCATCCCGACCTCGTTTTTGCGTCGAATCACTAGCTTCATTCCACACACCTTTACACTGCAGCGCCTCGTCCGCTTCTCCACCTTCGCACGCACCGCAAAAATGGCGGAGCACAAGCCCTACATGGTGTAAGTCCTCGCTCTTATTCCAAGATGGCGGCTCGAGACTGACCTTCTCGATGTCGTTTGTGCTGTTGTGCAGGATCTTCAAGGAAGGCACGCCGCAGAGTGCGATCGACGAGCACAAGGCCAAGGTGCAGCAGGCGGGCGGCACCATCAAGCAGACGTTTGACTCGAGCATCATGCGCGGCTTTGCGGCCACGCTGCCGGACAGCTTCGCCCAGGAGCTTACCACCGCCAGCGTCGGTGGCAAGCACGAGCACATGTGAGTAGCCGCTACCTTTTTTGCGGAGAAGTGGATGGAAGCACTGACGTGATTTGGTGCGGATGGTGTGGCAGCGAGTACGTCGAGCCCGACAGCGAGGTCAAGACGCTCTAGAGTCCGAGTCTGATCTCCCGGTCGGCTCACGGTACCGCGCCTGCATGGACAGTGCCCTTGCAATGAATCGCAATTCGTAGATGGCGCAGGTGAACCAGTCTGCCGGATTGTGTTCGCAGTCAAGGCTCTGAGCAAGTCGATTGGCGTACACGTACAATTTAGAGTGCGTTCTACTCGTCGTCCCAGAAATCGTCATCGTCATCCTTCCTAGCGCCCACCACTCCTCTTCCGACCGTATCGGAGACGGCGTTATCGTTGCCGAACCCAAAGATGGGCTTTCTATTCTCCCTTGGGTCGATGATACCGCTCTGGCCGAGTCTCCACTCGAGTGCGCCTGTGGAAAACTTGTCCGAGTTACCGAGTTCTTCGAAGCCGATGATCTTGTCCTTGCTGATGCCGTCCTTGAAAGTGATGAGGCAGGGGAGGACGGAGACGTTGAGTTTCTGCGTGAGGAAGGGGCAGTTGAGCACGTTGGCCTTGAGGAAGAGCGTGCCCGGGTGCAGGCGCGCCAGCACGGTGAGGTGGCGATCGAGCAACGCGCAGCGTTGGAACTTGGGGTGGAAGAAGTGGATGGCCACCTGACGCTCGGTGGACGAGAAGCTGATGAGGTCCTTTTCGTGCGTGATCTCGGTCAGCAGACCCTTCATCGACGCTGTCGACGTGTGTTGCATCACGTCCCGCTCGCCGCCACTCGCAGACTTGGCCGCAGCAATCCTAAACTCGAACAAAAAGCAGCGTCAGTACGAATGCGACGGCTCTGCGTGGGAGGAGGACGAGAAGACTTACTCTTGTCGAAGCTCTTCCATGCGACGTTCTCTGAATTCGGCCATGTCGAAACCCGCCACGGTGTCGCCATCGTCGCCGCCACGCGGGTGGAAGTTCGACTCGTCCTCCATGCTGTCCAGCTCGCGATCGAGCTCGGCGAACAGCTTCTCGTCGTCATCCTCATCTTCATCGTCCTCAGAGCGGTCGGAGGATGCGCGGCGATACGCTGAAGACGACTCGATGAATGTTGACGACTGGGAGGGCGCATGATCGTACGAAGAGGAGGAGGAGGTTTGCGCTGGCGCTGACGCTGACGCCGCTGCGGATGTCGACGCTTCCGTCATGTTTCAATGCTGCTCTTTGTGGCCAGAATGGATCTGCGCAGTGCGTGTCGGCTTGGTGATGATGCCGATGGGAGGCGTGAGAAGGTCTTGCTGAACGACGATGGTTGAGGAGAAATTGAGCTCGCGATGCAGCTTCTTTCTTCCAGGCCAGGCGCGACGCAAAGAGCACCAGCGCGCGCGTGCCGCCGCAACCAACACTTTTGCTCGGCGCTCTAACATTTGGAAACAAATCGGACATCGGGGAGGTGGAGCGAGATTGCGTTTCACACGACCTGACCAAAGAATGCATGCAGCAGCTCAGTCGGAAGACCCTTTGTTCCCGTCTTGTCTTTGTTCTCACTCTTGCCTTGTTCCAGCCTTGCCTTTCCACCACTCCCATCGCCCTCTGCTTGGGATAGAGCGCAGCTCAGCTCAGCATGAAGCCTTCAATACGCTCGTGGGCTGCAGCATCTTCGTGTCAACCCTTTGGACCCTCGCTCACCGCGGCAACGGCGGCTCGAGCAGCACCGTCAGCTTCGCAGTGCATGCAGACCCGGCGCGCGTCCAATATGCGCCAACCCGACGCAGGCGCGGCTTCGGTATCGACTCTTCGCTTTGATTTCAACCGTCTCGCCGCTCCTACCCGAATCAACGCATTGTCCGGCTTGTCAACCGCCGGCAACGCGCGGATTAGCGCTCGGCATCCTCTGAAGGCTGCTGATGGGCAGCCGTGGGCTCTCTTCCGCTCGTTCTGCACATCCCAGCCCTATGCACCTCTTCAAGCTGCACCGTCGGGGCTGGGCATCGCCGCATGGGTGTGGTCTCGAATGCCGCGTCTGCGGTCGGAAAGCGGTCCGTCGCGCTCCTCGCTGCGGTCTCGCTCCCAGCCCTCTCCGCTCTTCCAACGCTCATCCGGTGGAGGCTCAGGTGGCGACCCGCGTCGGCGACCGGGAACATCGTGGCTCGCGTCGCTCGCCAACATCGACGCGCGGGTGTTCCGCCACCTCGATCCGCGCGCCGTGGTGTTTGCGGTGATCGGCATCAACATCGTGGTGTTCCTCGGCTGGATGTACGCGCACGAGTCGATGCGTCGATTCGCCGACCCACGCCCGATGATCTTCATGTCGAAAAACTTTCTGTCCGGCGCGATCAACATGCGCGAAGGACGGTGGTGGACGTTGCTGACGAGCTGCTTCTCGCACGAAACACCCATGCACTTGATCTTCAACATGCTCACGCTTGGGTTCATGGCGCCTCCGCTGCTATCGCTCACGGGACCCTCGGCGTTTCTACTGCTCTACTGCAGCGCAGGCATCATGAGCAGCGGAGTGTCGATGTTGGGCAAGAGGGTGTTCGAGACCGAGGAGCAGAGGAGGAGAAGACCATTTAGCCATGGAGCTAGTGGATCGGTATATGCGATCATGAGCACGTTTGCGTGCGTACAGCCGAGCGCCAAGTTTTTGTTGTTCTTTGTGCTGCCCGTGCCGGCGTGGGCGTGCGTGTCCGGCATCTTCGCCTGGGATGTTACTCAGGCCGTGCTCAATCCGGGACAGCGAACCGATTCGGCAGGTCACATCGGTGGCGTCCTGGCAGGCATCATGTTCTGGCGTCTTGGACTCAAAGGCATCCAAATCCATTAGACTCGAATGCTGCTAGACCAATCCAAAGCCCAGCCCACATTCTGCCCCGTAAATTGTGTGATACTTGCGTGTGAGAGTCGATGATGGATTGCCCCTCGTGCGACCGTCTATCCAAAGTACAGGTCGACCAGCATCGTCGCTACGCCCAACACGATCCTACGCGCCGCAACAAAGAAACCGGATGTCAGTAAAAAGGGTCCCAATCAAGCCATACGCGTGTGCGGAGCTACTGACTCGAGCATGATGAGGAGGATGACGACGATTTCGAGGTATTCGGAATGGCTTGAGGTGACCTGATCCTTCAAGAGCTGGAGCATGTCCTGGAGCACCTCGACGCGCGTGTTGAGCAGATCGATGCGCTGCGGGATCTCGAGATAGCTTCTGGCGGCCGAATAGAGCGGTTCCAAATCGGGCTGTCGCCAGAAGATCTCGGGGCTGTCGACGATGCTTCCGACGAGATGGATGTTCATGCGCAGGATGAAGAGGTGTCCGATCTGCTTCATGATCTCGGCGGGTGGCATGCCGATCTTGCCGCTCTCGGCGATGCTCTGCGGAATATCCTTGGTGCTCTCGATGGTATTGTCGATGATGCCTTCGAAGAACGAGATCTTGGTCGACTGGGCGAGGGCGTGCGAGAGACTCAGCTTGGTCATGTACGACGAGCCGCGACGCAGCGTGATGACATCGTTGTAGATGCGCGAGTAGTCGGCGAGATACCAGTGCAGATCTTCGCTCTCGATGTCTTCGGATGCAAGACGCTCCACCTCGAACCGACGCAGCTCGCGCAGCAAGCGCTTTTCCTCCACCAGACTCATGCCCCAGATGACAATGGTGCCGTAGTCCATGATGAACAGCTCCGGCACCACATCGTCCACCGCGAATCGGCTGCGTTTGCGCTTCGCCGCTGCTGCTGCTGCTGTCTCGTCGCCACCCTCGCGCGCGCCAGTAGTGCCGTCTTGCTGCTGCGCATCCTGACGCAGCTCGGGGATGCCTAGCAAATCGCCCGTCTTGGCCGGTGCCTCTTTGGCGCGGCTCGAGTGATGTTTGCCCGAGCCATTTGCACTCGTGGGCGCCGGCACGAGCCCGCGCGCCTCGTCGACGTGCTTGTAGGTATATGTGGTGTAAAGACACTCGTCGAACGTCATGACGTTGGTGTGATGCGACGAGCGTCTTGCATTGAGCCACTTTGTGAGTTCGCGCATGCGATACGATGTTGCGGTCGAGTACGCCGTGACGCGCGGCAGCTTTGCGCGCGAGCGCTTCGTCAATCGTCGTGCATCGCGGCGCATCGATCCCTCTGGAATCTGGGCGAGCTGCTTGTACACCTCGACCGCCTCCTCGTCCTCGCCCTCGGCAGCGTCATCCGACGAGCTCTCGTCGTCATCCACCGAGTGGTGGGGTGAATTTGCATTCGCAGCCGCGAGCGAGGCGGATGGCACGGGCGGCTCGGCATACGACGGATTGCGACGGTAGCCGCCCGCATTCGCACCGCCGAGATTGGCCGAGAACGACGAGGCGGCGCCGATGACGGGCGACGACGCATTGAGCGGTGTAGCGCCGCCGCTGGGACCGCCCGTCGAGCTGTCCTCGGGCTCTTCGGGTAGGATCTTGAGTTTTGATGATTGTTTTGTCGAGCGTGTGCTGCGGTACATTGTGGGCGAATACTAGGTGTTGAAGAGAGAAAGTAGGATGTGTGGATGGAGGAGGATGCTAGGAAGAGCAGCTGGCCAATGCGACGGCAGCGAAAATAATGCGCAAGGCTCGGCTCACGCAGAAGAGAGGCAGAGAGGTGAGGCGCGAGTGCCGAATGCGATTTCCCAAGGCGGGCGCGTGCATGCGGTTATGCGCATGGGTGGAGGGCATCTCTCACTCGCCCCTTCACCCGCTCATGTTCTCACACGTATGCACCACTCCTCTTGTCTGGTCTATAGTGTAACATTGCAGTCTATTCTCTACGCCTGCTGCCAGTACGCACGGCCGATCTCTGCGACCTGGTCCACGAGTGTCGTGAGGTCGTCCATGCGCGTGCGTGGGTGGACGACGAGGCGGATAAAGTCGCCAATGTCGTTGGGGAGCGGTGCAAAGTCGACGGCGAACCTGCGGCGGCGCTTGAGCTCCTGGTAGACGTGCTGCGTCCCCTTGGATCGGATGCGCACCTGCTCCTGGTCCAGCGTGTGTGCTTCCTCGCCTGCACGCGTGGGCTGGGCGGGGCGGAAGCAGATCTGGAGGAAGAGCGGGTCGGCGAGCGGGCCGAGCTCGAGCTCGGGCATGGTGCGGATGTACTCGACGAGCTGCGTGGCGAGTTCGAGGCCCGCATCGACGTGGCGACCGAAGCCGTGCTTGCCATAGCGCACCCAGTAGAGCCAGAACTTGAGTGCGTCACCGCGACGCCCGCAGCCCATGGTCTTCATCGCGGCGTTTTCGCGGCGGTCCTTGGAGTGGAAGAGGTAGCCGGCATCCAGGCTGTTGGCCGAGAGCGTATCGGCGTCGCGCACCAGCAGGAAGGAGCACTGCAGCGGCACGTTGAGCAGCTTGTGCGGGTTGATGGTGATCGAGTCCGCCAGCTCGCTGCCCTTCATCAGGCCGGCGTATTCGGCGCGGTGGCTGAACACGATCGGCCCTCCCCACGACGCATCGATGTGCAGCCAGCAACCGTATTTGCGCGCCACCGAAGCGAGCTCGGGCAGCGGGTCGAAAGAGCCCAACACGGTGGTGCCCGAGGTGGCATTGATGAGGAACGGCGTTCCCGTGCCCTGCTGCACAGCCTCGGCCAGCGCATCCTCGAGCGCCTGGGGAGACATGCGCCCTGTTGCGTCGCAAGCGATCTTGACGACCGAGTCGAGTCCGAGTCCAGCCGAGATGGCCGCCTTGTCGAGCGAGTAGTGGCATTGCGACGATGTGAAGAGCAGCGGCCTCGGCGCTTTGCCCTTTTCGGCCAAGTACTGGACGACACCCAGCAGACCCTGCGTTCGGAACGGCGGGAAGAGGTTGGCGAGCGCCGTCTGCACCGCGAGCGTGTTAGCCGCCGAGCCACCGGGCATGGTGAGCCCATCCGGCTTCTTGTCTGTGAAGCCAAACACCTCGCACAGCCCCTCGACGCAGCGCTCTTCGGCAAGGCTGAGCACGGGCGACGCGGACATGACGTGCGCATTGGCGTTGACGGCGCTCAGCACCAGATCCGCCGCGATGCCTACCGGCGTGGTGGCCGCATACAGCTTGTCCAAGAATCGGCCGGTCCACGGGTTGACCGAGTGGTCGAACACGAGCTGGATCGCCTTCATCAGCGCCGTCTCATCGGGCACACCAGCTGCATTTGCGTTGACATCGTCGGGAAGATTCAGCGAGACGGCGCTGCGAAAGTCGGGAATGCTGCCCCATGGTGCAACGTAGGTCTCGGCTTTCTCGCCCGACGCGATGAAGTCCTGCACGAGCTGCAGCACCTGTGGCAACAGACGGGCTGCTTCGGTCGACGCCTCTTCCGCCTGCAGCGGGCTTCGCGACGACGACGCCTTGCTGTTGGCGCTATTCACGGAGGTATGGCCCGCCATATCGTTGGTAGATGCAGCTCAGGGCGAGGAGAGGAGGTTGGTGGTGGCAAAGACAAGGCAGAAGAGGTCGGGCGCCTTTCAGCAAAGCGCGCCCTCCGGTTTGTGCCACCCGGGAACGGCCAAAATCGCACTTCTTCTCGGCTCAATCGGACAGAGCGCGAAAAAAAGTCTCCGGGAAAAAGGCCGCGTTTCAGGGATTGCTTCTCTCCGCCATGTCCGCCCGTGCATTGATCCATTCGCACTCCAACATGTTGGCACTTGTCTTTCCATAAATCAATGGCGATCATGGCTTGTGAGCGAGTACACGCAGACGCACATACATGACGCTCCAAACACCGCTGTCTGCATCGTAGCAGTCGGGTCTCAGTGCGTCCTCCACCTCGGCAACCACCGTCTCCCTGTCCTGTGACGACTCGATCGCGTTGAGGAACGGGCCGGCGAATGTCTTGAGCCATCCTCGCAGGCCGCTCTCCTTTGGCAGCGGTGTGATCCTGGGTACGAGCTCGCACGACTCGACCTGGAATCCTGCGGTTTCCAGCAGCCGTCGGTACTCTGCCGCGGTGGGGAAGAACCACGGGTCGTACAGGTTCGGATCGAGTCCACGCTGGCGCAGCGAACGATGGAGCTGGCCGCGCACGCCGACGCAGTTCATGTGTCCGCCCATCTCGGCTGCAAAGCGTCCGCCCGAACGCAGCATGCTGAACACGTTGGCGATGACTGTCGAGGGCGAACGCTTCATCCAGTGCAGCGCCGCATTGCTAAACACCTTGTCCACCGACATGCCGTGCACAGCGTCGTGGCCATCCTTGACGGCGAACTCGACGCGTGTCTGTGGTGACGAGGCAGAGTGCGCAGCGAGAGTTCGTGCCTTGGCGATCATGTCGGCACTCGCGTCGAGACCGAGCACGCTCCCGTCCGCGCCGACCGCAGACGCCACCTCGAGCGTCAGCTCTCCACTACCTATAATCAATCGCGATTGGTCAGACATTGGCGGCGACTATGTGTGAGGGAGGGCAGGCAACGTACCGCAACCAAGATCAATGATGCGATCGCCCGGTCTTGGGTCGAGCAGCTTGACTACTGCCGAAGTGAAAGCCTTCGAGTAGACGAACGAGGCATTGGTGCGGTACACCTCGGCGTTATCCGAGCGATGATATTGCTGTGTGGCCATCTTTGACGGTGTTGACGAGTCGTAGCTGAGAAGGACAAGACCGAGCCATGGATCGCTTCTTCATAGGTCAAATGGTTCCGAGTCACGGTGCGGGGGAGTGAGTGAGGGTCCACCTGTCTGAGGGGCCCAAGCGTTTGACCCCAAAGTCGGCCGGGTGGCCGTCGGACATCGGAAGGCGGAAATTCCCTCGGCTCGCCGAGGAAGAAAAAAAAGTGCACAAAGCCAGATCTTCTCTTGCTCGCCGCGCTTTCTTCTTACCACCACCAACCTTGGCCCTTGTTGGGACTGCAAAGCCATACCGACCAATGCGACTCTCGACTGTGCACTCGTCTGAACCCCCACACATCCTCTCCGTCTTCCTATTCCCTTCCCCTGCGTGCCCCACGCAATCCCGCTTAACACTCTGTTGACAACCGAACCAATGTGGTTGCCATCAATTTTTAGTAGCGGGAAGACGGATGCACCTATGCCCGCGTCGGCGTGCTCGACTGCCGCCTCTCCGGAGCGCGGCGGAAGAGCGCGCTGGCGTAGGGCAAGGATCCCGCACAGACACCTCGTGCACGCTCGCTCAACGTGCACGCGGTCACATTCGTCGGGTTACACTCTTGATCCCATGCCAATGCCAATGATCATACCAACACCACCATGCCACGGCGAAAACAGCAAGAGCCAAAAAAAGTTGCCTGGTGAGTTGAGAGTGCGAGTCTCGACTACTCGGTGAACAACATGCTTTTGCCGGGCAGGAATCCTCCTCCTGGACCGGTACCGTTGGCGCCAGATGGACCTGCTATCACGTCTCCTCTCCGCGCTGCGGCGCGCAGTGCACGCTGGGTGAGCGCCTGCAGGCTGGGCGGCAACGTTTCGTTGACATCCTCCACCTCGACGGCTCCACCGAGCTCCTTTGCCACGCGCACGGGGACTGCCTCTGCAATCGTTCCGTGCACCGCCTCCCTCTCGCCAAGCTGACTGGGTGCGATGCCCGGTTCGTTTTGCATCTCGAGGTCCGCATCGAACGGTTCGCGGCCGACGATGCCACGCAGCACAGCGAGCGCGCCCACCTTGCTGGTGACGAGGTTGGCGTGTGCGCACGTCTGGCTCGTCACGCACGAAGGACAGCCCTCAATGCACGCACACGCCTCGATCACGCTGATCGCAATGCGGATAAGCCCATCCAGATGTTCAAACGCCTTGACGCACACGCCGCCATTCTGGCCCGGCATGTCGTAAAAGATGAGCCGCGCAGGACGCTTGCGCGACGACGGGCGGGCGGCATACTCCTTTTCGGCGATCTTGCATTCGGTGCGCACATCGCCCGCCACCGAGACGACAAACATGGGCGTGAGCGAAAGCAGCGCATGCTCGGCCGCATGGATCGCAGCCGCCGCATTGATGCGTTTGTCCGTCATGGCGTCGACGAGCCAGGTAGGCACGTCGATCCACAGCCCGCGCGTATGGCGCACAAACGGAGGACAATCCACCTCGACCGCATCCAGAATGTTGGCGCGTCGGTCGACTTTAAAGTAGCCCCACACGTACGAGGCGATGGTCACCTTGCCGTAGTACGCCAGGTACGGCGATTCGCGCAGGCGTCGGATGCGATACGTCTCCATGGCGTCCGTGTCCGTATGGTCGCGCGCGCGCGTGTGGTAGTTGACATCCGCCTGCACCATGCGTGCGATGCGCGTATCGTGGTCGATGTCGCGACAGATGTACGACAGTCCCTGGTGCATAAACACGGCGCCCTCAAACGCCTCGAAGATGGCACGATCCATTTCGACTTCCTCCATCACCTGCGCACCGCCCGCGCGACCGGGCGTGTCGTCGATGTAGCAGTAGCTCTCCTGCCTTGCGCCGCGGATCGCCACATCGCGCGCCGGATTCGGCCGCAGCTCCTCGCGGCAGTAGAAGAAGCCGCTGCCATCCGCCTCGAGGCGCGTCTCGCACAGCGTCGCCAGGTGCGCGCCAAAGTACTGCTCGTCGTCTTCGATGGTGATGGGCATCTCCTCGGCCGCACACTGCAGGTGCGACTCGAGGATAAAGTCGTTGCCCAGATCCACCGACAGCGCCGCATCCGGCTGCAAAAAGATCTCGTCCGGGAAATGCATGTAGTGCTGATCCATGGGCCACGGATCGCCGATGAGAACGGCGAGCGAGTCCTTCTGTCGACGTCCCGCACGCCCCGCCTGCTGTCGCAGGCTCGAGATCGAGTACGGAAAGCCGAGCATGATGACGGCGTCCAGACTGCCAATGTCGATGCCCAGCTCGAGCGCCGACGTGGCGACGATGCCGAGCAACTGGCCCTTAAACATATCCTGCTCGATCTTGCGCCGGTCCTGCGGCGAGTAGCCCGAGCGGTACGACATGACCTTGTTCGCCACGTCCGGCCGATCCTCGAGCAGCAGATCGTTGCGCACCTGGCGCATGACGATCTCGCACGTGCGGCGCACCTTGGTGAAGACGATGGTGCGCACGCCGCGCTGGATGAGATGGCGGAACACCTTGCTCACCTCGGCGTACGAGCTCACCCTGCCCTGCGCCGGGTCGCTCTCGTCGATGAGCGGCGGATTCCACACGAGCCACTCCTTCCTGCCCGCCGGCGATCCGTCCTCGGTGACCACATGCACGTCGTGCACGCCGAACAGCGTCTGCATATGCTCCCTCGGATTCGCCACGGTGGCACTGCAGCTGACGAACTGCACGTCGCGGTTGCCGAGCGCACTGCAGATGCGCCGCAGCCTGCGCATGATGAAGCTCACATGCGCACCGAACAGGCCGTTGTAGATGTGCAGTTCGTCCACCACAACGTAGCGCAGATGGCGCAGGAAGCGTCGCCACCCATCCTCGTTCGGCAGGATGCTCTGGTGCAGCATGTCGGGATTGGTGAAGATGACGCTGGCGCGCTCGCGGATGTCCTGGCGCAGATGCTTGTCCGTATCGCCGTCGTACGTGGCGACGATGGCGCCCTCGACGCCCTCGCAGTTGGCAATGAGGTCCTGCAGCGACCGCCGCTGGTCCTGCGCCAAAGCCTTGGTGGGGAAGATGAACATGGCGGTGGCGTCGCCGTCGCTCTCGAGGGCGCCCAGCACGGGCAGCTGATAGATGAGCGACTTTCCGGACGACGTCGATGTCGAGACGATCACGTTCTTGCGCTCGTGCAGCGCGTTGAGCGCCTCGGCTTGATGCGCGTAGAGGTGCTCGATGCCGTGCGTGGCGTAGAGCGCATTCACCACGGCTTGCGAAAGAAGGTAGTTGAGCTCGCCCGTCCTGGCCGGGCGCGCATCGAACACCTTGTGCCCGCCGGGCACGATCTGCTCCTTCCACCACGGCGCGATTTTCATCTCTTCTATCACCGAAGCGATCGAAGGGCGGTTTTCTGGGTTCTTCATGAGGAACTCGAGGCGGATGCGCTTCTTGTGCGGAGTGTCGCCCTCGGTCCTCTCGGCAGTCTCGGGGTTGAGTGGGACGTGGTCGTGGGCGGCATCGATGAGCAGCTGCACGGCATCCTCGTCCTTGGCCTTGCACGCCGCGAGCAACTCGAGCACGGCCTGCTCGAACTTGAAGTTGCGCTTGTTGATGAGCTTCATCATGGACGCCGTGGAGGGGAGCGAGTAGAGTTTGCGCTGAGGCTTGGGTCTGCGCGTGGGGTCAGCTGGGTTGCGGTTAGGTCCACGACGCATGCCCGGCCGCCCGCGCGCTGTCGCCTTGGGGCCGTGCAGCGTGCCGTCATTGAACTCGAAGAGGAGCACGTACTCGTCGCGCGCGCGCTGCTTGCCCTTGCGCTGCAGCTGCTGCACCTCGAGCTCGGTGGGTGGCAGCAGCGGACCATGCGGCCCTCCGCGTTCGTGCGCATCGGACACGTCCTGAAAGCCGCCGCCAGTCGCATCGAACCCGGCCGCATCCACGGCTAGCGGCGCAGCAGCGGCGGTCGATGGCATGGACGCGGCGTGATTGTCGGGGATGTACGGATCGCCGTGTGCAATCGCCTCAGCCGCCTGTTGGTACATCTCGTCGCGCAGCTCCAAGCGGGACTTGTGACGTGGCTTGACGGTGTTGCTGGCGTGATCTTCGGCGTTGGACCTGCTGTCCATGTGCACCTGAAGCATGTCGTGCTCGACGTAGGCGAAGTGGATGAGGTCGCCGCAGAGGCTCTTGATCTGCGCAATATCAAAGATCTGGAGTGGCTTCTTGGTGAGCCCCTCAACACTGCTCTTGATGGTGTCATACGTGGTGGCCATGTGCTTGCGCGCCGAGCAGAACGAGTAGACGGTGTTGATGGCGCGGAACGTCTTTTCGAGCTCGAGAAAGTGGTCGGGCCACGGATCCTTGCGTTCGAGTACGGGCTTTTCGGGCGGTTGAGGCGCCTCGGATGGCGTCCTGGCTGCATCGGAGGGTGCGACGGAGGGCTGTCGGCCGACGAGCGCCTCGCGACTGGCGGTGGCAGAAGAGCTCGGGGCGGCTGAGGCTGTTGCAGAGCGTCCAGGACGGGCGGATGCAGGTCGGTTCCTTGCCGCCAGTGGCGGTGTGCTGGGCAATTCGAGTGTGGACGGTGCTGGTGTGATCCGAGGAGGTGATTTTGGAGGTGGCGAAACGATCTGGAAACCATCGTCGTCGTCGTCATCTTCGTCTTCGGACTTGATCTCTATCACTTCGGGTTCGGGCTTGACTTGTGCTGGAGTCTCTCGTAAGCTAGTTGCGGCTAGTGTCGGCGAGGCTAGCACAGGATCGTCGTCGGCTGACCACTCTTCGCCTTCCTCTCGTTTCGTCCCGGCGATAGAGCCGTTTGAGTGCGGTGGTCTGCTGCTGCCTCCGTTGACATGCCGCGAGCTGCTCTGGTTCAAGCTGCGTAGGCGGGCGTTCTCGACAGCATCGGCCACGCGTCGACTAGCAGCCTTGCGCCTCGTCTCTGAAGGCAGCTCGGTAGGGTCTGCTGGTACGTCCCATGTCGCAAAGGGAGACTCGTTGGCAGGTGCAGGTGTTGCCGAAGCCCTGCCGAGGAAGAGCGGTTGGTCTTGTGGCTGTTGCTCAGCATCGTCCTCGTCTGTAGACGGCGAGATGGTGGGCAAGGTGGAGCCGTTGAGCCTGGCCTGTGTGCGATTGTGGAGGATGCGCTGACCCTTTCGGATCAGCTTTGGCATTGCGTGGAGTATGGCGGCATGAGAGCGCGAGGTGGTGGTGTGGCGAACGAAGGCAACGTCAAGGATGAAGTGTTGGCTGAGTTGGACGCGGCTTTGTGCGCATGACTGATGCCTCCACCTTGCCCGTCTTCGCGCTGCTGTTCGCGTAAATTAAACAAATTAATTGGCATATTTTTGCGTGCCTTTTTTATTCGCATTTTTGGTCGGCGCCTCCACTCTGCACTCTTGGCTGGCCTCCTTGTCGCACGACCACCACCATTTCCCTACCGCATCTCTCTTCCTTGCAGTCGCCAACATGCCGCGGCTACGTACATCACGATCCACGCCTCCGCCGGAAGGATTCGACGACATTGAGCCTATCCTCGAAGGCTACGAGCGCAAGATGCGCGATGCCGAGGCCGAAGACTCGCAAAACAAGCGCAAGGTCGAGACGCTCTGGCCCATCATTCAGATCAACCATACACGCTCGCGATACATCTACGACCTCTTCTACAAGCGCGAAGCCATATCCAGAGACCTCTACGACTGGCTGCTCAAGTACCAATATGCAGATGCAAAGTAAGATCCCTCCTCACATCTTTCAACACGATTGCAGAAGCCAAGATGCTAACATTTGATCGCTTTGTGGGGGTTGATGACAGCTTGATAGCAAAGTGGAAGCGGACCGGGTATGAAAAGTTATGTTGCGTCCGTTGCATCCAGTCAAGGGACATGAACTACCAGGGCTCTACGTGTGTCTGCCGCGTCCCCAAGGCCCAGCTGCGCCCCGGCACCGTCGTCGAATGCGTCCACTGCGGATGCCGCGGTTGCAGCTCGTCAGATTGACACCATGCAAATGCAAACAAAGCACACCAGTCCAAGACGTACATGCTTCCAGTCCATCCATCTGAGGTGAGGGACCGTTGTTACAGCCACTGCGCAGACTGAACGGGGGTTATAGGCGATGAGATGGCTTTCAAATGTCGGTCTCGCGCAGGTGTCGAATAGCGACTGCAGTCACGAGGATTGCGATCAAGCTGGGCGTTGAATCGCATGGCTCGTCGATGTACGCACAACAATGGTGCTGTCCTGTCGTGAGGTCCCTTTTGACAAGCTACTCACAAAATCGAGTACTAGCATACGAACCAATTTGCTTTCCCACTGTCCATCACCCTCACGATCTACTCAGCCATCCCACCCCAGAAGCCTACTCGAAATCTCTTCACAAAAGCACAAAAGATACATTCCGGTATCCAGTACAGCAAAGAGCAAGGGCCACAACAACTAGTCTACACGCATCGGGCTACCGGGCACAACGCCTGCCGCATGGGCGCCATCGATAATGGGCTTGCCCAGGTTGTCCAACCTCGGCCCGGCGCCAGCTGCGGCCTTGTTCCTCCTGCCGAGCAGTGTGGCGTTACCCATGTTGAGCTCAAAGCCGCGCTTCCGGTTCGAGTTCTGGCCCCGGTCGCGTGGACCTGCCCTGCCGTCGTACAGTGCCGCCTCGGCGAGGCGTCGGTCGGCACCACCGCGGCCCTGGTACTGCTGCGGCTGTTGCTGTTGTTGCTGCTGCTGCTGTGGTGCTGCCTGGCGAGGTTGCGCCTTGGCAGCGCTTGCGTCGTTGTGCCCGCGCGCGCCCCGCTGCTTCTCGACCGCGCGGCCCGCCGCCTCACCGTGCTTGCGGCGCGCCTCGTCGGCCTCGTCGCTCTCGTCCTCCTCGTTGAGCTCGCCGAGCGGATTGGCGCCGCCGGCACGCTTGCGTGCGCCTTCCTCCTCCATGCGGTGCACGGCATAGGTGACGTCGAAGGCCTCCTTGAGACGGTTGATGCCCGGCGACATCATGGCGTTGCGCGCCGCATTGCCCGACTTCATCGACGCCAGCAGCGGCGAGTCGAGCGGCATCTCGGACGCCTTGGCGAGCGCAATATCGGCCGAGTTGAGGTCCGGAATCGGATCCTTGACGTTGCACCACGGGTGGCGCAGGAACTCGTCAATCGTGTAGCGCTGGCGAGGGTCGACGCAGAGGAGGTGGGTGATGAGGTCCTTGGCCGAGGCGCTGATGTCGTCCCACCACGGACTCAAAAACGTGTAGTAGCCCTTGGCGACCTTTTCGGTGAGCACCGAGATGGACTCGTCGTAGAAGGGCGGGAAGCCGCACAGCAGCGTGTAGAGCACGCAGCCGAGCGCCCACATGTCGACCGACTTGGAGTAGCGCTCGTCCTTGACGATCTCGGGCGCCGTGTAGCCGACGGTGCCGCAGGGCGTCATGGTGCTCTCCTCCCACACCACCTTGCTCAAGCCAAAGTCGGCGATCTTGACGCGGCCGATGCCGCCGCCGCCGATGCCGGGCATGAACTCGCCCTCGTCCTCCTTCTCCTCGTCGTAGGGACGCTGGATGGGGTGCTTGGACGGGATGATCTTGATCGACTCGAAGAGCAGGTTCTCGGGCTTGATGTCGCGGTGCACGACACCGCGCTCCTCGTGCAGGTAGCGGATGGCATGTGCGACCTGGAGGATGACGTGGCGGGCGAGCGCCTCGCTAAAGTAGGTGAGCTTGACGATCTGGTGGAAGAGCTCGCCGCCCTCCATGAGCTCGAGCACCAAAAAGTAGTGATCGCGCGATTCGGAGAAGGACAGCAGCTCGACGATGCCGTCGTGCTTGAGGTTGCGCATGATCTGGACTTCCTTGAGGATGTTGGCGCGCTGTAGTGCGGCAAGACAAGGGAGAAGAAATGTCAGCAATTACACGATCTCGACAGTGACTGGAAAGACGTTGATAGGGTTGAGGCACGATCGCGTGAGGAGTGGAGATGCAAGGCACGATGACGCCGCTCTCTGGCCATGAAAGCGGCCGCAAAGCGACGAGGATGCCGTGTTGCGTCGGCGACCCGTCTCGCGCGTGGACGAGGGGATGCCGAGCCAGGTGAAGGAGTGGGAAGAGGACAGGAGGAAGCCGATGGAAAGGATTGGGCGAAAGGAAGGGGGAGGAGGCACCAAGACAAGGGAAGTGGGGGAAGCGCGTGAGACGGACCTCTGTGACGCGGTTCTTCTTTCTGAAGTTGGGGTCAAGTCGATCCTGTGAGCCCGTGGAGTGGAGTCGAGAAGTGGTTGTAGATACAGAGTTGCGGAGGGCGGCAGCCACCACCGGCAGCGTCAAGGGAGGAGGGTAAAAAGTGGTTAGTTCCGTTCCGGATGTTGCCTTTTGCACGGCATTCGAAGCGCTTGCTCGGCTCTTTCTTCTTCGGGGCGTCGTGTATACGGGAAGGTTAGCGACCGCAGACATGTCAGCGCGACGCCTCGGCAAGGGCCGGGTTGCTGATTGCGAGCAACCAGGCTTGACGAGGCAACGGTTGAGCAAGGGTCAACAGCCTGGCGTCTGCAGCGTGCCGACCACGCCCGTGCTGATGCAGATGGGGAGGTGTGGACGGAGCTTGGCAGACGAGCCAGCGCTGAAGACGGATGGCATGCCTCTTGGTGCCGATCAGAAGCACCTTGGCCAGAGGCGATCTGAGCGGCAGCTTGAGTGCAGCAGGAGCGGAACGATGCAAAGCAGGCAAGATGCCCATGCTCGCCGCAGGGATGAGAACGAGACAGAAACGCGAAATTGGACGGGTCGCAAGCGACAACGAGACACCACGACGGAACGGAACGGAGCAGAACGGAGCAAGAACCACGAAAGCACGACGGGGCGCCGGAAGCCGAGAACGAAGGGGTACCCACCTGATTGCTGTTGAGCTCGTACTTGCGCACGACCTTGATGGCGACCTTTTGACCGGTCTGCCTGTCGCGAGCCTTGTAGACGTTGGAGAAGGCGCCGTCGCCCATCTTTTTGATGAGCTGGAAGCGCTCGCTAAGGCCTTCGTAGTAGGGCATCTTTTCGGATGCTTCGCGCTCCTCTGCGACGATGCGTTCTGCCTCGCGCTGGTACTGCTCGCCCTTGGAGGAACCGGCGGCGGGGACGGCGAGGTGGTTGCCGTTGCTGGGTTGCCTCATGTCGCGCGATTGGTTGGTCTGGTGTTGGTTGGAGGTGGAGGCGGCGGGTGCGGTGGATGTTGCTGCTGTTGTTGTTGTGGATGTTGCTGTGGCCTGCGAGGAAGGGGCGGCGTGGGAGTGGGAGGTGGTGGCAGGGACGGGGAGAGCCTTGTCGTTGGGAGCAAAGCCTGCTTGTTGTGTGTCTGTTGCGGGCTGGACTTGGATGGAGGGGCCGGCAGCAGCAGGATCGTTCTGTTGGGTCGAGGGGCGCAAGGCAGGTGTCAGTGATGTTGGAGTGAAGGGCGCTGGGCAGCGAGAGCGAGGCGATGGCCGGAGCATTGTTAAGTGTGCGGGGTCGGGTTGATTGGTGTGTGGAGTGCAGCGGTGTGACGCCGGTGGGGAGCCGCGAGATTGATGCGTCATTCGACACATTGAATGTGGGAGGTGGAAAAGGGTACTTACGGTCAAACCTTCTGGCGCTTCGCGGGCAGCCTTTCCGTGTCTGATAAAGTTTTTAAACTGCTCCAACACGGGCATGGTTGGGTGCAATTGTGAAGCGAGGACCGGGGGGGATGATTGTTGCTGGCGACAGGCGATGGAGATGGCGTATCAACGGGCTGAGGCTCGGAGTGTGTGTCACGGCTAGACCGGTTGAGTCGGCAGTCGGGAGCTTGGTCGAGTATGGGCGATATGCAGCTAGACGATGTGGGCGAAATGGAAGCTCGATGCGAGATGAATGTGTGGGCGTCGAGATGAAGTTCGTCGGACCGATGGAGCGGTTGCAGTCGGCCGTTGGTGTTAGGAATGCGGAAACGAGTGTCGCGGACGAGATAGACAACGGGCGTCTACTCTAGTGAGAGAGGAAGCTGGCGATGAAGAAGGTGGTAGCGGTGGTGGTGGTGGTGAAGAAAAGAGGATGGATGGATGCTAACGAATTCTTGGGTGGATTAAAGCGTAGCCAGATCCAGATGACGAGGGCGGCAGGTGGTACGGGCGTGATTGACGTCGATGCAATGTGGCCGGGAGGAGCGTCAGATGACGATGGAGGTGAGTGAGGCGCGGCAGCGGCACGGCAAGGCAGCGCAAGGCACGGCAAGGCACGGCAGCGGCGCAGGTCGGGAGCGTGGGCAATGGATGGTGGAAGCCGGGCTTGGACAGTCAGCGCGGGTCAAAGGTGCAGGTGAGGGCGATGAGGTCAGGCTGGCGAGTGCGAGCGCGAGAGAGAGGAAGTTGATGCGGAGGCGGGTGGAAGCCAGGTGACGAAACTCGACGTGGGTCCCTGCAGCAGATCAAGGTCCGAGGGGATGGTTGGAGAGGGTGTCTGGGAGTGGGTAAGATGAGGCTGAAGAGAGAGAGGGCGAGATGAGAGATGGTGCTGCGGCTGCTGGAGAAGGGATGAGGGCTTGTACGCCGCGCCCATGCCCAAAATAGTCTGGCTGTCTGCGTCGAGAGACGGCCGTGGAAGCTGAGTGGATTGGTTGCGCGCTGAGCAGCGAAGGCAGCGGTGATGCGGCTGATGACGACGATGATGCGCTGAGCTGCGTCGAGCTGCAGCGCCTCAGCCAAGCCCAGCCAGTCGCCCAAGCCAAAGTCTAAAATCCAATCAATCGAATCCAAGACGCCATTCGGCATTTTTGTTCCTTTGGGTCGAGCCAAACGTGGCACTGGAGCCGTCTCCAATCTATTCGCGCGCCTTTCTTCCTTTTTCGCGCTTCAGATGCAAGTCACAGTGATCAGCAGCAGCTGGCAAAGGTCCCTACTCTGAAGACACCCTCGGAGTCCAACCGTCGTTGGTGTTGAGACTCTGCCTAGTAGATGTAAGTCATGCCAAACCGTGCGGCTACAAGGTTGTTGTCGCGGTGGAGCTGCGGGTGACGACACCACAGCCCGCCATCCCAGCCAATTCAAACAAGATAAGCGGGTGGCTCTGGCAATTCAAAATTTCGAATAGCGCGCGCTGCAGCTCGACGTAATGCTACAGCCTAATCTCGAGCGCTGCCGTTGGTCAAGCGGAGTTTAGCCAGTCCGACGCCTCTTTCGACTTTGACTGCCCTCTCTGCGCGGCCATGACGCTGGGTCGCAGCCGCGCGCCAACTGCTAACTTAACGCCAAGGATCTCGCCCTGTTCGTCAGCACAAAGCGCGCTTCATGACGCACTCAACTCCAGCTCCTTCTCCCGCCTTGCCTAGAGCCGCTGCCCTGAGCCCACCTGCAGTCACTCCAGCCACTCCAAGGCCACGTGGAAGGCGGGCTGATCATCGTGTAGCGATCCCGCTTGGTGCGTTTGCAATACAGTCATCTTGGTTGCACACGCACCCGCACACGCACACGTGGCTGGCGTGAAGTCGGCCCCGATGGAACGGCCAAGCGGCTAGATGTACATGTTGCCGTCGCCCAGCACGGCCAGATTGGCAGCAGGCTGCGTGCGTCTCGACGTGGCAAAGTCCCCAATGGTGCGTGCTGAAGCCGACGCCGCCTTGGTGGAGCTGAGTCCGGTGAGCGCCGCAAGTGCCGCCGAGGAGGATGGCGAAAGACGCGCGCTGCCGAGCGAGCCGTAGAGCTGCACGTGCGACTGGAAGCTCACGTCCTCGAGCAGCGTGAGTATGGCGGGTACATCGCGCATAACCGCCTGTCAAAGTGCAGCCAGCAACACACCAAAGACGTCAGCCATTCGTATCTACATCAACTTGTGCCTTCGTAGAGCGTGCGTACCTCGGACAGGAATGCGGCGCCCAGTCCGCTGGTTGCCTCCGGTGCGCGCAGAGGCACCATTCGCTTCGCATCCACCTTGTTGCTCGCCACGAAGCGCGCAGTGGCGAGGTACTTGATTGGCGCGTCCGACTCGGCGTCTTCTTCCGACTCGTACGGCGAGTGGTGCAGCTGATCTTGCGGGCTGTACGAGTCCACAATGACCAAGCTTGACGGTTGCGTCGCATCGAGCAGTGACTGCGCGATACTGTGGAAGCGCGACGAGTGCGTCGATGACGGCGGAGCCACCAGCGCTACAGTGAGCTTGTCGCCAACGGTCGAGTCGACAACAGCAACGCCAGCGTGCTGCTCGTTACCAGCTTGCAACGCGTACTGCTGTGCCGGTGCACTTGCTCCAAGCGAGCCAAGAAGCGCCAAGCCTGCCGCTCCTACGAGGACGACGAGCTTGGAGCCGCTTGGAATCGCACCCGCTCCATCGGATCCATCGGCGTTGAGCAACCGCACCGGCGCTTGTGGGCGGCGCACGTTCGTCTCGACCTCCAACTCGTCCTCGGAGCCGGACTCGAGCTCGTACCTCGGCGTGGGCACGGCGCGATTCGCAGGATCAAAGTCCATCTTGCCTTGTTCTGTGTTGAGATCACCGAGGTTGATGGTTTGATGCGTGGCCTCTTCAGCAACGATTGCGCGGCTCCTCCTTTCGCATCTTCTTCAGGGTCCATCTGGGAAAGCTTGTCCAAAGCGTCGTCATCACCTCCGGCTTCCGAAATTCTTTTCAATTTTTCTCGGGCGGGAAAGGCGTCCATCATCACGCCTCGAGACGTCGGATTGTGCCATGCAGCCGCGCCTTGGGCCCCACCTGTCGGCACAAGACCAGAGCTTTGACGCCCCTATCATAGCTCAGGCACGCAGTAGCTACCCCACTCTCTTCATCGCACCTCAGCTCCTGAAATGCCAAAGTGCCCTGTACGATAGCTGGAGCAACGAAAGCTGTCGGCGGTGAGGACGACTGCGATTGGCTCTCGGCGTCTATTCGGTCCAGCGGTTGCAGTGAAATACGCATGGGGACGCTTGCATATCGGTTGGTGCGGGTCTAAGCGAGCGCAGCAGCTCCAAGCGAGTCGAGACAACCCCCATGCGGCGCACCTCTCATCAGGACTGCAGATACAGCGGGCGACAATCATTTGCCCCACGTGAGCACAGTGTTGATGGCGATATCATTCCGCGCCTCGATTGGCTCGGTGCATTTCGCGGCGAGTGGCAGGCTGCATGGCCGCGTGAGTGGATGCATGGTCGGATGATGCAGAGGCTTCCTGTATCGACCGGCGGTATCATACAGTGTGGATGCCGAGTGTTTGCGGGCAGGCACCACCTCGCTTCGGTATCTTGCAGCTTTTCCCCCACTTTGGTCTCGCTTCGAA
Source organism: Moesziomyces parantarcticus (assembly GCA_023212605.1). Taxonomy (NCBI): domain Eukaryota; kingdom Fungi; phylum Basidiomycota; class Ustilaginomycetes; order Ustilaginales; family Ustilaginaceae; genus Moesziomyces; species Moesziomyces parantarcticus. The sequence continues at coordinate 280,838 of JALCCF010000010.1, read as the reverse complement.
CAGCGACTCGGCTTCATCTGTTGCCAACCGAGGCCGATCGCCCTTGTGACCACTACCGCCCACTTGTTTTTTTTGGGCACTCTTCGCATCGATCGGCCTTTTTCCCATGCGCGAGGTGTATACATGAAGCCGACCCTCGAGGCGCTTCTTTTCATTCGGCCATCGTCATCCGCCCAACCTTGCATCTGCCAATTGAGATCATGACACGACGTGACGGCTCACGCTTCAGGCTGGCTGCACTCGCCGCTGCCGCCGTGCTCCTGGCTGGCCATGTCTCCGCATCGCCACTGCCGGATCTTTCGCCGCGCGACACGCTTCCGTCGTTCTACGGCGCCAAGTCGCAGGGCAACACGCCCGAGTTCGGCGTGTACGGCACGCACGGCGCCGTCTCGTCCGAAGTGGACGTGTGCTCCAACATCGGCGCCGAACTGCTCAAGAAGGGCGGTAGCGCCGTCGACTCGGTCATCGGTACCGCGCTCTGTGTAGGCTCGATTGCCTCGTACCATTCTGGACTCGGTGGTGGCGGACACGCGCTGCTGCGCTCTCCCGTCTCGAGCGATGCCAGCACCAACCAGCGCCGCAACAACCCCACCGACGCACACGGCAAGAACGCCAACTACATCCACGTCGACTTCCGCGAGATGGCGCCCGGTGCAGCCACCGAGGACATGTACTCGTCCAACCCCGTGCGCAACGCCTCGCTCTACGGCGGTCTCGCCGTCGGCGTCCCCGGCGAACTCAAGGCCTGGTGGGATCTCCACCAAAAGTACGGCAAGCTCGGGTGGAACAAGGTCTTCCAGCCTGCCATCCAGCTCAACCGCAACGGCTTCAAGGTCACCACCGAGCTGGCCACTGCGATCAACACCACGCAATACCCCTTCCTGTGCACCGAGCCGCTGTGGAGCGAGGTGTACTGCGCCAACGGCACCGCGGCTGGACTGGGCGATACGATCAAGAAGCCAAGATACGCTGACACGCTCGAGCTGATTGCCAACAAGGGCATCGACTCGTTCTACTCGGGCGAAATCGCCGACGATATCGTCGAGACCATCCAGAACAATACGGTGCTCAAGGGCATCATGACGCTCGACGATCTGCGCAACTACAGCGTCGAGTTCAGGCAGCCCCGCTCCGTAGCGCTGCGCGACAAGTACACGCTCTTTGGCACCGTCGCGCCCAGTTCGGGTAGTGTGGTGCTCTCGACGCTCCAGACCGTCGATCAGTTCCGCGTCGACTGCGACGAGGAGCTCGACAACACCAACGTATCCACGCACCGCTTCATCGAGGCCAACAAGTTCTCCTACGGCGAACGCACCAACTACGGCGACCCGGCCTTTGTCAAGAACGTCTCGCGCCTCGAGGGCGAGTACCTGCAGCGCGACTTTTCGCAGCAGAAGAAGCGCAAGATTCGCGACGATCGCACCTTCCCCACGGCGTACTACATTCCGGGCGACAAGGATGTCGAGGTGATGAGCGACCATGGCACGTCGGCCATCACCGTGGTGGATGCCGACGGCATGGCGATTTCGCTCACCACCACCATCAACACCTTCTGGGGCTCGACGCTCATGACGCGCCACGGCTTCCCGCTCAACAATGAGATGGACGACTTTTCGTCGCCCAACGCCTCCAACTTCTTTGGCTACCTCCCCACCGCCGCCAACTTTATCCGCCCGGGCAAGCGACCGCTCTCGTCCATCTCGGCGGTGATTGCCGAGAATGCACACACGGGCGAGCTCAAGCTGAGCCTCAGCTCGGCCGGCGGCTCGAGGATCATCACGGCGGTAACGCAGGTGGCGTACAACGTGCTCTTCCGCCGCAAGGATGCGCAGGAGGCCCTCGCCGAACCGCGATGGCACGACCAGCTCAGTCCCAACCAGACCACCGTCGAAAGCCCCTCGCCCAAGGTGCCCGGGTTCGTAGGCTTCAGCAACCAGACCGCAGCCTTCTTGGAGAGCGTCGGACACAATGTGACCTGGACGCCCATCGGAAGCTCCACGGCACAGGCCGTGCAGAGGTTTGCCGATGGCAACCTGCTCGCCGCCACCGAGGTGCGCCAGCTCGCGGCCAAGGGCGCCGCATTCTAAGCTAGAGTTAGACGCATATTCAATTGCAGATACGCGCTCGATACGCGCTTGATACGGTTGGTGCATGACTGATGGATGAGAGCTTGAGTGTGAGTATGCGTGGCCGTGCCGAGACGAAGGTTCAGCGACGCAAGCAAGGCGCTACTCTTGAGGCTGTGAGCGGCGGAGCGTGAAAGGCTGGCGCGTGCGGAAGCTGAAAATGCGGAGAAGCTGTTTGCTCTCCGCGGACCCAACTCAGCGACCGCTGCCGAAGCTCTATATAGGCGAGGTTGCTCTGGCTCCAAGCGCTCTCCCAACATGTCTCTGCACTCCCATCGCATCCCACGCTGGCGACGTGGATACCATGGACAAGAGTATGGCCAACGGTGGGCCGCCCAGCTACACCGCCGCTTCGACTTCCGCCTCCACTTCAACACCATCCTCCTCCCTGCCCTCTGGCGCCGTTGATCCGCCCGCTTTCGAGGATGGATCGACGCCTATCGCGCGGCAAACGTCACGCGCGTCGCAGACCACCACCACCGGCGCTGCTTCGTCGATCTTCGCGCTGACGCAGGCGGCACTCGAGCTTCCGTACATCACATCGAGTCGGCGCATCTCGCCGCCGCCGCCGCAACCTTCACCGCTGCCTGCGTTTCTGTTGCACTGTACGCTGTTCGCCTCGTACGATCTGCACGCGCCGCATGCCGTTCCGTTTCGCGAGGTTGGGTGTCCCGCCACGCACGCGCGCGGCCAAGCCGGCGCCACCGCCAAGACCAAAGTGTCGCAGTCCGTCACGCGGCTTCGCAAGCGCCTCGGCGTCCAGATCCCACTCGCCTACCTCGGCAGTCCCGGCTTCAACCCATGCCAGTTCGACGCACGCTCGCCCTACGGAGGCCTAGCGTTCCTCTCGCACCCTCAGCCCAGGAATGGCGCAGAGATGACGGCTAGATCGGGTAACGTCGGAAGGTATCGCAAGATCAGCCTGTTTCAGGCACAGGCGCGAGAGATGACGCACATCGTATCCAGACCGTTGGTCGAGAGGGTCGTATCGGCAGTGTATGCGGGTCAGGGCATCTCGAATAGGATGGCGCTGTTTCCGGCCGAGGCCGTGCTGAGCTATACGCGCGACGTCGACCAGCCCGACGACAAGCCCAGCTGGCTAGCCAAACTCAAGGCGAAAGCAAAAGCGTCCGACTCGAAACCCGGTGCTGCGGACCGAAGCGACCAGACCATCGTCCAGGTTCGATCGGCCGACACCACGGTGAGGTCGGTCAAGACACCCATGGTGTTTGCTACGCTCGATCTGCTCGCCCCGCCACCGCGTCTGCTTGAGACCGGCGGTCCGTACCCGGTGGAGATGAACAAAGCCTCGGACGCGGACCTCGCCACGTCGGCACGGCTCATCAGCGAATTCGACCGCGGCACCGACGACGAGCGCTTCTCGCGCTTCCTCTTCACGCCGACCGAATCGGACGATGCGCTCTTTGCCAGCATGCTGCATGCGCTTGAACGGCGCGGTGCAGTGTGGTGCGAGGCAGGCCGACTCATCACGCCGAGTTCGCGCAATCCGAACCCACGCGAGCGCGCGCGCTTCCTCGTCAAGGGCGTCTTCCCCGAACGCTTCGCCAGCCGATGCCGCTTCTACCGCGCACGCAAGTTCGAACCCATGCCGAGCGATCTCACCCCCAACGAAGTGCGCAAGTTCGGTGCTCCGCTCATCGTACACACCGTCGTGGAACGCACAGGCTCAGACGGCATCGATATCGACGACTACGTACAGCCCCAATCCCAACCCACACACACGCAAGACGATACCCTCGATTGGGAGTGGGATGAAGACGACCTTGCACCCCGATCGGACGAGGGCGGGTTGCCGGACTACACGTCGGCACAGAAGGAACGGCTTAAAGGCTACGGTATCGAATCGCCCCGAGCGCGGGCGTTGGTGGAAGCCGAAGCCGACTTTTTCGCCGGCTGGAGCATCGGCGTAACGGACGAGCCGTTCAAAAACGGCAACTGGATGGAAAGTATGGGTGCCGGTTCGGCGCTCTGGTTCGCAGGAGTCGCGCTCTAGTTTCCCTCCTCGTTGAGCAGGCGCTGTGCTGCAATCCAAGCCTTCTCCAGTGCGCCGCCCGTGATTTTGATGGCTTGGTTGAACTCGTTGGTTCGTGCACACCTGTACCACTGCAGAGCCGCCATGACGATGAGATCGGCATACACTGGACGCTCACCTCGCATCCACAGGGTCTTGCCGTCGTACAGCTTGCTGAAGGGTTGCAGCGCGTTGGCGATGAGCTGCACGGCGCCGCCAGCCTTGGCCTCGTTTTCGGGCGCATCTTGGGCGAGCATGTCGCGCGGGTTTTTACCCCACGACTTTGTGCGAGTCTCGATGAAAAACTGCTGCGATTCGGGTTCCAGGATATCGACCACGGCAGGGATGAGCGACTTCCACGAATGCTCGGGGTTGTACAGCGATTCGCGCAGCGCCTTGCCTGCAGCCTTGACCGCCTCCCTCGCAGCTTCGTCGGGAAAGAGCGACTGCGAGACCGGGTTACCCGCCGCAATGAACAGCTCCTGAAGCTGCTCAGCAATGTCGTCGCTCTCGGTCATCCAGCGTGTGGTGCCGTTGGATGTGAGCGTGATGGCGGGAAGAAGAAAGGCACCGTCCGAGTCGGGCGCGACGCCGGCAGAGGAGAGCAGAGAGCGGATGCCCACCATGGGCACCATGGTGCGGTGGAATGGGATCTCGAGCACGCGCAGCGCCATGAAGGTGCGCGCGGTGAACGGCGACCACGGTGCACGCGTGGTCGTGCACGAGATGTCGTACATCTCAATCGTCGGATACGTCATCTTTGGTATCGCAGTCAGCTGATGGTGGTCAACGACGAAGAAGCTCACGTGTTGGCAGGGTGGTTTGTGCGCGCCAGCTCAGGCGACCACGCGGACATGGGCGGCACTCGGCTATACATCGCATTTTTCTCCGTTGGAACCGCAGGCGAACACAACACACATTCAAGCCACATTACGACGTACATACAACACAATTCCGGAACCTAGTGTTCTTCTTGCCAGCTTCAAATGCGCGGCGCAGCACCCGTGACGGACAGCTTGGCGAACAGCTTGAGCAGCGACTTGTTGGCACGCGGATACTCGCCGTTGACGAGCCTGCCGACGGTGTGCTCAAAGTCAGGGCGGCGCTTGACGCGGTCCCAGTGGTCCGAGACGTACTCGAGGTGTGCGCGCTGCACCTCGTCGAAGCGGTCCACGAACGGACTCAGCAGATCCGCCAGCACGCTCTGCGGCGACAGCTCCAGGCAGATGTGGTCGAACGCCTTGGTGGCCAGATCGCGCAGCCCGAGCTGGCGGCCAACACAGTACGCGGCAGTGGCCGAGAAAACGGGTGGGAAGCTCGACGTCTTGGCCGTGCGGGCGATGACAGGCTCCGCGGGCTGGTCATCGTCGCTGTACTCGCCATCCGAGCCGGAGGCCGACGACGCATAGCGGCGAGAGGCAGGCAGACGCGAGGCGAAAGTGGCGTGGCCCGTGTACAGGTAGAACACGAGCGCTTGAAGCGTGGCGGCCGAGCAGCCTGACACTTGAACGCGAGATGCGGTCGGTGTTCGTGGGACAGCGTTCGACAGCTCGTTAGCCGCACTGTAGCGTCGCACACGTCCGCGCCCCACCGTGTCGTTGCTGTAGTCCGTCACCGCCGGAGGATTGTACGCCAGCACGGGCGGCTCGATCTCGCCAGTAGGCGACGCCTTGTCCTTGTTCATGAACTTGATCAGCTTTGAGAAGCGCGACGACGAGCGCGAGAAGGTCGGCGGCACCACCACCTCCATCGGTGCGCCCATAGCTCCTGCGACCTTGACCGACTCGACTGGCGAGCTATCCTCATCATCATGCTCGTCCTCGTCGTGCTGCGGCTGCTCCACAGAGTCAGCATACTCGTCTGCATCCTCCTCTGCATCGTGCTGGTCATCGAGATCACCGAGCCTCGAGTTGCGTCCGCCATAATCCACCAGGCCGAGGCTGTTGGTCGATCGTCGGCTGCTCTGGGGCCTCGTCAGACGCGTTGGCGCCACAGGCTTCGCCTTGCCCACACCAGCTGCAAGCAACTCGCTCTCCATGGTGTCGAGCTCCGCGCGGCCCGTGACGTTGATCTGCCGCATGAGCGCCGGGCACGCCTTGCGCAGGATCTTGGAGCTCGCATAGATCACCTCGTCCTTGGTGCCGGCGCTGACGACTAGCTCGAGGTCCGCCCAGGGCTGCCCAAAGATCGCGCTGTGCACGGCGTGGAGCGTCTGCTCGGCAACGTGCGGCACGAGCAAGAACGGCTCCACAGCCTCAGCCTCGTCGATCTCGACGGCCTCGGGCTCGTCATCGTCATCGACGACGGGCGCACGAGAGCGAAGCGGCGCGCTACGACGGGCAGAACCAAGCCGAGGCGAGGGAAGAGGCTTGTTGCTCCGCAGAGCCATGTCAACAGCAGCTGTAGCCATCCTTTCAGTGCCAAGATCGTAGGCGATAGAGTGGAGAGCGGAAAGGGGACACGGACGTGGGGATGGCAGGTCAGGCTTTCGGCTTCATATATACGTCGCGAGCAAGGGAGGGGCAAGCAGCTCTTGTGCGCGCAAGACCTACCGATGCGAGGCTTGCACTACTCTACGCGCGCGCCGGAAGCTCGCAAGGTGCACTTCTGGAAGCCGTGTGAAACCTGTTTGTGGTTTCGACGATCGGACATGACATGCTCGCACACGCTGTGCGCGGGCCACTACGGCCAAGTTGGACAGCAGCCCAGCTCGGGTCGGGGAGAGGCGCGCGGGATCGATATCCGTGCGTGCTGGACCCTGCATGCCCGTAAGCGCTGGCGAGCTGAATCGACGGGATCGCATCTCCTTGTCATGGGAACCTTTGTTATTCCACGCCCTAGCACAGTGGAGCGAAGAGACCCAGCAAAAGCAGCGCCTGGGCGAGCGCCAAGGCCAAGCACCCTACGATTGCTCCTGATGCCGAATTTCGCCGTCGCCGCTGCACGTTGGCATCGCCGTGCCTTTTTTTGGGCTCTCGTGCGCGCGCTCGCGATCGCAATCCAATCCTCCGCACTGCCGCCACGATTTCATGCGCCGCTCCTCGCACTTCTCGCACTGGCCGGCAGATGAGAATCGCCGCTTCGCACGCCGTGGAAGAAAGTGGGCAGCGATGGATGAGCGCGCGATAGCCAGCTCGTACCTCAAGAGCTAGCGCGGAGCTCCGACAACAGCACACAGTCCACAATGCGAAGCCTCAGAGCAACTCGCGATTGGCCCTGGTCCATATCTCCTAGGCAAGCCGCTTCACACACTCCAGATAGAAAGACGCTCGGAGCAACGAGCTGAAGCAGAACAAGCGTACCACGGTCCGGCCTTGCGGTCAAGACCAATTTCATTGCGCTTCGTACTTTCGAAGCCTACGTGTGCAGATCGAGAATCGCTTCTTCGTACGCGGCCGGAAAGTGGGCCGCAAACATGTCGCCCCTTAGCTCCGGTAGGCTGAAGAAGGCCAGCGGGCTCTGCACCGCATACAGCTGGCCGCCTTCGATCCAAATGCATCGCCCCGGTGGTACTAATGGCCCTCCCTGAGCCGCCTCGGACCTCAACGTCGCCGAGTCGAGCTCCTGTCGTCTTGTCGCCAAGGCGTGCAATGGTGCCTGCTCCCTCTGCTGCGGGCCAACCCAGGGAGACGGCGGGATCCTCGCCCCGCCGCTGCTGGCGCCGTCGAGTCTCGCCTTGATCGCCGCGTACAGGTCGCTCTCCACCTCCCTGCGCAGCGACCAGAGCTGCTCCTCGATGCGCTCCTTTCGATGCAGCATCACATCGTCCGGATCCTCTGCCTGCGAGATAGAACGCCAGTCCCAGTAGCTTCGCAGGATATGAACGCGAGCATCCTCCTGTCCTTCGGACGACGCCATGGCGTGTCTTCGTCGCACGCGCGCTAGCGCACCGAGCACGCGACGCAATTCTCGAACCTGCCCATGCCCCACGCGCGGAATGACGTCGCTGCCCAGCACCACCGTCGTCACCAACGGCACCGAGCCCAGCGCTGCTCGCGATGCCAGGTCGGCCGTCATGGTGACAGGGCTCGCAAAGCTCACCGCTCGGATCGGCCTCCTGGCCGGCAATCCTGACGACATGTTGGTCACCCATGTGCCTTGCTCCGGCTCGGCGCCGTCCGGGATAAAGTACTCGGCGAGCAGCAGCGCAGCCGCACTCGCAATCGCACCACCCAGCGAGTGTCCGCAGAACATGACGCCGAATCCCTCGTTCTCCGCCAGCGCCTGGCGCAGCGTCGCAAACAGCTTGCTCTGCGGCGAGACGAGCGCTTTGGCGGCGCGCCAGATACCCGCATGGCAGCGGAACTCCTCGCCCGGCGTAGGCTGCACCTGCGGCAGCTCGATCTCCTCGGTCTGCAGCTCCAGGTCGACAATGATGTCCGAGAAGGACTGGGTACCGCGCACCGCCACGCAGACCACCTTGCGGACGTAGTCGCGCACCACGTAGAACGTCGGGCTGTAGTCGGCGTCCGCGTCTAGCGTCTGAATGTCGGCATGCAGCACATCGTCAGCGTTGAGACGCGAGAGGTATGCGAACGTCTGTCGCGAAAAGCGCTCGCCCGAGGGTGTGAATGTGGGCGGCAGATCCACTATGTGCACGTGCAGCCCGTACGCCGAGATCGCCAGCCGGCCACACCACTTGATCGTGCGGACCAGGTCACGGTTGCTCTCCTTGAACGGTCGCAGATCGCGCTGCACTGCGCCAGGATGCGAGGCTCCGACCTGTGGCGACGTCATAAAGTCGAATGCACGGCCAAAGTAGCCGCTGCTGGGGTGGTCCGGTCGCGCTGGATCCAGCCTGGGCGTCTTGGCGAACTCGAGGATGTCGTCGCCGCGATTCGTGACAATCATCTCTTCATCGTCGTCGTCGCTGCTGTCTTCTGCCATTTCGTCTTCGAATGGTGCTCCTTCAATCGCATCGTCAACGGCTTGGCCGTTGCGCTTCTCGGGTCGAGCGAAGTTTGAAGAGTTCTCGAAAGATCCGTCAAGCTGGTCCGTGGCGTCGTCATCGTCGGTGCTACTTTGCTGCTCCCATTCCTTACGCTTCCCGCCCAGGGCAGCCCTGGATGCGGCGCGGTGTGCGCCGATATCGAGGCGCCCAGTGCTACGAGCGAGGGTGCTCTTCTTGCTGCCGTGAACGCCGTCCTGACGGTCGCGCTTCGCTGGCCTAGCCCATCCCTCTAGCTTTTGCAAACCGGCGCCCTCGGCAAGGTAGCGCTCGCGCGTCACGCTGTGCAAGCAGTACAGCTCGAGCAGACCGCGCAGCACCTGCCAGCGCGACAGACCCTTGGGCTTTCGATGCCCCTCGGCGTCTGTGGCCTTCTTGGATCCTTTCTCCTCGTGGTCCTCCATCGCGACCGTCGCCCACTCTACCTGAATAAAGCCGTACGCTTCCACGACACACTGTGCCAGCACCGTGCGCCCTGCGAGGTTATAGACGATCCAGCGCAGGAACCACAGGAGGAGAGAGACACGGTCGAAGGTCGAGTATGCCAGATCGACCAAATGCGCTGTCACGAACACAATCAGTCCAATCATATGCATCAGAACTGCAACCATGCCTCCATAGTCTGCTTCGGCGGTGGCCTCGCTGATCTTGTCCGCCGATGGTCGGTTGCGCAGCCCTAGATCCCCGATTAGGAACCACAGGACAAAGTTGCGTTGGCGGCCTGACGAGTCGACGTGCACTGTGCTCTGTCGCGACGGAGTCGGTCGCTGCGAGAGAGACCCGGTTTCGCCTTCTTGCACGCTCTGCTTTTCCTTGTTCGTATCCAGACTCGTTTGCTGAGTCCCTGGCGTATCGACGAGGTCGTTAGCAGCAATGACATGCGCATCGAACGAGCTCATGGGTTGAGCGTCGACCAGCATGGAAGACGGTGTTAGCCGGAGCGTGTCGATGCCAAGGGCAACCTTGCTTGGCTTCTTGGTTGTGGTCTCTTCCGCATTAAGAGAGGATCCATTCTGGGTGATATCCGCGTCCGAGCTTGCTGGTTGCGCGATAGCTTGAGCCAGCGGCGACTTGGCGAGACCGATTGCACGCAGACTGTGTGGACTGTCATAGGTGAGCGAGCCACGTCGCGAAGCGGCCGAAGTTGGGAACGGAGATGGAATGATCTCTAGATGCGTGGGCACAAGCCTGGGGGTGCCTGGCGCAGTACGCAGCGATGTGGTGCTCGCGTTGAGGCGTAGATGGATCATGGGTGAGGAGGTACCGGCCGCGGCGTCCCCGTACGGCGTCCATGGTGACGGCGGCAGACTTAGCATCGTTGGCGCAAGCTGCGGCGTGCGGGGTGCGGAGTGCAAGCTGCGAGCCGAGAGATAGTCGCCTCGCGGATCAATGGCCAGAGGCGTGAACGGTGACGGAGGCATGGAAAGCTGGACTGGCAGTAACCTGGGAGCGACCGGAAAGTCGCGGATGCTTGCCTTGCTGGATCCAGCAGAAGAAGGACGCAGAAGGGGCGACGAGATGGGCGGGAGATCGGGCGAGGCCAGTTCGTCGTCCGGGATCTGACCCGGATCGAGAGGCTCGAACTCGAAGACGGTATTGAGTTGACGACCCGCTGCATCGACCGAGTTGGTTCGCGATCCACGCCGCGACAGCACGGCTCTGCGTGCTGCTGGAGAGAGGAAGGGGCTCGCTGCTGCCACGGCCGGGCTTTTGCGGAGGTCTGCGTCTGCTATTGTCGGTACGGCGGGCAAAGACTCGGAAGTGTTGCCGTTGAGCGTGATGTCTACTTCCGCATTTCGGGCGCCGTTTGCTTGCGGATCGTCAGTGGTGACGCAAGCTCTGACAAGAGGCGACTTGGCCGGCGTCTCACCCGTCGTGCTCGCGATCGAGGCTGATCGCTGCGGGCGCAGCTGCGGCTCTGTGAAGCTGCGGAAGAATGCAGGCGGCTGCTGACGCGCGGAGCCTCTGGAACGCTTCGATGAAGTCTCTGCGGCGTGCGCTGCCTTGACAAAGTTGGCGAGCGCGGTCAGCGGGCCGACCTTGTGGGCAGGTCGGTTGCGCGCCGCGAGCCGTTCTGCCTGTTTGCGAGCCTTTTCCCTTTCTCGCATACGTTTCACGCCGAGCAAGCCTTCAAAGCTCGAAGCGTCGCTGCCGTGGTCATCGAGCAGAGGCGGTGGAAGCAGTAGTGCACCCTCTTCGTATCCATCACCCGGCTTGGACCGCCACGATGAGCCACCTTGCCATGCGCCGGGCATGGCGATGGGGCTGGGAGGCGCTTCGGGCAAGTCTGCATCGTGATAAGCGGAGCCGATGCCAAACTCAGATTGGGAAGCTTGGTTGAGACGGGCTCTTCGTCCCGCTTTGAGCATGATGGTTCCTGGCAGCCTTCCAAAGTCATTGCTGGAAAATGGGTCTGAGCTGGTCGAACCACTTTGCGCGGTGTTTGGCTCTTGATGTTCACCCGAAGCGGGGCTCCGGGCGATGGATCGACTAGGCCGGTAGTCGTCTGCGTCGAGCAACGTAGCTGAGACATTCTTGCGGCGGACGTTGCCGACCTCAAAGGTGAGGCCGCCACGCCGGCTGCGCACTTTGGAAAAGGCGCCGTTGGCGTGCTCGACGACGGCGCCTTGACGAGTGAGAATCTGATGCCACATGTGGGCTCTACGCTCGGCGATTGTGGAGCCTTGCTTTGCCGTTTGCTGTCTGTTCGCCTGATCTCGAGGAAGCTGCAGACGCAGGCCTGTTTTGCCCAAGGAGCCGAGCACGTTGGCCCAGGATTGGACGCTGTGCTTTGACGTGGATGCGCGCGTATCGTTGCCGGGGATCGCGGCGTCGTGCTTCTGAGCCATGCCATCTTTGTCGTTGCGGGCAAAGGAGAGGGTGGCGACGCGGCCGGAGCTGTCCTTGCGCAGTAGCAAAGCACCGAGGGCTTCGATGGCGCTTCCGTTGCTGGGACGCTTGCGTTGGCTGTTGCGACGGTGCGGGCCCTTGTGCTGTTGGCCGAGAGCTGACGACCGCGATAGGTTCGACGTGGACTGAGCGGCATCCGCAGGCATGCCTTCGGGCGATCGCAGGATATTCCAGTGGTCGGAAGTCTCGGGCGGATAGTACATCTCGGAGCGGGAAAGGATAGCGGAGACGGTAACGTAGCGAGCCGGCGGGGCCTCTGCCACCTCGAAGGATGCCTTTCGGTTGCTGTGCTGGTGCGATTGTTGTTGCTGCTTTGCTGAGTCAGGACGAGCCTTTGCAAGCGGACTCTGCGAGACATTCTGTGCGTGAGAAGCGGCGGTCTTGGTCGGAATGGACGAGGCTGCTGCGACTGGGGAGCCCTCCAAGCGGAACGAGGATGACACGGCGCTGAGGGCGGGCGACGGAACGGCAGCGTTGGGACGCCGTGTCTGTGAGGAGGCATCGTGCTGAAGGCTGGCAAGCCGGTCGGTCGAAGCCGATCTGCTGTTGGGAATGCTCTGCGCGGGCGGAAGCGGCGACAGCTCGTCCAGGTCGAGATCAAGCAGTCCAGTGGGTGGAGACGACGCGCCTCGAGTAGGCTGTGCCGACGCCTCAGCAGCATCCGCGGGATGGGCTGCTACCGAAGGCGACATCGTGTACTAACGTTGGCGAGGGTGAAGAGGTGAAAGACCAGGGTCGAAGCGGGAGATGCACAACATTGTCGTCGAGACAGATGCGTGCGTTGTCGGATGCACCGATGTGTTTTCAAGCGCGAGGCTACAAGTTGGCCATGTCTGCCATATTCTTTACGGCCTGCGGGTTGGAGATGAGTGTGATCGAGTTCGAGTCAAGGCTAGATGAAGCGTAAGAGGAAGAGGCAATCGCGACCTGAGCTTGAGCTTGACCTTGCAGTTGACGCATGCACCCAATTCGAGAAGCCAGGGTTCAAGCCGTGTGCCGATCGAAAAGCGCCAAGCCAGCAGCCAGCCACGTTTGGAGCTTTCGCCGCACCTCTGGGGCTGTGGCATGCCAGCCTGACTGAGCGTGCCGAAAAAAAACGAGGGTCCGCCTCCACTTTTTGTTTGGTCACCCTTTGCAGCCGAGCCATGTCCGTCAGCTGCCACGGCCCCGTCTTTGGACACCCCAGCAACCCTAGTCCGCATTCCTATGAAGGTCTGCACTGACACTGGTGGGTTTGCGGCTGGCAGTGACAGGCATGTTTTCATCAAAGCAGAAGCCCGCTTCTGCAGTGTGGGTGGGGCCATGCAGCGAAGCATGCACGGCGCCGCAGGGCTGCGTAATTTCACACGCACGAGCCTTGAGAGCGCGGCCAACTGGAGCGAGAGTTGGATTTTCGGGTTGCCCGACGCAGCGGTGACTGTTCTTCGGTCGAGCCGATCCGCGCTCTCACCCAACGCTGGCGATCGGATGCGGGTCCACGCCGGGGCCTTTTTGAAGGCAAAGCTCATGGATATGGTCTTGTGACTTTGCGACCACGGCCACGTCGGATCGCCTCCGTCGGTGGATCGCTTCCGTCAGCTGCTATCTGCTCTTTGCTCACACCTGTTCATCTTCGCGCACACCGGTTCACGCTTCGGTCGCAGCGGGTCTGTACGGATCCGATCCTATATTCCATGAATGCATCTCCCTGCTAAGTCACCAAAACACCATCTGTGTTCGTCGAGGGCGGCCTCAGTGGCCCGAGGGAGGAGCGGTGCGCGCCTCTCCCGTCTTCCAGTACGAGCCGTTGGGGAAGGAGTAGTCCTCGATCGACCCCTTGAGCATCTCGATGCTGTAGCCGCCCTTGGGGTCCATGGGCGTGTTGTAGCAGCCGGCGCCGTTGATGCTGACGGGGTAGACAAAGTGCTCGTGCAGGTGGTCCACCCACTCGAGCACGTTGCGCTCGTTGGTGGCGCTGATGCAGATGTAGTCGATCAAGCTCAAGTGCACCACGTACTCGCACAGCCCGACGCCGCCGGCGTGCGGACACACGATCTTGCCAAACTTCTTGGCCATGAGCATGACGGCGAGGATCTCGTTGACGCCCGCCAGTCGGCACGAGTCGATCTGCACCACGTCGATCGCATCCGCCTGCAGCAGCTGCTTGAACGTCATGCGGTTGTGCGCGTGCTCGCCCGTGGCGACGCCGATGCCGAGGTGCTTGATGCCGCGTCGGATGGCGGCGTGGCCGAGAACATCATCCGGCGCCGTAGGCTCCTCGATGAACCACGGTCGCAGATGCGCCAGCTTCTCCATGTAGTCGATCGCCTCTTGCACGTCCCACACCTGGTTGGCGTCGACCATGACGACGCATCCCGTCGGGCCGGCGTTCTTGCCCTCGAGACTCGTCGCCGACGGCTGCGCACGCCCGGCAGGCATCTCCTTGGGATCGTCCACGATGGAACGCATGAGCGACAGACGGCGGATGTCATCCTCCACATCCGCACCCACCTTGAGCTTGAAGTGGTTGAAGCCCTGCTCGAGTGCCGACCTCGTGAGGCGCGCCACCTTGGCATCGTCGTAACCCGACCAGCCCGCCGAGGTGGTGTAGGCCTTGTAGCCGTTGGCCACCATCTCGGCCTCGCGCTGCGCCTTGCCCTTGCTGGCGTCCTGGAGGATCTTGAGCGCCTCAGCAGGCGTGATGGCGTCGGTGATGTAGCGGAAAGGGATGCAGCGCACCAGCTCTTCGGGCGACATGTCGACGATGAGCTTCCACAGCGGCTTGCTGCGCGAGCGCGCAAACAGGTCCCAGATGGCATTGATCACCGCGGCGGTGGCGAGGTGGATGACGCCCTTCTCGGGGCCGATCCAGCGCAGCTGCGGATCTGACACCATGAGCTGCCACGTCTCGCCCATGTTAGCGAAGAGCGGCTCGATCTCGCGTCCGAGCAGCAGCTCTTCCACCACCGAGGCGATGGCCTGGCAGCAGATCTCGTTGCCCTTGCCGATGGTGAACGTCATGCCGAAGCCGCGCAGCGACGAGTCCTCCTTGACCGGCGCATTGATCGCCTCGCTCTCGCGGCCGCGGTACGACACGATCTGGGCAGAGTCCTTGGGGCTCGTGTACAGGATCAGATATGCGGCCGAGTAGTCGCAAGCTAGCAGGCGGAAGCACGTGTCAGCATTTCCGACGGCGTGGCGGAGACGATGGGCTCAAAGAGGCACTTACTCTTGTTCATGGCGTCCGTGCCATCGCCGGTGAGCGAGGTGGGGAAGCGCACATCGTGGATCGAGTAGGACGAAACGATGAGCGGCGAAGACTGCGTCATGTCGGGCTGACTGGTTTCCACAGCAACTGCGGTCGAGGGAGAGGTAGGGTGAGGGGCGACGGGGCGACGGGCCGACGGGGAGAGGAATCCGAGTTACTGGAGATGGGCCAAAGGTTCACGAGGGGAGGATTGCCGACTATATATCGCAGGCGGTGGTCTAGGATGGGGACGAGCTGGTGTGGGGGAAAAGACGAAATGCCGGTTGAGCTCGCCAGGTCTGGACAACATTCCCGAACGCTCTCAGGAGACGGCGGAGACTGCGTTGAGGTGGACGAGGAGCGCGTGCGGGGGTGAGCCAGCCAGGCACGGCTGAGAAGACCGGCATCTTTGGGCAGACGGCGCTGCAGACGGCCTCCGCTGCCCAGCAACTACTGTTCCCTGTTTTAGAGCGCCGACCTGTCGGCGCCGAACCAACACCGTGCCGCGCCCCCAACCTCGAATTTCTCGCCGCTGCGGGGGCGAGGCAGGCTGGATGTGGAGAAAGGTTCGAATCGGAGTGGGGGACCAAGCCTCGTTCAAAGCACCGAGAGTTACCAGTGGGGGGTAAAGCCTATCCGACAGCGCTGCTCGGTCTTGCACCTCATCTTCATATTGTGTTGCACACATTGAGAGCAACAGTGAGCTAAGCATATTGGATTGATAAGCCCCCCCACAAGTGGTGGTTGCCTTGGAACGACAAAGAGCGACGTCGCAACGACGAAGGAGCGACAGACGAGAAGCTTCACGATTCAGCTTGCATCGGGGCAAGCGTGGTGACGGCGTCGACAAGAATTAGCCGCTCTAGTTGCCATGGCTCCAACAAGCTTTTCGGATGCTGAGTGTCTCAAGAGGTGCGATTATAATAGGACATAAGGCGGCTGCACACGTCGAGGTCGCACTTGGTGTTGGCAGGCAGGCTCGACGCCCGGCCAACAATCTGCGGCGAGTGTCCGCAAGGCTCGCTGGGCGCGGCGGTCGCGTCCAAATTTCGCCTCGCCGGGCTAAAAATCGGAGCTTCCACACCGCACTTCCAGACCCTCACCTTTGTGGACGTGGGGGGGCACAAACAGTGCGGGCGCGGGGCAAGCACACGATGCACTTCAGATCTCCGCATGCTCAACGTGGGGCCAAACGATCGGGTCCACTTCACAGCTCTTCCCTGCCCGATGGCCTGGCATCGCTCATACATTCACGATGCAGTCAATGTGGATGCTATTGCCACGACCTGCTACAGGCGCTGCGAGATCCACTCCCACATATCGTCCACCTCGACGTCCGGCTCCATGTCGAAGAGATGGTCTGCGCCCTTGACCGCGATGACTCGGAGCGAGTCCGGCTCGTTGTAACCAGCCTTCTTGAGTGCCTGGACGACGTGCAGCGATTGCGAATGCGGCACTTTGGGATCCGAGTCTCCGTACGCGATGAGCACGGGCGGGCCTGGCGTCTTGACCCTCTTGGCGATCAAACTCGGCGTGCACACCTCCTTGGCCTCCTCGGGACTCTGCAGGATCAGGCTGGCATACGAGCCCTCCTGGCGCGCAAAGTTGTACAGCGCCGCACGCACCGGGTTGGCCGCCGGCGGCGCATCCGTCCTCACCCTCACGCTGCTCTCTCCCACAACAGCGTGGGTTGCATCGAGACACTTTGTCAAGTGTCCTTCGGCTTGCAGTTGAGTGGCATCGATGAGTTTGCCGTCGGCTGCCCAGGGGAGGGGGCGCAGCGGCTCGTAGAAGAACGGTGCGAGATCGCGCGTCACGGTGGTAATCGCATAGATCGCGAACACGGCCGCAGGTGGGTGCGGGATGCGGCTGGCGTGGTCGTGCAGCGAGAGGCCGAGGAGGAGCGCGGGCCAGCCGCCGGCACTACTACCACCCAGGATGTAGCGTTCGCTCGAGAGGCGCGTCGTGTTCAGGCCCGATGCGGCTCGAGCGGCTGGGTTGAGCGTCCAGCAGATGCAGTCGGCGACATCCTCGAGCACCTCGCGAATCGACACCTGCGGACACAGTCGAAAGTCGGGCGCGATCAGCGCAAGTCCGTGCCGCGAGAGCGCACGCAGCAGGTGCGGCGGCACGAACTTGCGCGTGCCCTGCAGAAAGCCGCCCGTGTGCACCCAGATGAGCGGCGTGAGCGGTGCATTCGATGTGGACTCGGGCAGGTAGACGTCGACGGGGATTGGGGTCGTGGAGCCGTCCGTGTTGGCGAACGTCTTGTACGTGTACGTCTGCGGTGTTGGTTGCGACATGGTGTACGGTCGGAAGTGGTGATGCCAAGCGCAGAGGGCAAAGGTGAGGTTGCAAGTCGACTTCATATATGGCCCGGGCCATCCTCCACCTCTTGAGCTTGTCGGGAAGGTTGAAGGAATAGCCGGGCGGACTCCGCGGCTTCGTCTCCGCGCTAAACTTAGATGACAGTCTTAACATACACCCGATCTGAAAATACATCGGGGGGCTATCGCGTGTGCGAAGGACGGCATTCGCACGGACAGCTTCTGGACACGCCATCCCTCATCCTCCCCACCACCGTTCTGCGCTCTCCCTCTCGCTTCTCCGCCTCTGCGCGATCTAGACCATGTCGACGATATCATCGGTGCGCGTGTCGCCCTTGGCGTACAAGAAGGTCGTATGTCATGCTGCCAAGTACCCGACATCTCGCGTGCTCGGCCTGCTGCTCGCCGACGCCTCTACCTCGACCGAGCTCGTGATTACGGACAGCATCCCGCTCTCGCACCACTGGACATCTCTGGCGCCCGCAGCCGAAGCCGCACTATCGCTCGCGTCATCGTACGCTGCCACGCAAAAGCTGTCGGTTGTGGGTGTGTACGAGGCGCCGGAACTCGTCGCCACAGTGGCGCCGTCAACCCACGCGGTGCGACTCGCAGAAAAGATCGCAGCCCTAGCGCGCACCGAGGCGGTACTGGTGCACGTGAACAATGCGACCATATTGAAGTCGGGCTCGCACGGCTTGACTGCATACGGAGTCGCAGCGGCTCAGGGCAAGGCAGAGGCGAAGCCAAAGGCCCTCAAGCACGAAGCGGTGACATTGCAGCAGCAAGATCAGGTGCACAAGCTGTACGATGCCATGAACACCAGCAGCGACTGGGAAGGGCTTGTGGATTTCGACGGTAAGTGCCAACCATCTGCGACGATGAAACGAGCAAAAGTAGGACTGACAGAATCAATTCGTGGTGCGGGTGTAGATCATCTCGAGAATCCGGCACTCGACTGGCTGCAGAACCCAGCCATTTCGGTATAACATCAATCGCAAAACCCGGTCCAACATCGCTGTACTTTACATGGGATCGATTGAGCTGATATTGATGTAGGCGTGTGGTTCTATTTGGTGCGGTTCTTTGCGAAGGCCTGTTGAACCGGCATGCCGGCACGGATATCGTGCATGCACAACTCGTCTTCTTTCCTACCCTTCTCCGCCAACCTAACTACATCCTCGAGGTTTCCGGGTGGGACGACAACCACGCCATCTTGATCTGCTAGGATCAAGTCGCCCGGTCTAACCACAACCTCCTTGGGAGGTGGATTGAACTTTGCTGCGGCGTTGGTTGGGATGGTTGGATCCGAGATGGTGATGGGGATTTGAAGTTGAGCTGGACGGGTGAATGGGCTTTGACCTTGAACGGAATGGCCCCTTGCAAACACGGGGAAGTTGGCATCGCGATGTTCGGCTAGATCGCGACATCGACCATCCACGACGACTCCACTGAGACCAAGATACTGGGCACGTGCAGTCATCAATCCGCCCCACACCGCCGACCTTGCCAGCGAAGGTGCAGTGATCACCATCACGCTGCCAACATGGCCCTCGGCTGAATCAACAAAGTGTCGATCCGGTTTAGGCGCACTTGTCTCCTGCTGAGAAACCATCCGAACCGTATAAGCTGGTCCACATACCCTTACCCCTTCTTGGCTAGGAGAATACATCTCAATGCCCGGAAGATAGCCTCCATCGCTCAACTTGAGTTTCAACATCGCATCCGAAACCTTTTTAGAGCCCAAAACAGGAAGACCAGGCGTCAGCATCAGAAGCATACGTGCATAGCAAGGCGAATCTACATGATGGCATAGTGAAAGGACGGGGATTTAGGAACGGCTGATGCTCACCTCGCAAGTGGACAGCTGTGCGAGCCGTGCGAGTGCGGCACTCGCATCCACGCCCGTCGCGAGCTGTGTGCCTTTGGGAACACACATGACCGGAGCGAGCACTTTGCTGCCCGCGGGAACCGGCACTGTGCTGCCCGTCGGCTTGGCATCCGCCTCGGCGCGCGCACGGTCGCCCTGCGGAACAGCGGCGACAGGAACAACCCGAGTCGGGCGCTTGGTCTCGGCGGGGTTGTCGGACTGGACGATGTCCGCTTCTTGGTGCTGTGCGTGCTTGGCTTTGCTCGGCTTACCCAGACCACCGAGGACAAAGCCGCCAACGACGATACCGGCAAGCACGAACGCACCCGAACGCTCCTGCTCGTTCAGCGGACGATTAGTCCTGCGCGACGACGATGACGAGCCCGAGCCCGAAGAGGAGGAGGACGACGACGACGACTCGCCTCCTGCGGCGGAAGCAAATGCGCCCTTGGCCTGCTCAGCGACGCTGGACCAGGCATCCTTGGCCGCATCGACGCTCTTGTTGATGCCCTCGAGCGCCGACTTGTTGCTGCCATTGCTGCCACCCGTGCCGGCCTGGATGTCGGCGAGGATCTCGGCAAGGATGCCCTTCTTGTGCGACGAGTCGTGCGAGTCCGAGTGCTCGCTCATGTCGGCGGCGTGCGAGATGGCCGAGCTCGCCGACACGCTGATGGCCTTGGGCATGAACGGCGAGTTGTCGGTCGAGCTCGTGGGCTGGCGCAGGTGCGGCGACGTGTACGACGTCACCACGGGGATTTCGGGCCCGGGCACGGGTGCGTCCGGATAGTAGGGGATCTGGACGTTGAACGTCTCCTTGGGCTGAGGCGCCTTCTGAGGCGGCAGACCAGGCGGCGTGGTCTTCTTGGCCGGACCTTCTTCGGCCTGCGAGGGCGATGCCTTGGCGGTGGCGTCGCCGGCCAGACCGTCCGCAGCCGCATTGTGCACGGTGCCCGCTTCGAGGTTGGCGGGAGTCTCGGACTCCTTCATGCTGCCGAGCGGCTTGGATGCTTGTGCAACGGCCTTGGCGGTGTCAGCGTCGACGATGGGTCCTTCGGGCTCGCCGCCGTCCGCGGTGGGAGGAGTGCCTCTGACGACGGCATGTCCGGACTTGGAGGCGGGCGCGGGCGGTGCGGGCGCGTCGCCCTTCTTGGCGTCTTTGCCGGCGCCGTCACGGAGCGAGGCGAGCGTGGACTTCTTGCGGAGGCTGGAGAGGGAGGACATGTTGGCGGTGCTGCCGTTGACGAACGAGTCGTGGTCGACGAGGCGCTTGATGAGGTCGTCTTTGCGGCCGGTGGAAGAGAGGCCGCGCGACTTGAGGTCCGCCTTGAGTTCGGCGATCTTCTTGGTCTCGTACGCATCGCGGGTGCTGCTGAGGAGCACCGAGGAGACGAGTCCGCGCGACTGCTGCAGCAGCTGGTACTGGTACGAAAGCACTGCAGCCGAGGTGGCGGCGACAGGCTGGGGACCAGGAGATGAGGGGCGGGAGATGGGCTCGCGGAGCGTGCGGCTGGCGATGCGTCGCAGCATGGTGGAAGTGTTGCGCCGAGTTGCAGCGGCGGCGGCGGTGGTGGCGGTGTTGGCGGTGTGTGTGTGGGAATGTGGGGTAGCGGTGGTGAGAGGGTGAGAGGGTGAGGGCGTGAGAGGGTGAGAGAGTGAAAGGGTGGAGGCGATGACCTTTGTTTGGCTGCTCGCCGCTGTTTGGCCGGTCGGTTCAGTCGGGTCGAGCAGGGAAGCTTCCGACTCCACACAACTGCTCATCTCACAACTCGCAAACCGCCACGCCCAGAAATAGCTCTCTCGCACGCTTCCCGGCCGTGTTTACCGCGCTGCGTCCGACGTCACCTTCTTGTTCCACACGTGTTTTTCTAAAGTCACACCACCCTCGCGTGCCCTCCTTAAAATCACACGCCCTCTTTCGAGGTGTGAGATCGCGGTTCCCACTCCACTCGGGGCGCGCGCTGTTCTCATCTTGCCTCTCATCTTCGACGCACGCCAGCAAACATTGTTGCAGATGGAACCGCTTTTTCATTCTACAGCATCAGCGATGACAAGGCGGACCCGTGACGACAGAGCAAGTGCGAAACATCGCTGACTTTGGCAGCTTTTCGGGGAGATCGTTTCTGCCTAGCAGAAGGGCAAAGGAGTGTGGGGGCTCGAACCAGCAGAGGAGGAAGCGCAGGTGCACGCGTACGAGGAGCACCTGCATCCGTCAGAAGCGCCGACTCTGCTCGCGATGCATGCCGCCTCAACCGATGACGGCGGGGCAGTTCTCGCCACGTCCGGCGATGTGGACGTTGAAATAGGTGCCCGTGTGGTCGGAGACGTCGTAGGTGAACGGGTTGACCGAGAGGATGCAGTTCTCGTTCTCCTGGCCGGGGCAGGTGACGGCGGTAAGCGAGTTGGCCGGGTTGATCCAGATCTCGCCCGACGCATGCTGGTAGTCGATCGCGGGCGGAAGGCGCGGGACGGGGTCGCGGCCGTTGTTGATGTGCACAAAGCCGGGCAGGTTGGCGTCGACGGCGTTGGCGAAGGCCTTGTCGCCCGTCCTGGGCTGACCAAAGACGATCGACTTGACCAAGGTGGAGGGCAGCTGCTTCTTGAGGTAGAGCGCGTCGAGCAGCGAGATGGCGGCGCCGAGCGAGTGGCCGACGGTGAGCACGGCAGCGCCCGGGTGCGCGGCGAGCGCCGACTTGACCTGGGCGAGCACCGAGTCGGCGGTGCGCAGCCAGGTGTCCTGGAAGCCGCCGTGCACCTGGACACTGCCGAGGTAGGCGAGACGCGAGTTGATCGGGTCGAGCGCAAAGTCGGCGTCGTTAAGGATGGACGAGAAGCTCGAGGTGTTGGTGCCCTGGTGCGACACGATGACGCCCTTGGTGGGCGAGTAGGCGACAAACGTCATGGGCGTCGATCGACCGTCGCCGGCGGTCCAGAGCAGCTTCGCATCGCCCACCGTGGCGCCCACGGGCTGGCCACAGTAGGCGGCCTGCGAGAGCTGTGCGGGGAACTGGTACTGCTGGTAGTTGGTCAGCGGCGAGGTGGGTGCGGTGTTGTCGCGCGCGACGAGGCGCTCCACCTCGCGCGCCTCGATCGAGCGCTGCACCGCAGGCGGGTAGGCGAGCGCCTCCGAGTCGAGGGGCGACGCCGACACGCTCGTTGCCGACAGCGCGGCCACCGCAACAGCAGAAGCGATCTGAAGCAGCTTCATGGCGATTGGCTTCTACGGAGGGGGGGGAGGGAAGGGCAGGAGGGATGAGGAGGCCTGAGTGAGGAGGAGGGGTATGAGGAGCTTCAAGCTGTCATGAGGGGTATGAGGAGCTTCAAGCTGTCATGTATATGAGCATCCGACATTGGACCTTGCCAAGGGATGGAGCGTCGTGTGTGGAGCGAGGCTGTTGTGTGACCGTGTGACGCGGTTGCATGCCCACGCCACACATTCGCACGTCGTAGTTGCATTAGTTTAGCTGTATGAGCGGCGGTCGATGGGCCGCCTCGCTACCGCCATCGTCTGCCAAGTTCGGACAACCGGCATCCGGCTCTGGGCGATACGAGTGTGTGTGGGAAGCGACATTCCGAGCGATCATCAGTGGGGAGCATGCAGGAATCCGCACCTTCGGGCGCTAGGGCGCTGGGGCGCAACTCGACGAGCCGCGAAATTGGAGAGGAACGTGCATTCTTGGAGCGAAAGTGCAGGCGTGCCTTGGCGCTAAAGAAAATCGCTTAAGCGAGAATACAGGCGGAGGCCCAACGTGTCACGCACACTGCAGCTTGTCGGTCACCGCGCGTGCTTCTTCAAGGGTCCACACCAGCCGAATGCCGGTCTCACTTTGCAGGGACCTACCGCCGCAAGCCGTCGATCCTTTGGTGGTACAAACTCGGACCCTTTTCCCCGACCTTTGTGACCAGCCTCTCCCTACACACAGAGATTCGCAACGAATTTGGAATCCGCTCAGAGATGACTCTGAGGACGCAGAATTGGCTATTGATTGATGTGTGAGGAGTGAGATGGTTTGACGATCGACAAGATGTCAGGAGACGGCAACCCTGCGGTGGGGGGATGCGGAGCATGATGATCCGGTTCGGCGGAACTAGTGGAGCTTATTTGTCGCTTCCCCCACCACACTCCATCGAACGGTGCATCAATGGAGCTCACGGTGCTCCTCATCCGAACTTGAGTATTCTAGTTGCGATGTGGGGTAGGGCGGAAGACGTGTGTCCGGGGGTGTGGATGCGACAAGACACTCCAATCGCCGGCTGCATCGCATCCTTCCTTCTCCCCGCACACAGTGTACAACTCCGACCTACATTTCGTGACAACAAGTGCGGGGAAGAGCCCAACACTCAGATTTGCCTCGAGCTAAAACCATGCGACGGGGCAATCATCCGTTCCATGTGCACAAAAGATTGCCGAGGTGACCATCACCGTCGTGTCACCATCCAACCACCTCCGAATTCCGACGCATCCATCCTCCGTCCACAGTCTTGCCCGCAAAACCCACACACCGTTTCCTTCACTCTCTCTGAAGTTTGATAGAATGTGCAATGCTTGGGAATACAAATACAATGCGAAATCGTTACTGTGCTCGGCGAGCGATGTTCTAGTTGTTGCCGATGCCATCGCCCGGCCAATCAATCACATCAATGCTGATCAAGATCGCCACAACAACTACCGCGCCCACAAAGCACGCACTGGCAGCCATCCAGATGCGTTCCCTCCACAGCAGCGGCTCAAATCGCATCCTCCCGCCATAGCCGCCGTGCGAAGTGCCACCGAGCGTGTGGTATCCGAAACTTCGGTCGCCAGACGCAAAGAATCCCGGCCGCTCTGCATCGCCTCCACCATACAGCAGGTGCTGCCGATCGTCGTCCCCGCCGTCTTCATCGTCCATCCCTGCAAGCTTGTCTTGATCTTCGCTCGCCGTGGCTGGTGGCTGGGGAATGTCGAGCGAGTGTAGAGGCGACTCGGCACGCTGTGGTGCTGCATCAGTAGACGTGCGTGCGCGTGACTTGCTCCACGGCATCGACACTGGCAGCAGCCGAGTCGTGCGCGACTGACTCGACGCAGGCTGGCCCGACTCGAGATCTACATCGAAGAGCGCGGGTGTTTCAGTGTCGTCGACGGGATCACGAGCGCGGTTCTTTCCCTTGCTGCTCGGTGCTTGTGCACGCAACGATGCTTCGAAAGAGACGTCCACTTGGCCACTAGTGAGCGGAGCCATGTCAAACACGTCCGCATCACGGTCCACACCCAGCACACGGATGCTGTGTGCAATGCCTCTGCGCGACCCCGCTCCGGCGGACATCGACTTGCGCCCGACCGCGATGGGAGACACGGGGCTTTTGAGTGCGCCGTTGCTGGCACCGTCAGCGCTGGACAGACTTTGCGCATTGGAGCTCGTGCTCAGCCCACGACTGCGTGTGCGAGCATGCTGGCTACCCCCCGGCGTCATCGGAGCGTCGAGCGCATCCGGATGCGAGCTCGAGGTAGCTAACGCACCCTGGTCGAACGAGGCATCGGGCGAGGCTGGAATGAACTGCGTGATGGACGCACGTACTCCCGGGTTGGGCGAGGCCGAATTGGGGCTGGGCGCACGCGGAAGCACTTTGCTCGGAAGCACCGTCTGCAGTGTGATGGCCATGCTAGCACGTGCGTGTCGCTGCCGAGTGCTTCACCCTGCGGATCCGACGGACTATGGGTGGAGAACACGAGCTCGGCGCGATGACATGCTCTTCGGTGCGTCAGCTTGTGCTTCGATAGAGTGTGCGATCGTCGATAGGCCGTGAAAAGAAGTTGAATGTAGCTATGCAGAACCAAGCTTCGATGTGCTGGCAGAGGTACGAGGCGAGGCCGGCATGCGTCGATGATTGGACCGAAAGGCGAGGAGCGTGATGAAGAGCGCTGCAGCCTGTTGCTTGGTCGAGCGTATTGAGTGAGGCAGAAGAGGTGGGTGGGTTCAAGACGAGCTTGTGGTTGCGTTGACGAGGTGACGAGCGCCCGGATGAGAAGGCGAAAGCTTGGCCAGCGCCCGGGTCTCGGAACACTCCGTGTGTGTGTGAGAGAAGCGCGTGTGGCGTGCCGTGCCTCGGCAGCTCGGCTCTTGGGCCCGCAGAGCTTTGTGTCACTTTCGAAAAAAAGCGCGCTGACAGAAACTCAATCGACGGTCTAACACCCTTTATCTTTTGGCTCCAATCGCTCCTGCGTTGCTGTGAAACAGGCAAAAACGGAACCCGTTCCGGTAACGTGTGCCGGACGATGTGAGGTCCAGATGCCTCCAGGCAGTGGTGCTTGCGAGTTTTGCCGGATTACAGGGCGAGTGTTTCTGCCAACTTGGCTCGTTGGACCAAGTCAATGCTTTGGGTTCGAATGGCTTGCCAAGAGAGCGGCTTGGAGGCGGACTGGGCTGATGGGCGGCGGTGGGAGGTGGCTGCTGTGCCTGCTGTGCATGGTTGTGGTCGGTGTTGGACTGGCCACCGACGACAATGCAGGCACATGATGGTCTAGCTGGCGTCGATCGTGCGAGTCTAGAATGCCACCCGTTGCACCGTGGGAGGAGCGCCACACTTTTCCGGCGCTTCTTGTTGGCTCCACGTGAGCTGCCCACATGGTCTCAAGGCGTTTGTCGTCTTCGCTCCTCACTCGCTTTCGCATTCAAGGCAACAGCATTCGCAGCAGTCATACTACTATCTCATCGGGCAAGGCTTCAAAGGCAAGCAGCGCAGTCAGATCCGACCATGCCCTCCGAGGATCGGGCGGAGATGAATGCTGACGGGGTCGGCATATCGTATTAGCAGCGTTCCAATCTTGATAGCGTGGGGGAAGCGATGTCGGTCGGGATTTTTTTTTGGAGTTTTGGAATTTTTGTTGAGAGTTTCAGAGTTACCACCACCTCAGACGGCTGCCTTGCTGCTTGTGCGGGTCGCGTTGGTGAGCTGCACGAAGAATTTCATGCCCACCGTCCGCTGTCGAGGTTGCTGCAGGTCAAGCTGCGGCTGCGAATTCATGCCTCTTTTGTGTCTTTCACGTCAATAGCGACGGCGGTTTAGTACAGCCGCTGTTCGCTGCTCGCTGTTGCGGTACCGCGGAACTCGAGATTCAAAAGTCGTCGATGAATGCGTAGACGCAGTGGCAGGGCTAGAGTCTGCTTGACAACGCTGGGTTGGCGCCATTGGAATACGATGCAGCTCGGCGGGGTGGCGGCGCCACTTTCAGCAGCTGGCTCTACAGTATGTCCACACACTGGAAAGACTGCGGACGAATCGCGGGCGGGCTCTTTTGGAGGTACCTCGGAGCGACAAGGATCGACAGACCGGAGCTCCACCGAGCCCACGAGTTCGCCCTCGGCCGTCTTCGGCGTGGACGAAGGCCGAGCAGCTTCGGCTCGGAAAATCCAAAGAGGCCGGCGTGGTTTCAGAACGAGGCGATCCTCGTCCGGTCTGCTGGAGCTAAATTTGGTTGCTATTGCAGCGGGTCAATCGAAGTGCAACGTCCAGGCGACACTGGTTGGATGAGCAGAAGAGAAAGTGAAATGCACTTGGCAACATCTGCTGCAGCGGAATAAAATGCTGACTGGCTGGGCATGGCATGGCATGGCATGGCATGGCATGGCCTAGAATGCGATCATGGTCCGTCTCGAGGTCGCTGTTTGAATCAAATCTCGTCGGGCTGTCCGCGTGAATTGTGTGGCTTTTTTTTTTTCTTTTTTGGTGCCTCGGTGGGCGCGCTGCCGAGCCACTCTCAACCGCACTAACCAGAGGTAAAACGCGCGGGCTGCATTCTACTGGCGAGCTGCCCGCAACGTGATATCGCGGAATTTGATCAATTTGCTCGACTCCACCCGTCGGAGGTCCCGTTCGAGCGCCCGCCTTTCTCTCTCATCCTCTCTCTCTCTAGGTCTGCTGCCGCGAGCTTGGACAGTGGAGAGTGGCCAGCCAGCCCAGCCAGCCGCACCTCATCCCGGTGCACACACTTAACTCGCGCGCGCCATGGCCTCGTGTGAACACTCCCCTTTGTCTTCTGCAGACGCTCGCATCCTCTATCGTTCCTTGCCGGACCGCCACCACCCTCGTCAACCAACGACGCCGCCTCCGCCACCGCCGCCGCTTGTCGGCCTTCCCTTTCTTCTCCCTCTTCACCTTTGACCCTCGACGCCGACAGCGCTTTCATTGTTTCGTCGGCTCTTTCTTTTTTGGCTCGCCTTCTTCTTTCGTCGCTCGATACGACGCCATCACACCACGTCACGCACCACGCACCACGCACCACGCATCGATCGGATCGACCGACAGACACTGCATACGACCACGCACGGCCTCCTTCTCGTTGCATCCATTCAGGTCCCTTCTGCTTCCTGCATACGTCGCTGCACATCTGCCGCCCTCGCCAACACCCTTCACGTGCCGCGTCTCATCTCGCTTCGAGCTTCTTTCTCGTCTGACGTGGACCTGCTCGCTTCCCAGCGCATACCTCTGCTCGGACCTCTCCGCATATCCCTTCCCCACCCCAGCTGCTTGGCACGCTTCTCTGCTCCTCTGCTTCTTCTGCTCGGGCCCCTCCTTCCCTTCGGCAAAGCTCGTGCTCCTTGGCTCACGTCCTCGCCCATCAGTCTCACGCTTCGGCAGTGCACACGCCCTCACTTCGGCTATCGCACTGTGCTTCAGTCTGCTGTTCGTTGCATCTCTGGGACCGTCGCTCCTCTCTTATAAGCGGAGCAACCGACTCACGCCAACATGGCTCCCACCGACAGTTCCGGAAGCCTGCCTGGCGACTTGGCCACACGGACAAAGCAGCAGACCACCAGCCGCATGATGAAGACCACAAGAAGAGGCAGACCCTTCGCCAAGGATACCCACGATCTCTTCGCCACCCTCATCGTCTCGCTCGAACTCGGCACCCATCGCCAGTATTTCAAGACCTACCACAACTCCTTCACCACAGACGAGGCTGCAGAGAACCTCTCCCATCTCAAGTTCTCCCAGTCCAACCGCGTCCCCGACCCCAATGACCCAAGTCGCGTCGTCACCACCACAACCACCACAACCTTCAGCATGAACCGAGACATGGCCAAGGGCATCTGCCAGCACTTCATGGACGCACGTCTCATCGAAAACGCAGGCGACGCCTCCAACCCCATCTTCAAGGACAAGGGCGTCTACATGCTCACCCCAAAGGGCCTTCACATCCTCGAGCGCTTCATCACCAAAAACGGCATCAACGGCGACCACCTCTTGCGTGTCTTCTCCTCCCAGCCCATCTGCATGAAACTCTTGCATCTCGAAAGGCGCGCCGTCGACGACGAGCTCCTCATCAACACCCCCGTCCTCGAGGTCATCTTTCGCCGCTTTGTCGGTCGCTCGCCCAACTACGACCCCGTCGCATCCGCCGCAGCGCACAGGTCGCACGCCCACGACCACGCCGACTCGGCCTTCGACCGCACATTGGGCATCGAAATGTCCGACGTCCAAGAAAAGGTCAAGGGTCGCGGATACCGCACCGTAAAGCACACCTTCAACTCGATGGGTGCGCTCGACTGGCTCTGCGACTTCACCACCGTCTGCGGCAAGGACGAGGCCGCCGAGATCATGGCGCACTTCCAGCGTCTCGACCTCATCCGCATCGTCATTGACAAGTCCAAGCGCGAGCTCGAGCCCTACGACGACCGCGACGTCATCATCCGCGTCGAAGACGGTCGCGGCGGCGTCAGCGACGGCCACTTCCGCTGCCACAACAAGACACAGTACGGCGTCACCGAAAAGGGTCGTCAGGTCGCACGCTGGGATGGCGCCGACACGCCTTCCTCCGGCGTCGCCACCCCAGGCAGGGAAGACGCGCTCCGCATGGCCGACGAGTCGCACTCCACCGTGGCTCCCTCGCCTCAGATCGCCCAGCTCGGCCACGACTCGGGCAGTCCGGGATCGCAAGACTCGCGCCTCGCACGCAAGTCGTCCACCAGCGCCAGGATGCGAGCCGAGTTTGCGCCGGCGCAAGGCGGAGGCGCTGCCGGCATCGGCCAAGGCCTTCACGACCACTCGTCCTTCAGCACGCGAGACAGCAACACCAACCGGCTCAAAAACATCCTCGACGAGCCCGCTCTGCGCTCGCTCTTCCGCGAATTCCTGCGCCAAAACTTTTGCGAAGAGAATCTGAGCTTCTGGTTAGATGTGCAGGACTTCAAGCGCCGCTTCCACACCACCTCGAGCGCCGTCGCCGTGCAGACGCCCGCCAAGGACTCCAAGGGAGGCATGGGCCGTCGGCTCGGCCGAAGCGTCACGGGTGCGCTCGCCGCCAACAAGGACAAGAGCGACGACGACGGCCAAGGCCTCAGCGCCATGGAGAAGCACCAGCAGGATCTGGTGAGCATGGCCTTTGTCATCTACGACACGTACCTCGCACCCTCGTCGCCGTGCGAGCTCAACATCGACCACAACCTGCGCACCGAACTCATCCTGTACATGAACAAGATCTTGGCCGACGCCAAGGTGTCGTCGCTCTCGGCGCAGACCGTGTCGCCCTCCAACTCGACCACGCAGCTCGGCGGTACGGGCGCAGGCAGCGAGGCGACGCACAGCAGCGGAGCGCCGACGACGGCAGCCGCGTCGATCGAGGAGAGGAAGGCGGCGGTAATGGCCAAGCGCATCCGCATCCCGCTGCACGCCAGCCAGCTGCAGGTGATGGTGAGGCTGTACGAGCGCATCCAGGACTACATCTTCCGGCTCATGGCGACCGACTCGGTGCCGAGGTTCATCAAGGACGCGCGCTTCATCCAGCTCGTCCGCTCCGTCGAAGAGTACACCGAGGCGCTCGAGGCTGGACGCATCGATCCGGAGCAGAACGCCGGGCCTGCCGTGGGCCGTGCCGTGTTCGAGGCGATGCAGCTCAAGTCGGCCGACATGCTCGCGCAGAACAGCAGCGACGGGCGCAAGTCGATCGACTCGGGCTCGCATCGTGCAGGCTCGAGCCCGCTGCGGCCCGCCAAGTCGGTGCCTGCGGTCCCGCCCATCCCGCCCAATGCCACTGGCGATGCTGCCGCCACCGGCATCGTAGCACCCTCGTCGAACAATGCATAGGCTGCCGTCTAGAGCAGTCGTGCACGTGTGGTGTGCTGCACTTTACGAATGTATGAACGAATCTGGCGGCCGCGGCATGTGCCTCGGGGAGGTGATGCCAACGTTTGTTTTCATGACGTTTTCCTGACTATTCCTTGCTAATATCTGTATCGCCGTCTCCTCTCTGCTGCTGCTGAGATGAAGCAGTGGCGGAGGGGTGACATTGGCGGTTGTATCCGATCGCTATCACATACTGTCGCTTTAATCACAATCGCATCCTAGCAGTTTGGTCGGTGGGGGGCTGGAGTGATTCGGACGGTGGTTGGGGGTAGGCCCGGGGTCGGGATTAACGGTGACGTGAAAGCGGGGTTGGGCCGGGTTGACCGGGTTAGAGGGCTGTCGGTCGGGGGAAACTCGGAATTTTTGGGCGGTCCGGGCGCGCGGGGTTGAGCCAGCACGCTTTGCCGGCAAGCAAACAGACGTATCCATTCTCCACACTTCGATCCCCACACCCAACACCCAACACACACAGACACACACGCACACACTCGCCAAAAGATGTCGGTTGCACATGGAGTCAAGACGCTCGGCGTTGTGGGAGCTGGACAGATGGGTCTTGGTATTGCGTACGTTGCTGCGCTCAAGGCTCAGATCCCTTCGGTCATGCTCTGCGATGCTTCTGCCGGCCAACTTTCCAAGGGCGTAGCGTTCTTCGAGACGCTGCTCAAGAAGGATGTGGCCAAAGGCAAGGTTAGCCAGTCGGATGCCGATGCAGCTAGAGCTAGGCTCGTAACGGTGGATAAGTTGGAGGATTTTGCCGGTGGAAATGGCACGGCGGATATGGTGATCGAGGCTGCAACGGAGAACCTCGCTGTGAAGCAGAAGATCTTTGGTACGCTCGCGAGCACGTTGCCGATCGAAACGATTCTGGCTACCAACACGAGCAGCATCAGCGTCAGTAAGATCGCTGCCAGTGCGGTGGGTGCCAACATGAAGCCAGGGTCGGAAGAAGCTTGGAAAAGCCCTTCGCGAGTAAGTCTCCACCCTAAACCACCTTCGACCAAGATGGAGAGGAGATGCTGATGTTCTTTTTGGATTAGGCATTGGGGATCCATTTTTTCAACCCTGTGCCAGTGATGCCGTTGGTGGAACTCATCCCTGCGATTCAGACGGCGCCGGAGATCGTGGATCGATCGCGCGCATTCGCCCAGGCTTGCGGCAAGGAGGTTACGACGAGCAAAGACGTGCCTGGCTTTGTGAGCAACCGACTGCTGATGCCGTTCATCAACGAGGCGGTCATGGCGCTCGAAAAGGGCATCGCATCGCGCGACGATATCGACAAGACGCTGCGTCTGGGCATGAACCATCCCATGGGCCCCCTAACGCTCGCCGACTTTATCGGCCTCGACACATGCCTCAGCATCATGGAGACGCTCTACCGCGAAACGGCTGACAGCAAATACAGACCCGCCGTCCTGCTCGGTCGCATGGTCGATGCCGGCTGGTATGGAAAGAAGTCCGGAAAGGTAAGTCTCTCGACCCCCGATGCGAATGCGATCCGGGAAACACATCCGCTCATCTTTCATTTGCGTCGCAGGGCTTCTACGACTATCCCGCCAAGTAGAAACACACACTCGTGTGCACACAACTTGCATCCAACGTGCGAAATGTCAAAAATGTTCTTGCGACTCGTGCGTGCTGCTGCAGACTACTAGACCAAGCGCGGGAGAAGGAGTCAGTATGCCTGGCCATCTCTGGACTTTGTGCGGCGCGGTCGTGGGCGCGGAGGAGGGGTGGCGGATCAGAGTATATTAAAGTTGTTTGTTTGTAGACGAGTTCATCGAGACGGGCATCTTGCAGGACGCCCGGTCTACCCGTGTAAAAAGTGATGCATCATATCAACCCGCCCCTGCGCATCGACGTTATGGTGCAACTTACCTCTTCGACATGGTGGTGGTGAGGAAGGCAATCGGGTGTTGGTGGGAGTTGGAATTTTCCTTCGGCGCTCTGCAAGGCGAGAAAAATGGGGCTGGAAAAATCCCACACGTGACTGCACGCAGCCAATCACCATCCGATCATGCTGCGGCTACCCAACAGCATCTCCGTCGATGCGGGCGGGTCACCGCGTGCGTGGGCTGGAGCGCTGCACACGGCTTGCAAGCCAGTCTACCACATCGTGCACACCCGTGCTGCATTGGACAAAGTGAGCGTCAGTTTACACTGCAAGCGCTTCGAGCAGAGCAAAAAGGGCGTCTTTACGTACCCATCGAATGCACTGGCGAGAAGCACATCCCACTCGTATTCTCTCTCGTTGAGCACAGATGTTGGAGGTGGTCTGTACGCTTCATCGTCGGCAAACACGTTGTCGCTTCCGGCAGGCACGTCCGCCTCGTCGGCCGCGAGCTTGTCGGCGAACCACTGCTTGATGGTGCGTGCCAGGCCGTCGGATCCCGGCTCGCACTTGTCGATGCAGTTCGCAACGATCAGGACCGGACAAGCGTCCAGACTCGGATGCATGAGCAGCTCGGCTAGATCCACGTCGGCAAAGCAGAGCATGAGCTTTGATTCATCGCGGCAGAAGGAGAGACCACAGGGGGGGATGGACTTACACAGCAGCTTCCAGGATGCTTCTCGCGCGTTGAACGTGTCTGTACCCGCGTCGGGAGGCTGCGAAGAAGAGACCTTGTCTGATTGTTGATGAAGGGGGAGGAAGTGGCGCGCGTCGACGACCCAGACAACGGCATCCGATTCGTCGTAGTACTTGCTCCACAGCGTGCGTACCGAGGGCGATCCTCCAAGGTCCCAAAAGTGCAGTTGCATGCGAGGCAGGCTCAGCTCCAGCACTGCAGAACGAACAAGGGAGTGGAGTCAGCAGCTGCGCCGACGATGCATGGGGCGAAGCGCGGGCTTACCATTCTGTCCAACGGTGGGAGCGACTCGATTTGGCGGCAGTGCGGGCCTCTTGAGATAAATGCTCTTGATCTAGTAGCAGATGAAGAACGTCAGTAAGAGAGGCTATAGCAGGAACATTGTGATAGTGCGCACCTTTTCGAGGAGACACGACTTGCCGACACCGGCCGCGCCCACCATGAGAGCATTGTAGCGTGGCTTCTTGGTCCACTCGGCGTACAGCCCCGTGATGAGATGGTACATGCTGCTGCTGCCACCGCCCTACGGAGCGATCTCACGCTGTCCAGTGTTCAGCCAAGACGGTAGGGAAGTGATGGCGCACGAAACATGAATGCTAGCTTGCGCTTCGAGCTTGACCAGGGGCGGGTTGGAGCGGAGGGAAGGTCCGTGACCATGACCGTTGGACCCTGACCGTTTCTCCACCTCGACCCAGCAGCACCGACCGCGGAGAGCCGAGCGTCGTCCCGATCGGCTTGGAATCGGAAGCGAGACGCGTGCCGATTTAGCAGATGCAGCCACGCAACTCAGATGAGCCGAGGTCCCACCCGACCCGCCTCATCTCGTGGAGCTGTCACGCGCATGCTCCCTTCCGTCCTCGCTCCCTTATCTATAGCCTGCCAAAGATGAACGTCGCTTCGACATCAAGGAGTGTGCTCGGACTCGTACACGCAGGCACACGGTGCTTTGCATCGACAGCACCCGGCAGCACAAGCATCCGCCCAGGCCTGCCAGCTTCCAGTCTCTCTTCAGCGCTGCCACTGCGAACGTTTATTCGCGACAGCACCTCGGCTTGGTCCACGTCTTCGTCGTCTTGGACGTCGTCGCCACCTCCGTCCTCTGCGCCCTCGTACGGCAATCCGCAGGCGCCACCGCCTCCTTCGCCACACCCTCTCCCCGCGCGCGTCTTCTCGTCGCCGACGTCATCTTCATCGTCGTCTTCGCATCCTTCGTACTCGAAGAGCTTTTCGACGACGTCGTCGCTGTACACGTCGCACCACTTCGACACGCAGGCGTTCTCGCAGCGGCTGGAAGCCTCGGGCATCTCGCGTGAGCAGGCGGATGTGCTGACGGAGGCGCTGCGCGACGTGATCGACGAGAGCATCACCAACCTCGCCAAGGGCCTGGTGACGCGCGAGGAAGGCGACCAGAACAACTACACGCAAAAGGTCGACTTTACGCGCCTCAAGTCCGAACTGCAGCTGCTGGAGCGCAACGACTTTGCGCTCATGAAGAGCGAAAACGAACGCCTCATGGCCGACGTCGAGAAGCTCAAGCAGCGATTGCGCGAGGAAATCACCCGCACCACCGCGGGAGTGAGGCTCGATCTGAATCTCGAGAAGGGCCGCATCCGTGACGAGTCGGCGGTTCATGCGCTCAAGATCAAGGAGGTCGACACGCGCATCGAGTCCGAAATCGCCGGTCTCAGGACAAGCATCCAGAGCGCCAAGTTCAACGTTCTCCAAGTAAGTCCCATCGAGTGGAGGGCGCTCCTATGAGAAGATCGCATTTACTGACAGACTTTTTTTCTTGGGCTGCGTAGTATCTGGTCGGTGTGGCTACGGGTGCCGGTGCATTGCTGCTTGCGTATCTCCGCATGTTCCGCTAGACGCCGTTTGGCCAAGCTCGCAATTCCATTCACGCAGTACTCAGGAGGTGTGTGGTTTGCAAACGGTGTGGCATTGGCAGTCTAAGTGTTCGAGGCGCGCAGGGACAGTGTAGCTTTGGCGAGAGGGACTGTGCAAGTGACGATGGAGGATCCGTCTTTGTGCAGACCGAGTAGCGGTGTTTGCTTGGAGGTCTCTCTCGCGGTTTGGCCTTTACCAGCGATCCAACCGCGCTCGGACGCAGCGACGAACAGGTTAGGCAGTGCCATGACCTCGTGCTTCACCTTTCCGTCCGCGGGCTTTTGCTGGTCGGGCTTGGGACGCTGGTCGTTGGACGCGGGCAGGGAAAGGAAGAGGAACCTTGGCGTGACCCACACGCTGGGATCTGGACCGGGGATCTCGATCGCACTTGGACTGAGCAGCTTGACTTGGGCGCTCACCTCGTCCCCACCGGGTGCCGAGGTGGATACAAACGCCGGGTCGATCTGGTAGAACTGCGCGTACGTCTTCATCGTCCCCTGTGGCTGACCCGGTCCCGGGCCTAGCTCGACCTGAGTATCAACGGACAATGTGCCGCGCGAGGGATGGCCGGACAGGATCTGTGCCAGCAGCAATGGTTCCTCGGACGCAGTCTTGTCCGCATACACGGCGATGAAAAAGTCTTCCTCCTTCTTCACCCGCGCTGCGATCTGTCGAGCCGCCTGCTCCGACATGTCCTGCGCCTGCTCCTTGACATCACCTGCCGAAGAACCCGACTCGACGTCCAGCGGATGCGACCGCGCCTGGATATCGCGCAGGAACTGCTGTGCCGCATTCGCACCGTCGAGGTTCGAGATGATGTTGCCCTGGGCCGCCGTGATCTCCCTGCGCGGACCGAACGGCTTGAGCCCCTCAAAGTTGGTCGTGACGCTCGGGATGGGAAGATGGTCGGCGTCGCGCGCATCGTTGCTCGCCACGAGCGCTACACCCACTGCACCGTCGGTGTGGATGCTGCTGTGCGGCTGCACGCCTGCACTGCCCTGCGGCAGCGAAATGAGCAGCGTCTGATCGCGACCCGTCTCGAACGGCGTAGGTGGCGCCGAGAGACCCAGCACCGAGCTGGCGGGGAATTGTGTTGCGAGACCCTCCATAAGCCCGTGCGGCGAGGTGTCGGAAAAGAAGATGAACGATGCGGCCGAATTGGGGTCGAGCGTCTCCAGGCCCGCAGGCACTTTGCCCTCGAGGTTCTCGCGACCCCAGATGTCGCGCCAGTCGCGACTGCCACCGGGGAGGGCGCCGTTACCGTCGTCAAGCAGGTCGGCGCGGCGCTCGGCGCCCTGCTGCCACGACGGCTTGCGGTCCATCCATCGGCCGACGGCGACTTCGGCACGACCGGGGATGGTCGAGCGGAACGGAACGGCGTTGACGCCAGGCAAGAGCGAGAGGGCGGCAGAGTAGAGTGTTGGCGATGCGATGGGTGCCGAGCCTGGCTCGATGGCGTTGGCTGGGATCAGCGACGAGGGGAGCGGCGACGAGAGGATGCCGACGCGAGCGATGCGTGCGCCCGCTGCTGCGTCGGCGTCCGTACCCGCTGCATGCGCCCTTGCCGCCTCGGCCTCTTTGGCGGCGATCTGCGCGGCTGTCAACCCCCTGTCGTGCTTGCGTGATGCTGAGCTCGATGCGTCTGGAGCCGGGTCGGGCCCACGCAGGATCGAGACGGCTTCGCTAAGGTACTGGGACGGGAGATCCTTGCTGAGCGCGTACAGCAGAACATGGTCGTGGTGGCCTGCCTTGGGTGTCGCATCGGCGTTGGGCGCTGGACCGATTCTGGCAGCGAGCGAAGTCATGCTCTGAAGGGTCGACCGCAATGCGATGAGCAGTCCCTGCGGCGTTTCGGAGAAGAGCGTGAGGGTTTGTGCGGTGGCCAACGGCTGCTTGCGCTGCCACTGTTGAGAGCTTGCCTTGTCGGAGGCCGACTTCGGCCCAAGTCCGGGCACCGCATCAGCTGCCTTGGCGTAGCATCGACGTTGCAGGGCCGTGCATGGAGTCGTGCGTAAGGACGACCAGGTCGCCCTGGAGAGCGTGGTGTTGCGAGCGGCCGATGTGAGCATCGTGGACGGCCTCCGATGTGGATGGTGATGGAAGGGAGGGAGGTCGCTGAACCGGGCAGATGCGGCCGCTGATGGTGCACACTGGGGCAGTCGGTCGTGACGTTGGTCATCAGCTAACGCTGCATCGTTGCAGCAACTCATGCTCAGCTGCGAAGAAAGTGGAGCCGCAGTCAGAAGATCGCTGAGCTCAGCGGAAACGCTGTCTGGACCCTGAACGTATAACTGTAAAAATAGATTCCTTCATGTTAGTTGTATAGGGTCGAACAATTCGATCTTTTCCCCCAATCTCCGAAACCCGCGCGGAATGAGGACCCTGGGCGTGGCGAGAAGAGCCTCAGCCTTGGTGCGTGGGTGTGGAGCAGCTTGGAATACTGATGCTGAGCTGGCATGGCTCGCCACTACCCCCTCGACCATCACCTACTACCAGAGCTTCCATCATGGCACCAACAGTTTTGCAGGCGCCCGTTCAAGATGCCGTCAAGGAGGCGCTCGTCTCCAAGCTCCGTGAGCCCACGGCGCCAAGCTCATCTTCGTCTTCGGTGCCAAGCCTCGGCAGCTTGGCTACTGCCTCTTCCGCTGCTGCATCAAACTCCACAGAGGCACCAGCATCGCCAAGCGACATCGAAACCGTCACCATGTCCGATCATATTTTCGAACCGCCGCGCAAGCGTATCGTCTCGCCAGCGTCACTGCAACGATTCGAAGCCTCGGGCGCATTTGCCGAGATCCTCGCATTCATTCGTGTCTGCAACACCAGCGTTGTGGGAAAGATGCTCACAGACGACATCAAGGTATCGCCCGCGTGCCGCGCCATTCTCGACGTGCTGGAAGAGGTCAAGGCAATCCGCCAAGCGACGCCTCCGGACGCGTCCATCGGCTCCTCTCGATTCGGCAACCCTGCTTTCCGCACTTTTTACGCAAAGATCCGCGACGCCAACGACAGGCTCCATCGCACCATTCCAGGTCTGGAAGGTGACTCGGACACTGAAGCCGCGGCGCGATCAGAGCTTGCTGTGTACCTTCAAGAAAGCTGGGGCAATGAGAAGA
Source organism: Moesziomyces parantarcticus (assembly GCA_023212605.1). Classification (NCBI taxonomy): domain Eukaryota; kingdom Fungi; phylum Basidiomycota; class Ustilaginomycetes; order Ustilaginales; family Ustilaginaceae; genus Moesziomyces; species Moesziomyces parantarcticus. The sequence continues at coordinate 242,714 of JALCCF010000010.1, read as the reverse complement.
GGATCGACTATGGCAGCGGCATGGAGCTCAACATGGCTTGTTGGCTGTAAGTGCAATTCTTCCCTCTGCTTTTATGGTATCGGCGATGTACGTCGTTCTGACACGCTCTCTTTTCTCTTTGCGCTACTCAGCCTCTGCTTGTGCAAGCTGCGAATCCTGCGCTTACCAGAAGATGGCCCGGCGATCGTGCTGCGCGTATTCTGGAGCTACATCCAGGTCATGCGCGACATCCAGTCCTCCTACTGGCTCGAACCCGCCGGCTCTCACGGCGTCTGGGGCCTCGACGACTATCACTTCCTCCCCTTCCTCTGGGGCGCCGGTCAGCTCAGCAACCACCGCCATCTCCGACCCAAGGCCATCCACGACGCTGAAATCGTCGACGAGTTCGCTCCCAAGTACATGTACCTCGCATGCATCCAATTCATCAACTCGGTCAAGACCGCCTCGCTGCGCTGGCACTCGCCCATGCTCGACGACATCTCGGGCGCCAAATCCTGGGCCAAGGTCAACGAAGGTATGATCAAGATGTACCGCGCAGAGGTTCTCAAGAAGCTTCCCATCGCACAGCACATCTTCTTTGGCAGCCTCATCCAATTCCCCGAGGCCGCGCCCGGCGAGATCGAGGAGGACGACGTCGAGGAGGACGCACACGGCCACATTCACCCGGCTGGTGGTCATGCACACGGCACGGGAGAGGGTCAGGCGGCAGGTTGGGGCGACTGCTGCGGTATTCCCATCCCCAGCGCCTTCGCTGCAGCTGAAGAGGAGAAGAAGAAGCGCCAGCAGGGATTCAGCTCCACTTTGCTCGGCGAGAAGCCGTTCGGCTCGGGGGTGCGTCGCATTCCATTTGACTGAAAGCGCCGCATACAATCAACCAAGCAAGATCCTACCCATGTGTAGCTTGTGCTCCGTCCGTGATTTGAGGCTTGCTTTCTGGTCTGTGGACGTGCCTCGGTCAGGTCAGTGCCGACCAAGTCGCGCGAAGATGGCGGACGGCGCGCTTTCCAAGGGTCCAAAATCCGAGCCTTCCAAAAACCGCTCGGCGTGTCAATCTGCCAATCAGTACTCTCATCTCTCCATTCTTCCTCATCCACCTCGCCGGCACAACGTTCTCCAGTGCCGCTGGAGCGCGTCGAGATACCCATCCTCGTGTCGGGACGCCAGCGGAGCCCTAATCAACACTGACAGACGCGGTGCATTCTGCCTCGCATACGACCCCTGCGATCATGCCCGAGTCGTCGCGCTCAGCGCAGTGGACCAACGGCCAGCAGGCTATCGTCATTGACGACGACGACTACGTAGCCATGCCGTCCGCCTCCACGTACGCGGCCGGTCGCCAAGCACACTCGCCCGCGGGCTCGCTCACCAACCTCACCCCGGCCATGTCGGTCACCACCTCGTCAAGCAGCAGCGACGACCGCAATCTTGTCGGCATAACTAATGGCACCCGCCTCGGCGCGCGCGAACACGCGTCTGGCGCGCTCGACAAGTTCCGCACCGGCTACGTCTACTCGTCCGAAATGATGTTACACTCGAACCCGATCGACCCCGAGCATCCGGAGCGGCCCGTGCGAATCTACAAGATCTTCTGCAAGCTGCAGCAGAACTCGCTGCTCCAGCACATGAAGCGCATCAAGATCAGAGAGGTCACCAAGGACGAAGTCATGCTCGTGCACGACCAGGGCATCTGGGACGGCGTCGAGCGCACCGCGCTCTTCCATCCCGATGTGATCAAGGAGCAGGTGCAGACGCTCGAGCAACTCAGCTCCTTGTACATCAACGAGCATTCCGCCTTCGCTGCGCGCCTATCGTGCGGTGGCGCCATCGAGCTGTGCGATGCGATCGCGTCGGGCCGCATCCGCAACGGCTTTGCCATAGTCCGCCCACCAGGACACCATGCCGAGCCGGACAAGAGCATGGGCTTTTGCTTCTACAACAACGTCGCCGTCGCAACGCGCTACCTGCAGCAAAAGTACACGCAGACCATCCGCAAGATCCTCATCCTCGATTGGGACGTCCACCACGGCAACGGCACGCAGCGCGCCTTTGAGAACGACGCAGACGTCCTCTACGTCTCGCTCCACCGCTACGAGGGTGGCACCTTCTACCCGGGTACCAATTACGGTAACTACGACAGTGCCGGTACTGGTCCGGGCGAAGGCAAATCTGTCAACGTGCCCTGGCCTACGTATGGCATGGGCGATGCAGACTACATGTACGCCTTCCACCACCTGGTCATGCCCATCGCGCTCGAGTTCGCTCCGGACTTTGTCATCATCTCGGCGGGCTTTGATGCTGCCGAGGGCGATCCGATCGGGCAGAACCGCGTCACGCCAGGCGGGTACGCGCAGATGACGCATGCACTCACCTCGCTCTGCGACGGCAAGGTAGCCGTGGTGCTCGAGGGCGGGTACAATCCCGATGCCGTTGCTGAGAGTGCGCTAGCTGTGACCGAGACGATTCTCGCACGTCGCACAGCCGAGCCCAAGGAGATGGTGGCGAGTACGATCGCCGCCAACACGGTGCGCGAGGTGTGTCGCTTCCACCAACGCTACTGGAAGTCGCTCAAGGTGCCGGACATCGAGGCGGACGATGTCGACTTTGACACGCACGATGCGCCGCCTACGGTGCGCATCGAGGACCTGCTTAGCGAGTACCGCAACTCGGTGCTTGCGGACCGCTTTGACCTGTTCGAGGTGCCTGTTTCCGAGGCCGACATCCACTTTTCCGGACAGGTGCTGTGTTCCGAGGGCATCCTGGACCGCTTTTCGACGGTGGTATTCTTTGTGCACGACATGGGTAACTTGCGTTTGGCACGGCCTCGATTGGGATCGACGGTGGAGGGTGAGGCGATGCGGTTGGTGGATGCGTCGAGTCTGGTCATGTCGTACGTGCGCGATAAGGGGTATGGGTTGGTGGATATGAACATCATGCGCGAGTTTCGCGCTGTCAAACCGTATGCTTCCGAAGGTGTGCCGCGCGCAGCGCTGGTGGACGAAGACGATCGCATGAACGAGGCCAATCGAGCAGCGGCGTTTGTTTGGGATAACATCGTCTCGCTTGCGCGTGCATCCAACACCACCACCAAGATCATCATGATCGGATTTGGAACGGGCGGCCATGTTGTGACCAACTTGATCCGATCGCGCGATGTGCAGACCCAAGTCAAAGCTGTCGTCAACATCGTCGGCTACAACGACATACCGCGCATCGACCCAACCGCCGACCTAGCCAAGAAGAAGTGGTACTACTCAAAATCCAAGGTCCTCGCACCCGCTGACCACCGTCACATCCTCGAACGTGGCGACTCGGTCCCGCTCAAGAGATTCGGCAGAATAACCCCAGTCGGTAAGTCTACCCATCCATACCACACTCAGCAGCTGCAGAATGCTAATCCCTCCCCGACGCGTGACCAGACGACGTGGCTCCCATCAACATCCTCAGCCACCGCTTTGGCGAAATCACGAGCTTCATCGAAAAGAAGCTCAACCCGCCATCCAAACAACCTGCGTAGCCCCTTCACAATCGATACCATCTCCCAACCACACTCGGCCACGCGGCCACTCGGCGACAAGCTTGTGCGAGGAAAACGAATGTGGAGATTGCGACGAAACACCGAGGACAGCAAAGAGTGTGAGGGCAGCGGTAATCGCCCGAGAGACAAGTGCAATAAAAAAAAAGGAGAGAGTGAGAAAGAGCAGGAATGGCAAGCTTAGTCGAGCTCGGCGAGCGAGCGCTGGCTGTTGGCGCGCTGCAGCGGCGCCGGCTGGCCAAAGTGGCGTTTCCTGCGTCGAGGGCTGACGAGCTCGTGGCCGAGCGCACGACGCACATGCAGACTGGTGTTCTGGTCGCCCTGCTCATCCGCGGCGAGCGCGCGGTTGTAGTAGCTCGAGCTCGAGCCCGCCGTGCTTGTCGCCTTTGCGCTTCGCGATGTCGACGTGGCTGCCTTGGTGGTGGTGCCCGCCGGGTTATCCTTGGCGCCCAGGTTCGCCTTGTACACCGACGTGGGCTCGTCCGACGTCGATCCTGACGGTGACACGATCTCGCGCCACACGATGACGCCGACGATGATGCCCACCAGCGTCACGAGCGCAATGAAGCCCATGACGATGAGCTTGCGCCTGCCGCTCGCCATGGTCGCCATCCAGGCGCGACTGCCGTCCTCGACCTTGTGCGTACCCGCCGTCTTCTGAGCCATGGAGAAGCGGCGCCAGAACTTTGCGCCTTCGCCGTTGGTGTCCCACTCTGCGCCCTCGCCGCCGGCGCCGAGGAACTGCGACTTGCGCGGATGGTCGGGCTTTTCAAAGTCGTTCTGCAGGCCCTGTACTCGCGGCGCAGCCGGTGCGCGCGCCGGTGCGGGCACCGGCATCTGCGGCCCGCGCTGCTGCGGCGCGGGCCCAGCATTGTTGCCCGTGAGCATGGCCATGCTGCGTCGGAAGAGCGACTGGCGCTTTTGCGGTGGCCCGCCACGCGGCTGACCATGGCCGGGAGGACCCGCCTGGGGGCCTCCGCCAAACATGGCCATGGAACGACGGAAGAGAGACTGGCGCTTGGACGGGCCGGGTGCGTCGGAAAAGGACTGATTGGGGCCTGGAGGGCCAGCGTGCCGGAGATACTGGCCGGGGGGCGGTCGCGCGTGGTTGCCGGCCTGGAGTGACGAAGGATGCGGAGCGCCAGGACCGGGACCCGCACGTTGGTTGCCGTCGCGCGGTCCGTATTGGGGACCACCGGGACCGCTGGGGCCACCAGGGCCACCAGGGCCGCCGGGGCCGCCGCGCTGATCATACGGCGAGGGTGGGCCACGCTGAAGCACATTGGGAGGTGGTGCTGCCATGGGGTTGGGATGGTTGTGCGGTGGCATGCCATGAGCGCTGTAACCTGGCGATCGAAGAGGCGTGGCGCTGGTGGGAGTGGAGACGGAGCCGTGGTGGGAGCCGACGGGCGAAGGAGCACCTCGAGCGTCCTGTGGACGGCCTCCGAGGCCGTTCTGAGCGCGGGCAACGTCGATGGGAGGCGGGCCAGCGCTTCGCTGATTCGGGCGAGGCTGAGTGGCGTTGGGTGCACGGTTGTCAAAGTAGTCGTGCGGACCGGATGAGTGAGCGGGGGAGGGACCCCTTTGGGGATGGGCGTGACCGTTCGCTTCTGGGTTGGGCGATGCAAGACCCAGCTGCTTGGTGAGAGCAGCGCGAGCGCTGAGATGCTCGGAGGGCGGCTGGTTGTCTTGTGCTCGAGGATCTGGGCGACGGTCGTCGATGTGAGAGCCGCCGAAGCCGATGGTACTGCCGTGACGCGAGGTGCGGTCGACGAAGTTGTCCTGCGCGGTGAGTCTGCTGCGGCGGTCGTCTTGAGAGGTACGCGAAGTGTCGCCGCCACTTTTGGCGGATTTGAGCGCCATGAGCTTGAGCGAGGGCGGGTTCTGGGAGGCGTTGTCGGGAGGACGATGACCGACGGCTACAGCGCGATCGGTCCAGCTATCGGAGCGAGTCAGTTCGGCGCTGCGTTTGAGCTGATCGAGCGCGTTGTTCTTTGGCGCCTTGCGCCTCTCGTCGTCGCTGTCGGAATCGGACTCGGAGTCGCTACCGCCCAACATGCCGAGGCCGAGTCCAAAGGCACCCGAGTCGCGATCGTGGGAGTCATCGAAGCGTTCCGAGGATGCGGAAGCGTGGCTGGATGGCTGGGGGGCCTGCCTTGCGCCGTTGGACGGGATGGTGGCGGAAGCAGCGGAGTGACCGTCGACAAGCTTGGTGTTTTGGGAGAAGGCGATGCTCTTGCGTTGTGGGGGCCGCGAATTGGCATTGTCTACGGATCGGAGACCATTGGCGTCGAGAGCATTGACGGGACGGCCGTGAAGTTTGAGCTGGCTCGCTTTGCGGGCGAGTTCACGTCGGCGGGGGTCGGAGGACTCGAGGTCTTTTGGGTCGTACAAGTACTTGTCGTAGATGCTGACGACGCGGGAGTCGCGCGGGTTGGCGGAGAAGGCTATGCTGGACGAGGACTCGCCGGCCCAGGCAGGTGGCGCCATTGTTTAGAGAAGTGGTAGGGCGAAGGCCCTTTCGAAGCGTGCGGACGATGGGAACGGCGGCGACTGGATCGATCCGGGACTGGCGCTAGAAAAGTTGTGCGAGTGCTGACGGCGAGCGAAAGGGTGTCGAGACGAAAGATGTGCTGATTTGCAAGCGAGCGTGGAGATGCGAAGAACGACCGGCGTCCACGATTAAGGGGGATGTGGGCAAAAAGAAAGACGAAAGCAAGAGGGTGGTGATTCCGGGCGAGGGTGGCAACGAGCGTGATACGGAGGATGGACGGATGCTGGGATGGTGATCAGAACAGACGACGATGAAGGGAGAAGAGAGAAGAGGATGGCGGGTGAGGGCGTCGGGGCTGGTTGAGGAGAGGAGAGCGCTGTGGAAATGAGAGAGCGTGGTGCGGTCGAAACTTGGCGTCGGCGGCGCTGATTGTCGGCTCGACTGGTGACTTCGCTTGGCCTCGCTCGCCTTTGCATCGCAGCCGCCTGGATGTGCATCCTCGCCAGAGTTCCGAAGCTCGTTTTCGCTCTCTTTGCACTCGAAACAATCGCATCAGCCGCACTTGCATTCACAATCACACATTCACACGGCTCAGTCTACAGTAGCGGGATGCATCCGAATGTCGCAGGGCCTCTTTACAAAGGGGGGATGTGCAGATTCAGCGCGAAGGAGGCCAAGAGTAGACAGGCAGGCAGACAGGTCGGCAGCGGGAGGGCGGCAGGAGCTTGGTTGGAATGAGGTGTGGTGGGAGTTGGAGCCACCGCCCTCGGACACTGGCGCTGTGCCCACGCATTGCTGTCGGAGAGACCGAATGGCCGACGTGGGGTTCGCACGCGTGTCGGTCGGAGGATGTGCGCGTTCACGGCTGTGGTGCATGAGAGAGGGGTGGGCGCGGTGCGGCGCGATGCGTGTCTGAGCATGCAGAGTCCGAGACCAAGAAAAAATGCGCATGGCCAACTGAGCTGCAGATCGGCAGAGACTCTGGATTGCAATTTAGGCAGTGGAAGCGCCCACCAGAGAGCTCAAAACGCTTCAGAGCAGCGCCAAGTCGAGCCAGCTCCGAGTGGCAGCGAGGCGGCGGCATGCATTCGCTGCCAGCTTCGAATCGCAGCTGCAGCTGCAGCTGCCTCTGCCGCCTGCATCTGCATCTGCATCTCAATCGACGCAACGCCCAGTGCACGCCGGCGCAACAAAGCGCGATGCAGCGACACCTGCCTTTCTCTCTCTCTTTCTCTCTCCGACGAGCCATCGGCCACCTTGTGGCTCACAGTCGGCCCAATTTCGCACACTCATTCCAATGGGCGTCGCCCGTCTTCGACCCGCACCGCCTCGGACGAGTGGGAACATGGCTCTGTTGGCTCTCTTCTGCCCTTGCTGTGCCGCCTCCGCCCACTCAACCACCGCGACGTCCAGCGATATGGTGTCGCGCCGCTATCGAGCCAGGCCCAAGCTCGTTTGGCAGCGTCCACACTGCAACGAGCTGCATTCGCTTGCTTAGCGCGCTGCCCTGCTGTCACCCTCGCCAAGTCGAGTACGCCTTCTCTCACCTCGCTTATGCGCTGCAAATCCACACAATTCGACAGCGCAGCGCCCTAGCAGGGTGCAGACTCGACGGCAATTTTGTGTGTTGGTCTCAGAAAGCCAAAGTCGCTTTTTTGCATGAGGTAAGCATGACACATCCAAAAAATCGAGTCCAACACCTGCACGCGCCGTGTGAAGCGTGTGTGCGTGAGAGAGTGTGTGTGTGACTGCGACATGCCGGCACGCATGTAGTGTCGAGCTCAGCCACCGGTCAGGTGGCATCAACTTTTGGCTTGATGTCGTGAGAGTGCAACCCACCTCTCCTTTCTTCTTACGATTCACATCATCGCTATTCAAAGCATGGCGGATACAGATCCGGCTTCGGCCAACCATGATGACGTCGCCACAGCCCCGTCTCACGACGTCTGGGCTGACGTCGTCACTCCTCCTAGCCCGCCGGCTCGCACCGCTCGAGACGACGCCAACGGCGGTGCCAGCGCCAGCATGCACGCTCCCGCTCATCTGAGGGCCGCACACTCGGACAATGCTTCTACAGACAACTCTGGTTTCCCCTCGTCTGGTCTCTCCACAAGACTCTCCCGCAAAGACTCCTCCTTCGGCTCCAAAGCCAACTCCAACGGCGCACACCCACCCAGACCGGCATTCTCTCCCTACGAGGCCGAAAACCTCGATCTCGCCTGGGCATCATCATCCCAGCAGGCCAAGCGCAAACCATCGTCCAGCACACTATCAGCCAACGCATCGGTCTTTAAGCCTTCCCGACGAGTTCAAGAGACGCTCCAGAACTCTTCGCTGAGCAACGATTTCCAGGACCCACTATCAAGCGCATACAGCTCAGCTACTCAGCCTCACGCCGCCGAAACCTCATCATCAGCTGAGACGGAACACCAGCAAGGCGACGATACAATTCGCAACGACCAAGCACAAGCAGAGCGGGCAGAGGGCAACACCGACGCTGAACAACAGCCAGACATCGTCCCAGACCAGAACCCGCAGGCTGACCCTGCCCAGCTGCCAGCCGCTGACCAGGCCTCGGACGACGGCGAAGGCGATGAAGATGACGAGGGCTTTGTATACCCAGGCGCCACTGACGCCGACGATGATCAGGAGCAGGCCTCATCCCCGAAAGCGAACGAAGCAACCCCTGCCGACTCCCAGCCCGATTCTGTACAAGCAGAGACACCTTCAGGCCGCGATCAAGCTGCCACATCGTCCGTTCCCGCAGTCATCATTACTGAGACTGCGAGCAGCGTACAGCAACCATCTGCCGATCCAAGCCCTTCGCCTACTCAAACAGCGCACATCGATTACGACAAGCTCGCCCAGCTCTGCAGTCGCGGGCCCCTTTCGGACCTGCAAGCCTTCTTCGAAGCTACTTGCTCCGCCACACAAGGCTCCCCTGCCATCTCGATGTTTGCCCTTGCCAACGACCCCAATCCCAGCAACGGGCTCGTGCCGCTCCACTTCGCCGCACGAGAAGGCCAGACCGATATCGTCCGCTGGCTCATCACAGAAGCCGGCGCCATCGTCGAAATGGAGGACCGCGAAGGCGAGACCCCGCTCCACAAGGCCGCCATGGCCGGCAAACTCTCGGCCACTTCTCTCCTCTTGACCCAGGGCGCAAATGCAAACGCAAAAGACTCTGACGGCTGGACTGCCCTCCACAACGCCTGCAGCCGCGGCTACCTCGATCTCGTCCGTGTCCTCATCGATCGTGGTCAAGCCGAGGTCGACGCTCAGGGCGGCAGAGGCGCCTGGACCCCACTCATGAATGCTGCGTCCAAGGGCCACCTTCCTGTAGTTCGCCATCTCACCGCAAAGTACCACGCAGATCCATTCATCCGCAATGCCGCCGGCGAGACCGCCTTCGATGTCGCCGCAGCCACCTTCGAGATCTACATCTGCGAAGTCCTCGAGCGCTATGAGGCCGAACGATGGAATGCTGCCAAATTCACTGGCTCCGCCTCTACGGCGCCAGGACAGATCATTCCCGGCCGCGGTCCGTACGAGCCTCTCGCCCTGCATACCACCATCCCTGTCGTGCTCCACGAGAATCAGCGCCTCGACACGCGTCTCCAGACGCTTGCCATGAACGGCGCCAAGCCAAGATGGAGCTCTTCCAGCGCGGCACGTGCCCACAAGCCCGACCGACGCTCGCCGACCTCGATGCCACCTGGCCCTCTCGCACCCAGCCGCACCCGCCACTCGCCAATGCGTCAGGATGATGTCGGCCTGCCGTCCCGCAAGCTTCCCTACAAGTTGCGCCTCCGGGTGCGCACCAGCCCAGCCGCCGCACGTCGTCGCGCTGCCATGGCTGCATCGCAGCGCGGCCAGAGTTCGCATCAACAAGAAGATGAAATGGCCAGCACGCCCACTCCCGAGTCGGTGCTGCAAGCTCGTCGTGCCAGTCGCGCTTCCGCCTCGACCGCTGTCGACGGTGCCGACCAAGAGAGCTCGCACTTCTGGCTCTCCGAGTGGCAGCTCGACACCACTCATCCCTTGGTCGACGTCGACCAAGGCTGGCAGTACGCCCAGTCCTTTGACGCACTCGACGACAAGTGGTCTTCCCAGCCACCGCCGCCGCTCGAACGCCTGCTCGAGGGCCGTGGTCTTAGCGCCTCGGTCACCCGTGCTTTGACCGGCGGTGCGGGCCTCGCCAACGCTCAAGCCGACCAGGAAGCCTCAGCAAGCGGCTGGGTGCGCAGGAGGCGATGGGTCCGCGTCATGCGACGCCGTCTCGATATTGAGTTTGGCGACGACCTCGAAGCGTGCGAAGGAGCCGCTTCGGGCACGAATGAGGTTTCCGGTGACGAAGATGCGGCGTACGGATCTGGCAGCCAGGGCTTGTCGACGGCTGCCATGATGGCGGCGCAGGAGGCCGCCAAGCTCGAATGCTCGCAGCTGGGTCCAGACGCCGACTATGTCAGCCGTGCAAGGGCGCTGGCGGGCTCGAGTGCGGCTGCAGGCGCCACGCCAGCTGATGCCATGGGCGCCGATCGCGACGAGCTGGCCAGACGCATTGCTCGTCTCTACATGGCCGTCACCGAACTTCGCGCTGCTTTTGAAGACGACGACGTCGAGCGCAGGAGCCGGGCCGAGGAGCTTCGAAAGGAATTCACGCTCCAGCTCGGCCAGCTGCGAGAGGCTGCCGGACTGGACGACGACGAAGATGACGAATGTGACGACGACGATGAGTTCATCTATCCGAACTCGTACAAGGACGATGGAGCTTCTGTCTTCACGCGCATGGTCAACGGCGAAACGTCCGGCACGCTGTCCCGTCCTGCCATCTCGCAGCGACAGAGCAGTGCCGCCTCGCTGATGCGCAGCAGAGTCGAGCCGTCCGAGGCGGGCACCTCGCTCGCAGCCGCTCGCAGCGCCGATCTGGCGGCGAACCGCGACTTCCGCGTGCCCACCAACGAGGCGCCCAACAAGGTGACGCTGCGCCAAGGTCCGGCGATGCGCGAGCAGAACCTGCAGCCGCAGTGGGAGCGCGACGAAGAGGCGCGCGACTGCAGAGGCTGTGGGCGCCACTTCACCTTCTTCCTCCGCAAGCACCACTGCCGACGATGCGGTCGCATCTTCTGCGACGCGTGCTCGTCGAAGCGTGCCCAGCTCAGGTTGGCCGAGATCGTGGTCGATCCGAGCTTGCCCGGTATGGCGGCCTCGGAAGTGCTGGCACCCACGCGCATCTGCAACAGCTGCCATGCCGAGCTTCAGCTGCCGCCGCAGCTGCAGAACACGCGCGGCGCAGAGGCTGTCATGGCCGCATCGCGCACACGAGCCGCGGGCGACCAGTCGAGTCGTAGTGGCGCCGAGACCCAGCTGGACGAAGGTGGATTCATGTCGACGCTCGCGCCGCCTAGCGACGTCTCGAGCCGCGCCAGCGAGCTGACCGAGTGCCCCGTCTGCTCCACCTCGCTCCAGCAGCTTGGCGGCAGTGAGGAGCAGGAGGCGCACGTGCGCAACTGCCTCGAAAATGGAGGCGGCGGAAGCATGCAAGGCGGCAGGTATCTGGTGTACCGACTGCCCGACAACTCGCCCATCGTCGGAAAGGAATGCTCCATCTGCATGGAGGACTTTGTCGCCAACAGCACCATTGCCAGATTGCCTTGTCTGTGCTACTTCCACCGCGGTTGCATCGACTCGTGGTTCAAACGCGGCCGGGAATGTCCCGTGCATGCCAGGTCGTGGTAGCCAAGCGGCTTTCCATCCCCTTCAGAATCGCAGCAGCTTGTTCATATAAGTCGTTCGTTTGCAATGCATACATAGTCACGTCGAGCTTGTGTCTGACCAAAGACTGGGATCCCTCGCGGGTCGGGAGAAGGTGCTGAAATCCGGACGTGTTGGGTGTGTGATCTAACAAAATGAGAAAAAATAGGGTCGCGTCGCGCGTGGTGGAGAACAACATGCGCATGCACGGCTTCGACAGGGTCGCATTCCGAATTTCGAGGTTTGGCGGCCTCCACCATGTCGCCGCCGTGAAGCAGCTTGACACCACGACCACCACCATCTTCCGCATCTACCGCTCCCACCACGACAACAACATACGAAGCGAAAGTGGCTGCCACAGCATCATCACGCCATATCAACCGCTCATAGCGTCTTTGCATCGAACCTTCACTTCAACAACGTGGCGCGCGATAGGGATGTCGTCGGAAGAGCATTTTGCTTCGGACGGGCATAAGACGGACGAGCAGGTAGCGATCGAGCAGGAGCAGCAGGACGAGGAGCGCGAGACATCGTTTGCGTTTCAGAAAGAAACACGCGATGTTGAAACGCCAACAGCCACCGCACCTAGTGATGCGGCCTCGGCTCGCGACGAGGTAGTGGAAGAAGTTGCTGCTGTTGAAGAAGCAGTTGGAGGTGCATCGAAACCTGCAAAGAGTGGGAGGAAGAGTCGTGCATCTGGCGAAGCTGCGGCTGCGGAGCCGCGCAAGAAGTCACGGCGTAGCGAAGCGCCCGTCGACGACAACGTGCGGCTCGACCGTCTACGTGAAGCACTCTTCCGCTTTTTGGACTTGATTGAACACAGGGCTACGGCGAGTAGTTTTGCCAAAGCTCTACCGCACATTGATGTCGAGTCGGTGGAAGCGCTGCGCATGCAGTTCGTCAATCAGCTCAAGGAAGCCATTATCGACGAGAGCGAAAAACTCATCGAGTCCAACGAACTCGAAGCCAAGCTCGCTTCGCTACATCGACTGGCGCTCGAGGCGGACGCGAGGTTCCAAGCAGGCTACGCCGAAGGAGCGGAAGAGTTGAAGGACGTTTGGCGAAAAGAACTCGACCTCGACACAGCCATCTCGGCCCGTGCCATCCCAGACCAAGAACGAAGAGTCCAAGAGCTCAAGAAGGAACTCGAACAAGTCAGAACGCAGAACAGCCAGATCCATGCCAAACTCATGGAAACCCAGAACAGAGCCAAGGCTATCCAGCAAGACGCGAAAGAGTGTCTCAATGCTCTAGACTCGGTAAGTAACCCAAAAGAACCCGCTGATGCAAACTCGCACTTACATTCGCGTCGTCGCTTCATGACAGGCAAACAAGGGTCTGGAAGCAACACCAGACATGCAGAACCAGCTACGCCAAACCATGGACGACCTCCTGCACGATCTTGGCGCGCGCGTCTAAGTCGCGCCCTTGCGCTCATCCACCCATCTGTAACAGTACCAACGCCCGCTTTCAGCCGCTTTACCACCAATGCCTGGCCACGCAGTGTGTTTCAAGAGTGTGTGATTTCAGATGGACCTCGACTGAACCGCGATGGCGGCGACCGTGGTGATTACATGCTGCGCTCGCTGCGCGTGTTGAACAGCAGCGTGCGCTTGCAGGGTATAGCAGTGTGTTCCCGACACCCTTTCTTCAAACCTGTCTGCCGTTCTTCCTGTCTTCATCCTCGTCGCGGCTTGGCGGACGGATGTCGCCGAGGCGCTCACCGACCTTGATCTTCTGGTCCGCCTTGAGGTCGAAGCGGAAGTCGCTCGGTGCCTCGAACACGAGCACGATGGTCGATCCGAGCAAGAATCCGCCCATCTCATCACCGGCGCCCAGCGGCTGACCACCGAGCAGCTTGCTCGCGCCCGAGTAGGACGCTTCGGAATACGTGCCCGCAAGGTAGCGCTGCATGCGCACATTGGTGCGCAGCGCCTTGTCAAAGTTGATCCGGATCGAGCCCACGTTGGTGGCGCCGACGGGAACCATGCCGAAGAATCCGTGGCGCCAGCGACCCAGCAGCGCCACGCGCTCGTTGAGCACAAATAGATTCGAAAGTCGGTTGGCCATGTACGGCGAGACCGAGTAGAGCTCGCCGCGGAAGTGGCGGCGGCGCTCGGCAACCCAGTTGGTCGGGCTGTGGAAGCGATGGTAGTCGCCGGGCGCGAGGTAGATGACGCAGAAGAACAGCTTGTTGCCCTCCTTGAGTCCCTTCTGTCCCGGCGAGTGTGGCTGCAGCAGCGGCGGCAGCGCACCCCTACCCATCTCGTACGCGACATTGGCGTAGCGTCCCAGCACCTCGGGCGTGTCGGGCTCCGGCATACCGGCATCGTCGATCTGCTTGGGCCTCTCGGTCGCTGCACCTGCGCTGCCCTCTTCGCCATCGTCTGCATCTTCTTCGGCAGCGCTGTCAAAGTCGGTGGACTTGGTCGAGGGCGGCACGCCGGTTGCGTTGGCTGGGTCGGAGGGCGTTCGCTTCACCCACGACTTCCAGTAGGACGCCTTGACAAATCGGCTCCACTTGGACTTGCGCTTCTTGACCTCGTCCGGGTCCGGCATGGCCGACTTGCTCTTCTCGTCGCCCAGCAGCTCGTCGAGCGTGTAGTCGATGCCGTTGACGGAAGCGAACTGGCGATCGTCGAGGCGGGCGTGCTGCGTCTCCTCCTCGGTCTTGCCCACCACGTTCTCTGTGGCCTCGGGCGCACTCGTGACGCCTAACAAGGCATCGAGCGAGTAGGTGATGCCCTTGACCTGCTCGACACGTCGGCCGACGATCTCGCCAAAGTGGAGCACCTTGCCGTCGGCAGGCGAGACGAGGATGCTGTCTTCGATCGGTCGCGCGCCGTCCTTGAGCTCGCGGTAGAAGAACTCGCCCAGACTCTTGTAGTGCGTCAGGTCTGGGTCCTTCATCTCGTCGAGGTTGCAGCCAAAGATGTAGGCGTAGAGCTTGAAGCCGAAGGGACGGAACCAGACCGGAAGCGTGAGGTTATTCGCCCAGCCCCACGCGCGCGAGATGGCATTGAGCGGAAGCGCGCCGATCACGTAGACGGTCCATGGCCCCTGCATCTTGACCACCTGACCGTTCTCGTCGACGATCTTGGTTCCGACACCCTTGCCATCACGCTCGGCAACGTAGTTTCGACGCGCCTGGACACCCACGAGAACTACCGCGCCTAGAAGGATGGGGATCGGGTACCACTTGATCTGTGTGCCTGTCCATGACTTGGATAGCTTTTCTGTTGGTCGGGATTGGGCAGACACGCAACACAAGGTCAGATGTTTGCTGCAGCATCAGAGACGGTGGCAAGATTTGCTGATCACCTACCTTGATATGAGTCTTTCTTTCCATCCTGCTTTCCTTCTTGCTCTTGTTTGGCCTGTTCCTCCGACTTGATTCGGGCTGCACGGTGGCCTCGAACGGTGTTGGCTTCGTGCTCGGCCTGGAGCGGATCACGGCTGTAGAAGCGTCGCGAGAGGACTGCAGACGCTTGCGGTGTCGTATTCGCCTTCGTAGCCAGCGCGACGATGCCAAGTTGCTGTTGTGCTGCGGATCTGGACAAAAGGGAACACGTGGCGAGCCCAGCATCGGATCGCGCGAGGGAGCGCAGCATGCCGGCTGGGCCGCGATTCCTGAGCAATGTTGGCCGCATCTGCGAATGACTTTGGTCGCGTGCGAGCGATCAATGTCGTTGCCAACGGACGATGCTGATGCGGATGGTGAAGCGTGTTGGTGGATCGGGAGAGAGCGAGATGTGCAGCTGCACGCTCGCTGGAAGAACACATTTGGAAGTGTGAGACTCACAGTGTGGCGCGATGCCAGCCAAGCTCTGCAAATTGCATGTGACGGAGGAAATTTGGGCGTGCGTGCCACCAGCGTCATTCGGCTGCCAGCCTGTGTGGGCGGAAAGGAGGGGAGGATGCCCATCATCAGGCAGCAGAGCGCGACCTGCTACAGTCGCTTTTTCGTGTTTTCTTTTCGGATCAGCCGCTGCTTCGGATGCGAGCCGTTGCAGCACCCTCGCAGCTCACGAGAGCCTCTCTGCACTCGGCGCAGCACCCAACACGCGCACGCTTTCTACGCCGGCCCGACGTTGGCTGTTTCCAACTTCATTTCCTCCATCTACCACCTCACCCCATCCGCTCGCTCCCCTCACGGATCTTCCGTGACCCCGAACAGCACCTCTATCCTTTCCCCTTTCCTCTTTCCCCTTCCGTCTGATCCATACTTGCCCGACTGACACGGCTCAACACTGCTCTTCAGCAACCTACGCTCTTTTTTTGATTCCGCACGCTGCATCGACAATCTGCTCAATCTCAACCCCAACCCGCCTTCAGCATCCACCGCGCCTTGGTCCAAATTTGCTCGTCCGATCGAAACCACAGCTATCTTGCCTTCCTGCCTGCCCTTTGGCATCCAACAGCAAGCCCGGTCAACACAACAACATCGCGACGTCGCCTCTTCTTGCGAGACATTGACGCGATCGGCTGACTGCCTCGTCAACATATTCAACATGCGTGTCTTGACTGCCCTTCTGTCGTTAGCGGCACTACCGTGGCTGACGCGCGCTGCCTTTCACTCCAACGATACCGCCTGCACTCGCCACTACACCGTCGAGGCTGGCGACACGTGCGACAAGATCGGCCAGAAGACGCTCACCTCCACCTACCAGATCCTTGCGTTCAACCTGCTCAACGCCGGCGCTGACTGCTACACGCTCGAGATCGGCTCCAGACTCTGCCTCGGCCGCTACGGTAACGACTGCCAGTTCGTACACAGATGCTCCAACTCCGACACGTGCGAGAGCATCGCCAACGACTACGGCATCACCACCCACCGCCTACAAGACAACAACCCCAGCCTCGACTGCGATATTGTCTATGAAGGCTTGATGCTCTGCGTCAGTGCCGGAAGCATCCGTCCACCCGCCGACAACAGCATCAACTCGACCGACGTCAAGGTCGCTCGCGAAATGGCCAGACAAGCTTGGATCGTCCAAGAGCAGAAGAAAAAGGTCACTGCAAAGCAGGACAAGCATAAGTCTGCATCCGCTCATTCGGCCAAGACGTCCTCACAGTCAAAGCAACATCACAAGCAGCATGACAAGCAGCATCACGCCGATGACAAGCACCAACATCAGCACCACAAGGGCGACAACCCAAAGCAAGCGCCAGATGCACAGCAGCATGCAGCTCAGCCAGACTCTCACGCGTCTCCGAACACCGCACCAAATGGTTCCGGGCGAGGGGATCAGGCGCACGCTTCCTCAGCGCAAGGGGGTAAACCTCATGGCGCTCAAAGCGGCAACTCAACGCCGCAGGCTGCATCGATGGACGCGCTCGAAGACATCGCCGAAGACCTCACTGCACCCGCTCTGGCCGGCTCCAATCATACCCCGCACAACACCGAGCACCAAACCTTGCCGCCACTGGATGGCGCCACCCACTCGGCACACAAACGCCATCGCTCGCTCTCTTCTCGCTCTCACCACCAGAGCTCACATACCCATTGACGTAGCTTCTCCTCTGCTTCTGCTCCTGTTTTCGATTCGAGTCAATCCTCGTCTGCTCTATACACTGCCCGGGTTGTGGCAATGTTACTCTTGCCCAGGTTGGCAAGTTGATCGTTTCGGCTGCATCAGCGGACAAGGTCGAGGATACGCGTTCTCGCCGAGGCGAACTCGGCCAGTGTTTGTGTTGCTGTTGTCGGTCGGGTGAGATGGACTGGTGCTGAGGCTGGAGTGGTGGGGATGGATGCGTTTGTGTTGGTGACGAGGTGATCTGCGTCGTCGAGGACGTTTCGCACCTGGGTTGGTAGCCAGATGCGTCGCTGTTTCGACATGGCGGGATCAGCCGGGCTGACAATGTTGATTTCCAGCAGCTCGTCACGGCTCTTTGCGGGCACAATTGCATTCGACGTAGGCTGTAGGAAGATTTGCGAAACGCTTCGTTGCGTCGCATCCTTGTCTGTGCACAAGTCGAACACGCAGTCCGGCCTGCGAACCGTGCCTTCTGGCGAGGCTTGGCTTGATCCGCAGCGCGAGGAGAGCGCGACGATGCGCAATTCTTCGACGTGCGAACGAAGACGCTCCCACGAAGCCCGATCGAGCCCGCGCACGCTTGAGCTCTTGCCGTCGACGAGAAAGTTGGGCTCGAACAGCGCATACACCAACTCTGACTCGCTCCAAGCTCCATCCGTACCGCTGGATGAGGTACACACGTGCACAAGCACACATGTCTCGAACGACGGAACAAGTTGGGATAGTGTATGCATCGATGGTCGCGATAGAAGCGCTGCTGATGCCGCAGAGCGTCTTCGCCGTAGCGTGCGCTCGACTCCACCATTCACATCACCATCCGTTGCAGTGCTGACTTGCTCCGAGGCTGTTGACATGAGCTGTTGACGTGTGCTTGATTACTTGGGCATGTATTCCGCAAAGTGGTGGAGAAGATGCTGATGCTTGCGACGGTATAGCTAAGGAGTGATGGTGGCGGTAGTACAAAGTGCACAATCGGATGCAGGCCCGAGCCTGCGTGGGAGAAAGTACTGGGTGGGGACAAAGGGAGATGGCTTCGGTGGGTTAGCGACCCGTGCGCCACTGTTGCGACTTTATAGTCGCGACCATGCAGTAGCGCCTCTCCGACGACAGTGCATTGATAGACAAGCCGTCGAGTGCAAACATCCCACTGCACTAGCTGAAGCCACATGGTGGCATTGTTTCGTCGCATTCACGTCGAATGGTATCGCAATGGTGCCAAACGATGCAGGTTGTGCAGTGGCTTGAAGTGCGGGTGGGCTTTGTATGCAAGTACCTGCGTCGTGTGCAGAACGCGCTTCACCAAGCCGAAAGAGGCCCATGCACGACTGCCGTGCCGCTTCGCGATTCTGTAGCCGAAGAAACAAAGCAGGTACCGACTTTCGCTTCAGCACCACAATTGCTAGCGCTCTCGGCATAGGATTGCCGAAGATGATCGAGCGCTTGCACAGTCAGTTCGGCACTGGTGTGCGATGGCGCGCTCAACCAGAGCATTCGGACGAGGCAGCACAGCGAAGCCTCTTCGGCAGCACTGGTGCGGGCACAACAAAGCGTTACGGCAGAAACGTATCCACGATCACTTTTTGCCTGCCGACGCTTGAGCAGCCTCGGCCTCTTCGCTCTCGAGCAGAGCCTTGATCTTGCGCGTATCGCTCTCGAGATGCAGGCTTTCCATGATGTAGTCGAGCCCGGTCCCAGGCTCATGTTCGCCCTCCATGATCGAGTCGATGCCGTTCAAGCTGAGGTTGATGCGGTGGTCTGTGACGCGGTCCTGCGGGAAGTTGTAGGTGCGAACGCGATCGCTTCGGTCCATACTGGCGACTTGAGCGAGTCGACGCTCTCGGTTTCCCTCGACCTCCTGCTTGAGCCTGCGGTCCAAAAGCCTCGCTCTCAAGACAGCCCAAGCCTTGGTGCGATTTTGATGCTGCGAGCGGCTGTCCTGCATCGAGACTGTGATGCCAGTGGGCTCGTGTGTGAGTCGGATGGCCGACTCGGTCTTGTTGACGTGCTGACCGCCTGCGCCTCGCGATCTCATGACCTCGACCTTGACGTCTTTTGGATCCACCAGATCGTCCGCCTTGTTCTCGGAGCCTTCCGAGATGGGCAGCACCATCACGGCAATCGTCGACGTCTGAAGCTTGCCCAAGCTCTGTGTGGCCGGGATACGCTGCACTCGATGCACACCGGCCTCGAATTTGAGTTTCTGGAAGGCACCCTTGCCCTTAACTTCGATGATGGCCTCCTTCAGCCCGGCACCCGAGCCTGAAGAGGAGGTGGACACGTCGACGCTTGTGCTGGACAGCATCTCTACCTGCCACTCGCCTGAACCATCCTCGTCGGCGGGCTTTTGCTCGCAAAATCTCTCGTACATGCGAGCCACCTCGGCGGTGAAAAGCGTCGACTCCTGTCCACCCACGCCGGGCCGAACCTCGAGCACGGCGCCCACGGCTTGCGCTTCTATCGCGTCGGTGATGGAAGAGAGCAGAAGCTTCTCCATCTCTGTTCGTACTTCGGAGAGCTCCTCCTCGATCAGGGGAAGCTCTTCCGCCGCAAGGGCGCGCATGTCCTCGTCCGGGTCGCTCTGGCTCATGGCTAGCGTGCTGAGCAGCTGCTTGCGCTTGGTCGAAAACACCTCCCACACCTGACGGAGGCCGTCTAGCTCCTTAAGCTGCTTCCCGATTTCGGCGTTGTCGAGCTCCTCGGAGGCCTGGAGAAGTCGTTCCCGCCTTTCCATCCTGAGTCTCGCCAACCGCACCACTGGATCCTTGTCGATCTCCAGGGAGGGTCCTTGCGGCTCAGACGACCCGACCGTCTTCGTCGCATATGAACGTCTTACGCAGAGGGCATTCGATGCTCCGATTATTCTTGATTCTGACTTGCAACTCGGAGCAGATATTGAGGACGATGGTGCGTGCCAGGCTGCGGTCGAGTATGAAGAGTAGCTAAGAGGGGCCAGACGCAGGCACTGACGTGGTGGCCGCGCCTTTTGCGCCAGAGGCCGCGCTATTGAGCTGCAGACATGACCTGTGATCTTAAGCACCATGGCGTGAAGATGAAGTGATCGCCTTGGTGCCTACTGGTATATTCGAGGGTTGTTGGAACAGGAAGCCTGGGAGGGGCCCTGGAAGCGTTTGAGAAGAAAGCTTCCGGATCGGAAGTCGGGACCCTGATGCCACACGGGTCGGGAGGGGAAAAAAAGAGGAAAGGAAGACCTTACTAGCAGACTTAACATCGTCAATTTTGCAGATGGTGTCATGACTGCGAAGGTACTCGCCATCCCAGATAACGGCGCCTGTCACAAAAGAGCGACCACCGCGGTTATGCGTCGATAGCGTGCTTTGCTTGGTTTCGAGAGGTACGACGTGGCTGTCCGACGCAACGAACGCTGCGCCGTGTCCCACGATCCCCGGTGCGGAGTGCCGCCGATGTCGTGTGTTGACCACATCAGGCATGGTGTGACCGGCACGGTGCCCGCCCTCGCCTCCCGTGCTTTGGGCAGCGTCATCCTGCTCGTGTTGTCCGTTGCACCTCTGCCTCTGTAGCGCCGCCGCGTTCAAGTGTCGCTCGACTAAACTGATTCCGCTGCGACGTGCCTCCTTGAGTCGACCTCCTTTATAAGTCCCCCTCGTAACGACGTTCCGATTATCGAGGACCAGAACCCACTTCACCTTTACGATGACTCCCAGACGACAGACGAGCAAGCTTTCGTCCTCGGACACAGCCACTCAATCGTCATCTGAGCCGGTCGAGGAAAAGCCTCCACTCAACAAAGATGGCAGCCGGCGCAAATCGCGGGTGTTGCGACGCAAGACCGACCATTCGGTGATTGAGAGGCGCAGGAGAGAGAAGATCAACGAGAAGCTCGTGGCTCTGCAGAACCTTGTCCCCGCATGCCGCAAAGAATGCAGAGATCTGATCGAGCGCAAGTTTGCCGAAGCAGCAGCCTCCGCTCCGTCAGCAAAGCGTAAGCGAGAGGAGGAAAAGCTGGCCAAGGCGCAGAGCGAGATGCAAGAGAAGATCAAGACGAGCATGGTACTCGAGAAGCTCTGTATCATCAGCCACGCTCTTGACTTTGTCAACCAGCTACAAGAAGAGAACGAGAGGTTGAGGGCTCTGTGCGAATGCCAAGCCCAGACGAAGAGACGATTCTCGATCACCAGCGACGTCGAGATGGACGACCACTATCGCGATGCCCACAGCCTCGAGGCTCCCGCCGCTTCCGCGGTGAACGGAAAGGGCCACTTTGTTAAAACTACGGATGACCATGGAAGGAGTCGCCATGCACTCTCGTCACCAGAGCCGGATCTGTTGACAGAGACAGCATGCAGGAACGTCCGACGCCGACTGCATTGGGGCAGCGATCGTGTTCGTGAGAGCTGCAGCCTTGCCGAAGACATCGGGCGCAACCGAAGATGTCAACACATCGACCACACCGACAATGTCTCGAGCCAAACTTGTCTGTCGGCCACGTCACAGTGTGGTTCTGCTTCCCCGCCTGGAGATGGAGGCAAAGCCTTGTCAGCTCAACCTGGGAGTGGAGACGAGTGTGGTAGTAGGTCTGGATGTCGCACATCTGCATGTCACGATTCTGGTTGCCGGTCATCCCTCTGGACTAAAGATTCGTGCTGCCGAGAAGACGAGCCTTTATCCTCGTCTGCCTCCGACGAACCTGCCTCGCCACCACCTGCTGCAGCCAGCTGGCGTGATCCCGGCTCGACGTACAGCCAAGCGCTTCCAAACAGGCATCTTCTCCCTTCCATACTGCATTTGGGCCTGCCAAAATGCGACCCCTATCATTCCGTGCGGAGAGGCGAGAACGCCTACTCACTGCATCGCAAGTACCCGACGCATCATCGCGAGCTCGCCTCTTCTCGCCCCTTTCGTCCACTCTCTCTCTATACATCGCAGTCCAGTCGTCCTCTCAGCTCTTGTATCAAGCCTTAGTAGCTTTGCAATCTCAGATGTCATCCCATTTGAGTCCGAGCCTTCACATGCCCCCGCCCGAAAGTCGAGCGGACAACCACACTGATCAGAAATACGAGTCGCCTGATCATGTACGCATACCAGCGTTCGCTCACCATACAAAAGCAGCTTTCGTATAGTGGTTATTACGGCTCGTTGTGGCTTTTCGAAAGAAACTTCACTTGAGTTGTCGGTTTAGCGCCGAGCAAACGGATGTTCGATTCCTCCAGGTTGCATTTCTTTTTTGGCCGTTTCAACAGTCCCTCCTGTCGAGCGGAAGCCACACTTTTTGGGTGCAACCGCCATCTTGTCTCCACGTAGCTCTACAATAGGTATGCCCAGCAAGCCGAGGGCATCAGAGCGAGCATTCGGCTGCTGAGTCTGAATGGCTTGAGTAGACTCCGTCCGCCCTTGAGGATGTTGTCCGGACAACCAAGGTAAGGACCAAACTCTACACGCGAGAGGCTCTCGCTCTAACACTCTTGATTAAAAAATTGACCCTGTTGGCGCTCTTCCGAGGACTGGCTGACTGTTTTGGAGCGTGGCGGGCAGGCGGGCAGGCGGGCTGGGGCTGCTCAAGGCGGAAGGTGGGATCGGTCGCGCCTTCGAACTGCGCTTGAGGCTGCTGCATCCGGTGTGGGTGGCAACAGTGAGTGAGTTGAGTGGGGTGGAGTGAGTGTGTGTGTGAGTGAGTGTGTTCGAGTGCGTGTGTGTGTGTGTGTCGGCCGTCACAACCCATCCGCGCCCGTGCCCTGAACAGGCTCCGCATCCCCAATCCACAAGCCACCGCAAGCTTGATGGATCTGCCCACCTTCCCATCGCAACCGGCTTCCCTTCTAGCCGCAGGCCTTGCAGGCATCCCTTTGCCCCTCTTCTACCTCTCTCCCTCCTGCTCTAGCATTTCGGTCCGGCTTGGCTCGTCATACCATCAGAGCGCTCGTCGCCCCATCATAGCATCGCGAAACACGTTCAAGCTCGAACAAGAAAGCACATCCTGATCTTCGTCACCATTCGTTTACCCTCGCAACCAGGAGCACGACCATTCTGGGCTCGCCGTATCACAAGCATCACAACCATCCGGCATTCTCGACTTCATTTAACCTCCACCAAGCGCAATCGTTCACCGTCGCAGCCGTTCGCATCACAGCAGCTCTCTACACCATCGAGCATTCTACGCTAGCCTCTTCCCAGCAGCCGTTAAACCATTCCGACACAGGGGATCATCACTGCTATCCGACACCACTCTTCTATGTAACCTTGCTATGCATGTCTCACACTCGTAGTCAACCGTCGCACCTCGCGTCACACCTTCTGCGACTCTCTGCGATCTAGGGCTGCCTCTGACCCGCAAGCATCCAGCCCTTCCATCGCACTTTTCTCTGCAACATCGTCGGTCCCAGCTTCACGACACTGGTCGACATGACTTCCGCACGGCCCTCTCCGCGCCTCCGGCATCGACCGTCGAAGCGACGTGGCGCAGTCTCGACTCTGTGCTCCCTCGCAACATGCGCATCCGTCAGCGTCGCCAGCTCGCTGGTTACACCCTCGCTTGCAGCCTCGGACACCACCGCAGCGCAGTCGACAACCCGAAGCAAAGCACTTGACCCAACCCGTGGCGACGAGGCCTCGGTCCACGTTCGTGTCAGTGGATCGTCAGCCGGCAAGTCTGTTGCACAAAGATCCGCCGGAACATTGGACCCGATCAATCGTCGCGAGCACATCACTTTCCAATACTCAGAGCAGCCAATTCGACTGCAGGACGACGTTGCGCGACTCCACACCGATCCGCAGCTGCTGCCAGATGTGCCGTCCCACGCGGCATCATCGCCGAGAGTAGACAGTCCATCGCGGCCGCACACCGACCCTCGATCATTCCAGCTCTCCGCGGAAGAAGATGCGTACGAAGCGCGGCCTTCTGCACCACGTCCAAACCTCTACAACGGCGACCTTATCGGCAAGCAGACCGGCAGCGGATACGTCTTTGTCCGCCGCACTGACCCGGGCACCGCCCTCGCCACCCTCTTCTCCCGCCGCGATTCTCCCGTCAGCCGACCGCCGCTGGTGCCCAACTCCAACTCGAGGCTGCTCATCGGTCTCGTCATCGTCTGCATTCTCGCCGTAGGCGTTCTCACCCTCGCAGCGCAGGAGATGTACCGAAGGCTTCGAACAGTCGGACAACCACGCTCGCCCTTGCGAAGAAGGTCGGGCGAGGGAAGGCCGACACGCACGCTCTACCGCAGCGACTCGAGCTACACCTCCATCCCAACCCATCTGGCTGCGCCGTCGCTCGAAGAAGAGGAGGAGCGCATCGTTACCCCGCCCGCCCTCTCACGTCGAAGCAGCGCCGCAGCCTCGTCCCTTGCCCCCTCCCCTCACAGCGAGTTCAACGATGGCTCGGACGATGACGAGGTGGAGCGCAAAGCTCCTACCGACCTACACTATCTTCAGCTGCCCTTTGGCATCGGCATTGGATACAGCTACGCCAGCATCGCCGATGGCGGCGATGCCAGGACAAGACTCTCGACACTAGCCGCCAAACGCGCGCGGCGTCAAGAGCATGCACGCTCGGGCTCGACGCTGGCGCTATCTACGGGGGCTTTGCCCGTGCCCGGAACCGGCTTGAGGTCTCGCACCCGCTCTTTCAAGGACTTGTGTCGGGATGCGCTGAGCGGTGCCACGACACGCGGGATCAGTGTGATCTCAGAAGAAGTCGGAGACAGCGACATGTCGTCCGTCTCTACGCCGCGATGGGGATCGGGTCCCGTCTCGCTTGATCTCTCCTCGTCCGAGAGTCGCAGTGGCACGGTGACGCCGACAGGCCCCAACGGCGCAGGCAGCGGCATCGGAGCAGCCGTGCCCGGAATCGCGCTCGAGGACTTTGCGCCGCAGAAATTGGCCCAGCCGGCCAAAGGGCGCTACTTTGGAACCGACACCTCCGCCTCCTCCTCTTCCTCGGGACACACTTTGATTGACCTCGGCACCGGTCCGCCCGAGCTGGCGATATCGGATCCCGAGGGGATCACGCGTCCAGCATCGACGCCAGGCGTCATGCCGTCGCAGGTGGCGCGCCATCCGCAGGTCGAGCAGCTGCGTCGCGAGGGCCGTGCCGAGACGGGCAAGCGTGTCGGCAAGGGCACACCCACCAACGCCAAGCTGTTGTAGAGCGTTTCATTCTTTTGCAATGTCATTTCACATCGACAAGGACTGCAGATTCCGGTTAAGTCTATTGGATTGTACATGCTCTGTTATCCGAGTCGGACTCTTCGCCGTATTCTTTGACGGTGATGGTGCCGTTGTGGCTGGTGAGGGTGCACGAGTCTGCGCGGTTGCCCGAGGCTGTGCTGGGTGCGATCAGGGCTGTGCCGCGGTGTTTGTGCGGAGGTCCGTCGAGTCGGAAGCGCTGTTGGACGGCGTGCGACAGTTTGAGCGAGCCTCTTTCCGACGACCATGTGAGGGTTCCCGAAAAGGACGTTGGCAGGAGGATGGTAATGTTGCCACTGCTGCTTTTGGCGAAGATGTGCAGCGGTCGCGAGCCCGAATACTCGGGTATCCCCAGCGATATCACTCCTACGCCGCCGGTCTTGGCGCTTACCAGCACCGGCTGGTCAGCCGAGGTGGTTGAAGACTTCGTGTGAGGTTCGCGCGCAATTTGCACCGTGGCATTGATGGGACTCGCCTTGGTTATGAGCACACACGATGCCGCAGTCATAGCTTCGTCCTTTGGATCCGGTCGATCGTAGATCGGAGGTGATGCTTCCGGTGCTGATGGCCCAATGCCGACTGTCTTCTTGATCGAGGCATGCCAGTCAATACGGATGTGTCGATGCGCCTTGACCGTTCCACCATTCGATGGCTTCCACAGATCCTCCCGCGGCTCCCCGAATGCATCCACTCCGCTCATATTGTCGTATTGTATGTAGCCTCCCTATCCAGCCACCCAGTTCTTCGTCCACGATCGTGGTAATGATTGAAGCAGTGACCGCAAGTCAGCCCGCCTTAGCGCTTACTTCGGTCACACCCGAGCCAAGTTTCTTCCTCCACATGCGCAGTGCAGAGACCCTTTTCTTCTCCCCTGAGCTCTAAAAATCCTCCCTCCCGGACGCCACTCTGGAAAATTCGCTCCGTGACCAGCCAGCCATGCGGAAAATCAGCGCGCGGCTGAGGCTCGGCACACATGCTCCGAACTCGACACCTTGCAAGCTGACTGTGGTGGATGCGCCACTGAATCACAACACATGGCGATCAGAGGATCGACCGATTTCCGGAGTCTTTGGTCCTTGTCGGAAGACTGGCGAATGAGCGCCACAAAGTGCCTTCCCGCTGTTGCACATGCACATCGTTGGATGCAGCAACACCGCAAGGTGCACATGTGCAATATGCGCACTGCAGTCAGCCAAGTCCGCGGGCCCGCTTCGGAGCCTCCGCATCAGGCGTCACAACTGCGCGCTAAGAGACGACTTTTTCCAACATCAACGATGTAGAGTGCTCAACTTAACATTTTTGAAATCGATCAAAATCGAATGCCAGAAGAGGCGTGAGTTCCGAGCGCGCCAGTGAGCGTGCGGGTGAGCGTGCGGCCTATCTAGCCCGCCTACAATCGCGACACAAGTCGAGTGGAGCTGCAGAGCGAACGCGAGAGCCCATACCAAACCAGAGCAAGCGGGCTGCACACGATGAAAAAGAAAAGATGTGAACAAGTGGGTATATTGACAATGACGTTGTCGGTTTTGAAAGCAGAGGTAGAAATACAGAGAGACGCCATCATGGACGGGCAGGAGCCGGGAGCGACGAGCGAGGCTAGAAATACAAGGCGCAGTGACAGGATCCGTGGGATGACAAAAACGAGCGTGGTGAGGCAAAACCTTGCCAAGGGGAACGTGGCTGCAGAAACGACAGTGTGGGGGAAAGAGTGGTGTGCCAAAGGCCCGATACAAAGGGCCGGCCAGCCAACTCGAAGCAGGAGAGAGTGGAGAGAGAGAGAAAGAGAGAGAGCAGAGGGAGAGCGATGCTACAAAGCTGGAAGCAGACGACGATGACGAGGAGGATGCGGCGAAACGACTGCGAGAGAGATGAAAAAAGAAGTTCTAGTGCTTAGGCAACCCATTCCGGTGCCGCCGGGGTGGTGGATGCGCTTGCAAACATGTCCGAGGGCATGGCCGAGGTGAGCGTCATGGAAGCCATGCTGCCCATCTCGGCGGCACCGGCGCTGGCGAGCAGCAAAGCGTCGGGCATCTCGAGACCAGCCATGTTGCCGAAGGGATCTTGAAGCTTGCCATCCATGGCAGGTCCGTTGATCAGACCCAGATCGTTGCCAGCCATGATCTCGAGCGAGTTGGTTGCCATCATGGGCGTCGAGACGACGCTGAGGCCATCCGCACCCACGACGCCGGGAGCCGAAAAGTCGATGAGGTTGTATGGCGTGGGCTCAAGCGACTGCAGGAAGTTGGCGCACTTCATCTGCTGCTCGTGTGGCGACAGCGAGGTGCGAGGCACCATGGGAGGGCCAAGGCAGTTGACGTCGAACGTGTCCGAGATGGGCGTGGTAGGAGGCATGCTCATCGGAGTGCCGAGGTCTTGGCTCATGTGGAACGGCGAGCGAATGGCGCGGGTCGAGGTGAGCAATGGCGTCGAAGCTGCCGACGAAAGACCCGAGGCCGAGACTGGAAGGCCTTCGGACAACGACGAGACCATGGGGCTGAAGTAGACCGACTCGGTGCTCATCGCCGACGATGGCGTCCACTGCTCGTGCGATGGTGGCGAGTAGAAGACATCGTGCTCCTGCACTGGCGTCGAGTTGATGGCCAGGCTTGGGCTGATGATCCTGCGCATCGGTGTGGAAGTGAGCAGCATGGGGCGAGTGGGCGTGGTGACCATGGGTGTGGTGTGGCACGAGTTCGAGTTGCAGCCGGGGGCCGAGACACGCGATGGAGTCATGGGGAAGTCGCCCCAGGCCCACACGCCGTGAGGGCTGGTGGGTGGCAAGTAGTTGAGGCTGTCGATCATGGGAGCACCGGTGATCGCATCGTACGTGGGTGGAACACCAAAGCCGGGCGTCAAAGGCATGCGAGGGTGGCTGTGGAAGGTGAGCGAGTGGAACGAGCCGTTGGCGAAGAAGCGGTTGGGCACCGGCTCATCGTTCTGGTCGCAGTCGTAGACGCAAGGACCACAAGGGACGGCCGAAGGATGACCAGCAGCCTCGGCCGACGCCTGCGATCGTGCGCAGGTGGAGCAGCGAGGTCGGGCGGCGTCGCAACGAAGCTGGCGATGGATGACGACGCGTCAAAAAAATTAGATGCAGGGCAAGTCAGATATCTGAGCCGAGAACAATGCCAAAAGAATCTTGTCAAGCCGGCAACTTACCTTGCGACGACGGCAGGTGGCGCAAGCCATCTTGCGCTTCAGGATGGGACCCTTGGACTCCTTCCTTGCCTTGGCGCCATCCTTCAAGGACTTGACCTTGGCGGCGAGCTCGACGTCCAGCTTCTTGCTCTCCGCAGAGCGGCAAAGCTTGTGCGTGGGGCTCTCGAGGCTAGGTCGAACGGGCGACGAGGTGTTGGTGCTGATGGGGGTCAACATGATGCCGGATGATGTGATTGGATGGGCTGCTGCAAGAGTGCAGATGGTAGATTGTGGAGCTGGCGGGGAGGGACAGCTGGTTGCGAGATGCAGGCGCAGAGGACGATGTTGCACGAGAAAGACTGGGCGGCGGCAAACGACGAGGAAGACAGACAATGACCGAGGAGGGCGAAAGCAGATACAAGCGGAGCAACGATGGTGGACGGCGTGTCCAAAGAGATATGATGGGAGTAAGGCTTGCAAGCTAGCAGGGGGGGAAGAGGGGTTCGGAAGGTAGGGGCAGAGTGGGAATGGTAACGATGAGAATGATGGGGGATGCAGACCATCACCGAGCGATCCGAGGGGGGAGCTTATAAGTAAAACGCGCGCACTCGGGGATGGGAGGAGGAGGTATGGCGGAGAAAGGTCCGAGGTGCTTGAGGCGGACTGAGAAACTGAGTCAGTGTCGGCTAGTGACGGCGGCAGGCGCAACGCGAGAGAGTGTGAGCGCGAACGTCGTTAGCAGACAGCTCGGTGAAGAAGCGTAGGCAAGTCTGGCAGCGGCGAAATGGAGGCAGAGGAGGGCAGAGGCCCTAGGCATGAAGGGACAGGCGAGCTCGGGTCGAGTTTGACAGCAGCCACAAAGACGCAGAGCGCAGAAGCGAGCACAGTCTGACAGGAGAGACGCTTCATTGGTGCGGACATTGCGAGGCTGCAGCGAGCTCATGTGTGCCACAGGGGCGAGCTGCTGAGGAGGATGCAAGTTGAGCTCGAGCGCAGCCAAAGGCACAAGGCTGCCGTCGGAGCTGCAGCTAGGCACCAGGGCAAGCGAGGTGGCTCGGCATGATGAACGACGGTTCAGGGCCAAAGCGTGACCAGAGGCGGGGAAGAGAGACGCCGGGCACTCACGATGGGGAGCGAAAGAGATGTGGGTGTGCTTCATCGCTGCAAGCTCTCGTCGCCGCGGCAAAGGCTGGGTGGTTCGGACGAGGTGGATCCAGATGCACCACTGGACGGATGGTTTGAATCGAAAACTGCAGGCCATCACACGTACCAAATTACTGCCGGTCGACCGAGGCAGGTCACTAGTTTAGGCACTTTGCTGCACACTAGCTGAGGGCGGAGGAGGGCGGAGGGGAGAGGATCGCCATGGAGGAGCGCTACCGTCGGCGACGGCACAAGGTTCGAATTTCCTCGACGCCTCTGGTGCACTGCAGGAGCGAATTGTTGCAGCAAAGCCACGAGGATGCAGGCACCGTTAGCTCGGGGCCAACTGGTGGTAGCCTATTGTAGCAAAAATAGGGAAAATCCAAAATTGTTTTTTTTATTTCAAAAAAAGGGTGAAGCGGATCAGACGGGGCATCGCAGCGGCCAAACTGCACCAGCCGCCAAAAATTCCCAGGCCGGCTGGTCGCGTGCAGAAACAATTGCGCTGAAGGCCGAGCCGCTTGCAAC
This sequence comes from Moesziomyces parantarcticus, assembly GCA_023212605.1. Taxonomy (NCBI): domain Eukaryota; kingdom Fungi; phylum Basidiomycota; class Ustilaginomycetes; order Ustilaginales; family Ustilaginaceae; genus Moesziomyces; species Moesziomyces parantarcticus. The sequence goes on along the minus strand of JALCCF010000010.1, from coordinate 212,428 downwards.
TCCGCTGCACGCATCGTGTGCGGACGCACTGCAGCCCAACAGTGCTTTTTTGGTGCATAAAAACTGGCGGCGCTTGCATGAGCGCATGGCGGGTCCATAATTCTGCACATCGGCCTCGCGTCTTCCGCAACACCCATCGACTCACCCAGGATTGATGGGTAAGAGTGGGCAAAATCACGTTGGCCCTCTGGCGAACACCTATCCAGTGGCTGTCGGTCGCAACGTCGGATCGTCCGCTCGGCCGTGGGTATCCCTCGCTTACACTCGAGGTGCAGCGTGCCTGAGGGAGGATAGGGTCCAATAGCCTGCCGTGCCTTTTTTTGGATCCAGGCCTGAAGAAATGCGTGGCTTTCGACCAGGACGATGGAAGAGCGTCGCCGACAGAACCAGTGGTGCTAGCGAGATTTTCGCAGCGAAGGAGACTCATGTCTCGGACTGGAGCTGTAGATTTGGACATCGTCCTTCGCCATGTGAGCGATGATGGAGGGGGGCAGAGCAGGTCAGGGCCAGACTGGTGACAGCGGATGCTTTGAGAAGTGCCAACAGAGCTAGCAAGCTAGGGCCGAATTAGAGACGGCCCAAAGCTGCGAGGCATCGACGATGAAACTCGACGTGCGCTCATGAAACCGCTTGGCAGCGTCTCCGATTCGAGCTGCGCTGCTCTGTCTCGCGAGGTCCACTTGCATTCGGCCGCATCAATTGTGCCTCTGCTCATCATGATGCTGTCGGGGTTGATCTCCGACAAGACCGTCCGTGCACTCGTGCGTCAAGCACGATTGTCTGCTGCAGAAGAACGCCAGCTGCTGAATGTCTCAGGAAGAATCACGACAGCTGTCCAAGCCTATCTTTGATTTTGAACTCGAGGCTGACTGCGCGGAAGACAAGTCTCGTTCCGGGTTTCCCCCTTGACGATACAGCATTGTATGTGCAGATTTAGCATGCTTGTGTGAAAGTACGATGGCTCCAGACAGGAGGCCTGCGGATCGTATTGCCTTTCCGGTCAGCCGACAAAGGCCGGCTGGGCGGCGAGCCCAGCCAACGGCCTGCACAGGAGCATTTTCGCCCGACCGAGTGTGCGCAATGAAAATCCTCAGCCACTGTGATTGCGCCACTTCCGAGCTCAGAAAAAGCGTGACTGGCAGGAAAAGGAAAGAAAAGAAAAAAAAATCGAGGGCTCCTCTTCAGTTCTCCGAAATCGCTCCAGTTGGGCAGGTCCCAAAAGGCACGAGAGATCCGACAGCAACGCTCCGGCGCCAACGCCCTTTCGACAAAGCCACGATGTGCGCTGGTGTGCATTGCTGCTGCTCGTTTCGCTTCAGCCGCAGAAACCGACTCGGCTCGCCTTGAGCGGCATCGACAAGGTGCAGCCATGCCCAGCCCAGCTTTCGCGATATAGCCTCCCTCGAGCGCCGTCGGGAGCAGTCGCATGCAATGCAGCCAACACGCACCTCAGCAGCAAGCCTGTATCGCTTACGAGCGCACTTACAAGCGCTTGTCGATGGATTGACCAAACGCCTCGTTGTTCAAGCTCGGAGTCCAGGAGCCCCCTCGTTTGATTGGAAGCAATGTTAGCAGACATCGCGGCAAGAGCGGGCCACAAATCGAGAGCGCCGGAGCACGGAATTACTGCTCCGCAGACGTCGATCACGTTGAATGCGGAGAAGAAGAGCAGGAGGAGGAGTCGGGGCCGTGGCCGTTCCCAGCGCACGTACAATGGCGATGAGATCATCTGGCTCGCCTCGATCTGTGCAGCGGTCCCGCGCCGGCCTTCCACGTTTGGTTCCCCGACCGGAGAGCGACTCCGGCGTGCCGACGAGCCAAAGCTGCTCTAACATGCTAAGAGTGGCGAGGGTAGGGCAAGACGGCATGAGGAGTGGCTTGTCGAAAAAAGGATGGCGCTCGCGGTCTAGCTCGGACGCCACCTTTTGCCGTTCTCTCCGATCCGCACAAGGTTCAATCTCCCAGGCTAAGCGAGACCAACACACAAATGTCAAGTGGCGAAAAGCACCTCGCGAGGGCGTGGGAGCAGCCAAAAGGAAAAACCGAGTCCAATTTCTTCTTACCCGCGAGCACCTCATGCAAGCCTTGCCCATCCCCACCAGCAGGGTCGCCGGCGCCGACATCCCGATCGTTCACATGGCTGAAACGCTGGCACACGCGGCCACTGCTCTGACAGCCCATACGAACTCAGACCAACTCAGACGACCCCCGCAGCCACCCTGTGCTGGCGGTCTGACACAGCCCCCCAGCGTCTTCCGTTGGCATTGCGAGAGTGGATCGGAAGGAGATCGGTGGATCAGTCTGCGAGAGCGCAATTTCTGTCGCGCCTCGTCATTATTGCCATCAGTATCAGTGGGTTTTATCGAGCGCTCCATTCTTGCCTTACGATCGTAAATAATTCAAGTTCGAGGAGGCGAGAGATCCCGATGTGCTTGCGTGCAGCCGACAAGCAGGTTGCTGTCGTAAGCTACCGATACATTGCATCGATGAGAGCGCGAAGCGAGGATCTCCGGAGATGGGCGACGTGGGAGGGCCATCAGCAGTCGACTGCGTGCTCGCAGAGGTCTTGGTCAAATTCGAAGGCTCTGTCCCCTACCGCCCCGCTGGTCCTGCCGAGGACGGGCATGGGGTGTCCACGATGTGTGTCATCGAGCCGTCCTTGGGGGGTCACGAACGGAGATGCCAGGGATATTTCAGCTTTTCTGCGGCCCGCGGACCGCGAGCATTCCTGTTAGAAGAGCCGCCAGCCAGTCGCCCAGCATTGGGCCCCGAATCGGAGAAGCGCGCAATCGGCAGACTTTGGCCTGGACCGACCACACAGCTCCATCAAAAGCCGCGTCCCGTGTGCTTCAGCCCGACGTCAGGCTTTTGCAGTGGTCTAAATTCGGACTCCTGCCAGCGAAGATAGCCATCTCATGATCTCCTCGCCTACTTCTTTGGGACATACCAGTGAGCTGTAGGGGAGGCTAGCCTAGATCCAATTGCCGTGGGCAAAAATTGAAGCCACCGCGATCTGCTTGGCCATTGAGGAATCCGCTGCTGGCAAAGACACGGTCAGAGCTAGGCGGCCGAGTTCGCGTCCCGCAGGATCTCTGCCATCTAACAGACAGCTCAGGTCCAAGCTGAGAGTTGCTAGAGTCCTGCAGCCCACCATCAGCAGGCGGACACTGCAAAGCAGCCTCTTTGCTCTCAGCTTCATCACCGACCATTGTCCGAGACAGACGACACGGCCAGGGGATCAAAGATTTGGGCCTGCGATAAGGGAGGATCGGATCGAGCGAAGGGCTGGCCTCATGTGTAGCAAGTACGAGGAGGATCAGGAGATAGCATCCGGCTACCGGGATCCAAAGTGTTGCCGGACACACGAAGAGGGATGAAGTTGCGGGCAGGAGGCGAGAACGAAGAGTGGGCTTTGACCTTGTCTTTTCGGCTGGACTAGCTGGCCTGGGACATTGCAAGGATCGAGCCATGTTCAGGAGCTCCAGCCCTTGGTCGGACCCGGACAGGGCTCGTCGGCAGGAAGAGCCGAGCGGCGCTTCATGAAGCGACGCGCATCGGAAGCGTGCATTTCCGCTTTAGCGAGGCAATCGTCGTGTGCGTCTTAAGCTGGCAGACAGGCTCATGCACACAGCTGCTATGCCCATGCAACCGGTCGTCGGACAGCGAACTCGATCATGCAGGCGTAGTCAGTGAAGGCAGAGCAGGCCCACGAGCCTGAAATTGAAAACCCAAATAAAATGGAAAAAAAAGGACAGAAGCGGCGGAATCTGAATTCGATTCGAACCTGGGGAGAAGACCTCCACGATCGGCCATGCGTGCCAGCAAAGCAAATGCGCAAAGATGTAAGCCGTCCGCAGAGTCAAAAGAGGCGCAAGGATCAGCCGTAAGAAGCGGCGCCGCTTCGCCTCGGCAGCCGAGGCGGGCAAGCAAACAGGCATGTGCACACCAACGCAGCCGAGCCAGACCCACCCCAACGAGTGGCGAAGATGAACCGTCCAAGTTGACCAACACCAGTTCGCTCCGCGGGCGGGATGAGTTGGGACGCTTCCCATCGAGCAGCAGCAATCGCCTCTCGAAATTGAGCGGCCCGCCTGCAAATGCTACATCATCGTCGAGCCTGGATTTGCGACTCCGTTCTGTCCCATGATCGCCCTTGTCCACGGTCGATGGTTTTCTATCGTGCTCCCTAGGTATTCAATTCGAAGACTTGTAGCACTTGCCTCGGTATACGTAGCTCGCGCCTCAGCTGCAAACCTGCAACGTACTGCACTGCAGCATGAGGAGGGAGGTTGCGGCGTTCATGATGCCGCGGCAGGCCAACCTGAACCGAGCCTACTGTACGTTAGCAGTGCATCGATGGCATGCATGGATATGCAAGCCATCACGGCTAAGCAGCGGGCCGACTCGAGCGGGCCCTTTTTCTTTCTCTTTTGCTTTTACTTCTTTTTTTGGCGGAATCCCAGAGCGCTAGGGAGCGCTCGGACGCGTCAGAGCGTGTCGCTCACGCGTCTGGACAGCGGAGTTGGTCTCAGAGCAGCGGAGAGCATCACGAAATCCAAGGAAATGAAATTATGAAATTCAGGAACGCGTGGGTGCACAGACGTGAGGCCGGGTCTGGCTCACTCTCCAGAAAAAAAGCCGCTCCGACGGAGGGAAGCGAGCCTACTGGCAACACCTGGGTGAGCCTCCGGTCGCGGGACGAACAAACCTTCGCTTGGGAAAAGGTGCATGGAAGCCCCGAGTTGGTCAGCCACGCAGCGCTGTCCAAGGCAACTGGCCACAGATGCCCGCAGCTCGGCGTCGCTGCGCCGCCTCTGCTAACGGCGGTTCTGCCGGCCGCACTTGAAACCGCGACAGCCTCGCCTCTCGAGGCTCGCAGTCGGCTTTTGCCTCATCGGCTCGCTTGTGTGCTTGACGGTCTTCTGCACGGACAACCTAGCACAACTGCTGCAAGCGCCCGTCAATGCCGCCCTCTGCAGTCACTGTGGGCATGGCAAGACACCATACGACAACGTTGCGACGGGACGTTCGCGGCTAAGGCGGCAATCTTGGCGCTTGGTACCGTCATGGTCGGTTTTACCGCTCTATCCAGCACGTGCGAATGGTCGGCCCCGTACCCCGTCTGGTGGCGATATTGGCCCGCTAGCAAGTCGTTGGCGGCGCTGGGCTTGATGGAGAGCAAAGCTCCGCTGGGCCGTGGGGCGCATATCTGTCGCTGCTTGTGCCGCACGCGAGACTTTTCGCATCCCTGTGCCCGACTCTGCTCGGCTCCGTGCTTGAGGCAGGGCTTCGACGCTAGGCGAGCTTTGGATCGCCGATAGGTTCGTTGATCTTTGACATTGCCTGTGTGCTAGCCATCGGCAACAGCAGGCTCGCCGGCGACCGCTCATCCTACTGCACAAGGTTGCCGCTGCGTGGCTTGCTTGCTGTACAGTATGCAAAGTACGCCAGGCGAGCTTAGGACGCGCCTCGGACAGCCGCTGCAGGTGGCTTTGCAGGCGCAGTCCTTTGCGCTGTGAGCAGCTCCACGCTGTGTTGGCCGAATTTCATGCTCATGCAATGTCGTGGGAACCCAGGCGGCTATCCATTGCTGGATTTGCCACCCGTCGCCACAAGTCATCGGGCGACCCAATGCTGTGTCACCTCTTTCGTGATGTGGATCGGGTGGCGGCAGGCCTCCCCATTGAACGATCCCGTTCTCGACGGCCTGTCCGGCTCGTACTGCACGTCCCTTCAAGCGCAGGCGGGCTTCCTGGTCACAAGAAGGGCGGCAAATGTAGCCCTTTGACTCGTGCATTTTACGCCCGTTGGGGTGACATCTCTGCGTCAAACCGATCCACATGTTCTCGTTTGGTGTAATGTTCACAGACCTTTGTGTCCAGAAAAAAGTGCCAAAAAGGACGGCAACCTCTAATTCTGACAAAACACAAACAATAGAGCTCGCTTACCAAAAGTCGACCCTAAAAAGATGTCCGAAAAAAAGAAAGCGCGACAGTCTGAAACCAACACTCGAGAGGGAGCCACCCATGATGGATTGCGTGATCGACAGCCCTCGTCGACGACCAGCACGGCTGATGGAGCTGTCCCAGGCATACGACCCCAGCCGCCTAAGCCCAGAGCAATTCGCTACAGCCATATGGTGGTGCTGAGGGGGACTGTCGCAGGAGATCAGGGCCCGAGCATCCCTCTACAGGATGGATGCTAGATTGTTCAAGACGGGTCAAATCAGTCGTTCGATCCTTGCCATCAAATCGTCTCATCCAGCAGGATCCTTGCTCGTTCGGAACCCCCCGCACCGATTATGGGTGCTGCAACCCCCACTTGCTCCGGTGTCCGGCTATGCTGAAGGGCCGCTCGCAAGGTACGGTATCGAGGCAGTGGAACGTGGAGCCACGAGGCGGTGGGTCTGCGGCTCGCGCGGACGTCGAAATTCGGATGCTCCCGCGTTCTAGCGATTCCGCAGACCCGCACGCGATGGAGTGCGTCGGCCAGCCCGCAAAAAACCAAGGATCGCGTCAAATTTCGACAGACGGGGCAAGCTCGACTCGTTCGTTCCCATGGGTCTTGCAAGGCCCACCAGGCGCAGCCGAAGATCCGCAACTCCGACCGCGATCCATACGCGGCAGGAGCCGAAGGGCGGGCAACACTGATTCGGATCCTGCTTGCAGCACCACAACGCCAGCGCTTGCTTGGCGTCCACGTTCTCAAACGATTGCCGACCACCAAGCCGAGAGGCCAGTCTTGTCCCAAGATTAGATTCCCGGGCCCGTTACAGTGTGCGGAGCCGAGGGTGAGATGGCCTCTGACTTTCTTGATAGCAGCATTGTTGTTGTCTGGAGCTACCTTGCACTACATCCGACGGCACGCCAGCTCCTGCGCGGGCTGTCGAAACACGGGTATGGCAGGCAAGCCCGCGACAAGGTCAGGCACACGGATGAGGAAGAGCACGAGGGGAGGGGTTTGGCGAAGTCCCACACATCATTTCGTGTTCAGACAATGGCAAAGAAGGGATGCAAAGCTGCTGGACAGGTCGTGGGAGGGTGGCGTTGTGCCCGGAAAAGGAACGCTTGCTACACGGCGTACCGTGGAACGCGACACGCCCGTGCACCGTGGCTCAACTCCGCGTACAGTGGGACTTGGCGATCTGCGGTCTCTTGCTGTGGCTGACAACCGCGCGTGCTCTGAAAGCCCCTCCTCCCGGCCTTACAATATCTGTGCTAGCGTGTGTGCCAATCTCACTGTTCGCCCGATGCAGTTGCAGGCGCCACCATGCTACCGGGCCAGGTTGGCAACGGAATCGCTACTCCGTTCGCCGGCAATGTGCAGACATTGGGGTCGGATCGGCGCTTCACAGTGCCGGCTTATAGTTGCATGTCGGGGCGTGTGGGCGAGCGGTCAAGGCTGCACAGCGCGATTGCGGGCTACACCTTGCCGGTCCTCAAGAGGCAGCGCGATCGAGCGGAGACGAGGTGCCGCGTGCAACAATAAAGCTGCGAATCCACAATTTCTCACGCACCTCTGCTTGCTTTTCCAGGTGCGACGTTGCATTCGGCCCCTGTCTTGCAAGCCAGCAGCGCGCGTCTTCGCTCGCCAGACTGAGCGTGGGAGTGGACTTTCCTTTTTCATTTTTTCATTTTTTCATTTTTTCATTTTTTCATTTTTTTTTTTATTTTTCATTTTCGCCATTATTGTTCTGTATTCCGCATCGACGATGCAACACCGGTCCCGATTCACACGGTGCTTCGGAGTGGACCGAAAGAAGCGTCTTCACTGGCGCCAACCGACGATCTCTTCGATACGCCACGCTTCGGCGTCGGTGGGAAGCAGGAAAAGGGGGACTCTTATGCCTGCACCCTTTCGCACCTCCGCGCTATTGTATAGAATGTCGCTGCCGTCGAGATCCTCCGGTTGCTTCGCGATGTGCGGGAAAGAGGCACCTTTTTCCCAAGCTGGGAAGATCGCAAGTGGCCAATGGATTGGATCATTCCAGGCGAAGGATGGCCACCGGTTCCAGATGGTCCGTCAGGATCATTGACCAGAATCATCGGACTGTGAGGGTTGCTCGACCGAGCAGCGACAAGCCCTTTCTACCGCGCGAAAGTGTCGGAGAGCAAACGCAACCGATCCAAGGATGCATGCGAACGCAGGATCGCGTGGGACAGGCCGAACATGCTGGCATTTCGGGTTCATGCCCGAAAATTAGCAGGCCAGCGACACCTGTTTGACAGTTGGCCCGTCAACTCACGTACGGACGCGCTCTTATCGCGGCAATCTCATGTACGGCCGACTTGGGTCGACTGAAACATGTCACGAAGGGAACAAGAAGATCCGATGGCGGAGGCTCCCTCCCGTGCCTAGTGTGCATGGTCGGCCGCGCTCGGACCGTACCACACCCACGTTTGGCTGCGTACGCGTGGCATCACCCAGCGCCCAAGACAGGGTGCATACAGCTAGCTGTACGAGCTGATCCGAGCAGAGTTTGCTGGCGAAAGCTCAGGTACAAGACAGCTCGCTTGTGCGGTCCAGGGTCAGGCGCAGCTGCAGCCGCACCGAACAGCCACGTCAAGACACTCGCTTCAATCGAAGTCAGAATGCCACAGCACCTTTCGCCCAATCAAGACAATGGTACCATTCGGCACGTCTCTTCGAACTGTACCACACTGCATGGATGGCCAGTCCCGGCGATTCCATGGCTTGCCGAGACCGATGCACCTGTACAGCATCGCTTCTGTCCTGCGTCCGCCACCACGGTACCGAAGCTGGACTAACCAGAGACACGCACATCCAGCAGCCTCGGTCTCGCGTGTGGTGCAACGTGCATCGGTCGATTCGCTTCCAACCGCATTTCTGTTTTTTCGCCCCGCCTCGCTTCTGGCGAGCTGCAGTTTCAGGCACGCCCCGCTGCGAGCGGTCTTTTTCTCGACCCGCTCCCGTAGCCGATGTGCGACGTACCTGGGACGCGTTCCTGGCTTGGCTTTGCTTGGCTTGCCGAATCCATTGCCGTGACGAGTGCGACAGGCGTGAAAGATGGGAGGTGCGGCTCCGCTTCCGTTGGTGAGCAGATGCGTGACAGGACGAGGTGACAGAAATGACAAGCTGCAGTTGCAGCAGGAATTCACGGCACGCGTCTGAACCTGCCGTCGCGTTGCGGCCATAGATCGGCCCGGTCCAATTGCCCGATGAGACGGTCGTCGATCGGTTTGGAGGCGATGGCGTCGACGTTCGAGGCAAAGACATGTCGGACAGCCATTGTTCTTGATCGACTGCCTCCTTCTCCCAGGCTCTCAGCATACGGCGGGGAACGAGCAAACGAACGAGATCTCAAAACGACACAATCCGGGCTCAAGACCGATACGAGCTTGGAGAAAGCGACGCAGATACTCGCTGGTGGCCATGCAAGCAGATCGCAACCTTAAAGAGACTTGAACAAAACACAGGCATCAACACGCACGCCCTCTGACTCGAGGCAGACTGCGATTTGCAATGAGACACCGAACGGGCGAGAAGGATGACCATCATGAACAAGAGGAAGTCGGGACGCAACAGACAGGAGTGCGGAATCAAAGCTTCGACGAAGGCTGTCCAGTGCCAGCGGCGAGGGGCACAGGGTTGAACCACTTGGGGCCGCGTTTCTGTACGCCATCGAGATACAAATCGAGAAAGGGAGGAGACGCATGAGCATCAGCAAAGTGCGGGATTTGTATAGCTGGTCCTGTATCTGCAGACTTACCCCCTTGAATGCTTCAAGGCCCTCGTTGATGTTCTTGCCCACGTAGAGCAGCCTGCTGCGGTCGGAAAGCATGTTGTCGCGCGCAGAAGCGTCAATGTCGCTGCCAGCTGCGTCGCGAGCCATGACGAGAGCCGACTTGGTCACGAGCACGCTGTCCGGGCTGTTCTGCGTCAGCTGCACGGCAAGCTCGATGGCAGCCTGGTCCACAGCTGCTTGACCGAGCTCCTCTGAGGTGGACTTGGCCACCTCAACCAGGCGGTTGACCATGTTGTATCGGTCGTGCGCCTCTTTGGCGCTGATGGGCTTTCCGAGCAGGAGAAGTTCCGATGCTCGTTGCTGACATCCGCAAGGGCCCCGTAGCGAACGGAGCGCAGCACAATGCAAAGAGAGAGGTGGTGAGAAGGACGTCAGCGATTTCCGACCATGCATGGGTGCGGAAACGAAATGTTCGCCGAACTCACGTGTCCGCACAACTGAGTGAGACGAGGGATGCCTCCCATGGCGGCGACGACGCCTCGGGCGACCTCGGGCAAACCAATGACGGAGCGGGTGCTGGCGACGACCATGTCGCAGTTCAGGATGGTCTCTGTGCCGCCTCCCATGCAGATGCCGTCGATGGCTGCGATGATGGGCTTGGCGCTTCTGCGAGTGCTCATGCCTCCAAAGCCGCCGCGCTTGAGGCGCTGAAGCGACTTGTTGACCTCAGAGTCCGACTGCATAGGCTCTCCCGTCGCGTGGCGCACGGTCTCCGACGTCTGGTTCTTGTTGAGCCAGTCCTTGAGATCTTGACCGGCGCAGAAGGCTCTGCCCTTTCCGGCTAGGATGATGACCCACAGCGACGGCTCGGACTCGAACCAGTCAAAGACGCGGCAAATGTCCTCCTCCATGGCATCGGTCATGGCATTGAGCTGCTTGGGTCGGTTGAGCGTCATCTGAAGCACGTGCTTCGCAGGTGTCGTGAGGATCAGATGCGAGCCCACCTTGGGCATGGTCAGAGTAGAGCTCGACATGGTGAGGCGAGTGTTGCTGTAGCTTTTCGAAAAGACGAGGTTCTGGGACGGGCGTTGGTTCGAACAGTTGAACGGGATGGATATGCGGTGAGACAAGTTAGGTTGAAGAATAGCTGGGTGAGCTTCGCTTGTTTTGGGTCTCTCCTGTCGAGGTGGCGGCGAGACTATATGCAGTCGGAACGGAGGATGTGGGGAAGCCAAGAAGCGCCGCTTGGACCATGCGCTCAAGACCAACACTTCAAGTTGAACCGGTCGCCGGCCTTGTTGAGCCGGCGAAAAAGTTGGAAAATGCGGGGAAGGTGTTCCCGATGATGCGTCAGATGCTCCCCGATGCGACTCGGCCGATTTGGTTGGTGCACTGCCTCCACATCCTTGGGCGCTGAGGGGCGTGCCGGAGGGTTGGTTGGGCATGCCATGGCCCCTCAAATCTCGCGGCGCCGCACAGACACACCATCCCTCTTAGCCTGCATCATCGTGCCAATCGTCCATCGGATCCAAGTCGTTACGCCCTATCGCTGCTTCGTCATTTCCTGCTTCCAACCTATCTTTCCTAAAGCATCCCTAAACTCGAACATTTACTGTATAGACGCTATCCATCATGTCTAGCGGTGCCGACATCATCCTCATCCTGGGTGAGTAGCAAGATACATGCAAGGCTTGCACATACAGCTTCACACCGCTTAGGGCTCGCACACTGACCTCGCTTCTTATCGCACATCTTCTCTCGCACGTCTCCGCCTGCACCTGTTCTCAATTGCGCTCGACGACGATATCAGTGGCCCTTATCTTCCCGCCCGCTGCGGTGGCGTTCATCACTGGTGTAAGTAATCGCGCTGACGTCTTGCACGGCTGGTGTCGCCAGCACACTCACCGCTTTTCTCCAATTCATCGCCATTTCATCGAGAACAGTGCTCCTGCGATCTGATGATCAACATTCTGCTCACTCTGCTCGGGTGAGTTCTCTGTCGGCAGTGACAGATCACGCTTGCAACACCCTTTCGAGGGCTGAGATGTACTGACTGCTGCAATTGCTCCACTTCTTAAAACTCATCCATCACAGATATATTCCTGGACACATCCATGCATGTAAGTCAAAGACGCTCGCTGTCCGAGGCATTTCAGCCAGGCTGACCCCGACCTTACTTCTCTCCCTCACTTCGACAGTCTGGCTCATCTACAAGAAGATGAAGGCCGAAGAGCGCTACGGTGGGCAGGTGCGCTACACGGGCAACGGAGAGTGGATCCCAAAGCAGGGTCAGCCCGTCGTATACCAGCCTCCCCCTCCGCAGTACGGCGCCATGCAGTAAGACAGTGAGATGTTGTCGAGCAAGGTCGGCGTGCAACCCGCTCTCAGCCGGCTCCCTTTTCTGCTGTAGCTTACCCGCAGACTGTCCGTCCGCACTATCTCGTGTAAGGACATACGTATCAATCCATTGTTGATTCCAGCCCAATTCATTCACTCGGCCTCGCCATAGGCAGATCTGCTGGCTGCGAATGTCGAGACTTGGCTTTGCGCTCGGCTGCGACCTCTTGCAGCGCCAGGAGGATCAAGGGTATGCATCAGAGAGCATGTCGACCATTTTTTCCGTCCGGCACGTGTTAGGGCGGAGACGTGCTTACAAAGTTCGGTTGATGTTAGACCGTGCCACGAAGGCGGCCGAACTCTTTCGGCTGCTCGACGGGCAAAGGGCGGGCCGCGTTGAAAGCCCTCGCACACGTACCGCCGGAAACCAGCGGTCGAGCCGTGGCTTCCTTTTCCCCCACAGAGTTGCCGTCAACTGGTGGGTAGCTCATCTTGGTTTCGGTATCACGCCCTGGTGCCAAGTCGTGGGCGTTGATCATTGTCGAGAGCAGATGAAGCAGGACATGAGGTGGCCCGCTCGAGGTGAGCATGCATCGAAAGCCCCGTTGGGCGGCATGAAATGGGGGGGGATTTTTGGTTGTCCATTTTGGTTGCCTGATTTTCGTCCGTTTTTCGTCGGAAGCAGCTTTTCGCCGAGGAAGCGAAGGCGCTGAGACACACTCCAGAGACCACTAAAAGCACCATCTCGGAAGAAGCGAGCCTCACCTTGAGGTTGATAATGCTGCATCTAAACTTCCCATCTTTCATCCAAAAAGGGATCTGGGACTGGATTGGTGAGGAATTCCCACCATGTATGATGGCTCGCTGCATGATAGAGAGGTTGCGGTGTGGCTGGGCCGATGCAGGTGTTGCCTCCCACGCGCCAAAAAAGGGTCGCCCAGAAGTCAAAAAAAGGAAGGGCAACTGCTGGAACCGGCAACAGACTCGCTTTTACGCGCTAGCCAGGCAGGGTATGAGTGCACAAGGCAGAGGCGGGCTGAATTTCACCGCCTTTCCATCCGCGGCTCGCAGCGTCTCGACAGCCGGAACCTCCATCAGCGCTTCCGTCCTTCGAAGGGTCCCTTCCCACCGCATCATCCGATCTGCTTTGCGCCATCTATCGCGCTCTTCGGTCACTCACTCCGTCCTAGAAGCGACGCAGCCCGCAGCCCAGCCCAGCCCACAACGACCGTCGACACGCGTTCACGAGTTGCGCTGCCATCCGGATCTTTCTCACCTTCTGCCCTTGCGCCGAATCACCACGCAGCCGTGCATCCGGCACATCCGTCCGCATCACCAGCACCGATGCAGAAGCCATCGCGCTAGCGCCTCTGTCACACGTCTCTGCTCCGCCGTCTCGCCCAGCCTCGACCGGCGCCTTGCGACTCTTCGGCGCGCGCCTGCATCGGAAAAATCTCGGCCGTGCCTTGAGAGCTGCCATCCACCATGATCAATCCATTCAAAAAGCGTCAGCAAAGGAAGGCTGCCGCCGCCGCCGCTGCCGCCTCTAACCAGAGCGGGCCGACCGACTACGGCGCCTTTCCATCCTCATCCAAGCTTCCTCCGCGACCGGGCCTTTTCATTGCCGCTGCCTCCGCCGCACCCGGCTCTCCACATTCGTCCTACAATGCACGTCAGCAGCGTGGCATGCGGAATGGACAGCCGCAGTCTCCGCAGTCTCCGCAGTCTCCGCAGCTCGCCCAGCAGCCCAGCCTCGACCATGTCCTCCCACCCACCTCCGACTTCCGCCAGTCGCTCATCATGCCCCACCTCACGCGCAGATTCACCCTGCTCAGAGCGCCGGATGGATCGCTCGTCACACCCGACGCCATGCGCGCCCATCTGCGTGCACAACGCGCTCGTGCACGCGCCGCCAACCTCGCCATCGGCTCAGGCATGGCCAACGACGTCCACTTCCTCACCGAGGACGAGGAAAATGCCATTATCGAACAGCTCAAGGCACAGGCGCGTGCAGAGGGGCGCGACTTTGATCTCGAGCAGGCCGTAGCCTCCGCCGCCGTAGACTCCTGGCGCAACGGCTACGCCGCAGGCACGGACGGATTCGGCTCCTGGGGCACCTCGCTCACCAACACGACCCCTCAGCTCTCCAGCTTGACCGAATCCCTCGGCGACCTGTCCAACAGCCACGATCGCGCCACCACCGCCTCCAGCAGCACCGCTTCCCCCGCCTGGTCCCCATCCAGAAAACCAGGTGGCAGCTCCTTCACCGGCAGAAGCTCCGATCGCGACCACGCCCACTTTCGCAATGCCCAGAGGAAGCGCACCAACTCCAAGTCCAATGACACCATCGTCTCGAAACAGACGCACACTTCAGTCGTTGCAGTCAATGAGAGGGCGACGCAGTCCACAAGTACGGATGCATCGGCCGCTCCTGCATCCACTGCGGGCGATGAGCCCACCTCGACGTCCTTGCTCCAAGTTCCGGGCTCCGCATCGACCCCGCGTTCGTCGTCCCCGCAAGACTCCAACCTGCTCACCACGCTTTCTCCCGAGGCTTTCAAGCGCGTCAGCACCGCGCTAGACGAGGTGTTCGCTCAAATCGCCTCTGAAAACACTCCCTCGCCTGCCAAGCCCAACGCTGCGTCCCGCGACGGTTCCAGTCACCAGGCGCAGCGATCTTCCGTTGACAGCGACACCAACTCCTTCGCCTCTGCTCTCTCCAATGTCCGCGCTACCGATGCCAAACTCGCGACGTCCGCCCAAACATCTGCGGATGCAGAATCCGAAGACGAGGATGCCGCGGACACCACCATCACTGCCTCCGGGCCCACGCTCGATGCTGTGCACATCGAGCAGGGCGGTCTCGCCATGTCTTCGCCCATCCGCGATCTCGCATTACCGTCATCGTCACCTGTCCGTGAGGCCATGCCAGGCGCACTTCCCGGAGGTCACGTCGACTTTTTGCCCGATGTGGCCGAGTCGCAAACCACAACTCGGCTTCCCGCCCTCGTTGCGTCCGACTCGGCGCTGACCGTGACCGACGCCAACAAAGATGCAGAGCCGACTATGCAGTCTTTGGCACCTTCCAACGCAGCCGACAGCACCGAACATCTGCAGGTCAGTCCTGCGCTCACGCATCTGTCGCTGCGCAACTCGACTGCCACGGCAACAGAGGTGCCTTCACAGGCGTCGCGCATCGTCTCGACGGCCTCCACCATCGACGCTCATGGGCCAGATGCGGCACATCCATCACCGCAGGCAGTTGCGCCAGCCGAAGAACCCGTCGCTCAACCTGCATCAGAGGCGAATCGCTCTTCACTGAGTGGGTACGCTCATCCAGCCCAAGGTACCGACAATGTGCGCCGCCCCTTCCGTACGCCAGAGATGGGCAACACCACCACATTTGCCGGCAGCCCGGCATACTCGACGCTCTCGCGAGGCGACTCCATCGTCAGTGCCAACTCCGGCAGGTCGAGCTTAGCTGGGCCGCCTGCTTCCAATTACAGTTCCTCGCACAGCCGGAAATCATCGGTCGACAAGCTGGCGCAGGCGAGAAGCGTGGCTCCCCATCCCAGCTTGCGCGAGCAACCTTCGCTCTCGAGTGTTCGACGCAACTACAGACAACACGTTCGATCCGCTACGGGCTCGTCCGAGGGCAGCCTGCTGGGCGCGCATGCTTCGCGTCGCTCTTCCGGAGCCATGAGTCCTCCTCCCGTACTCAGCCGAAGCGCACGCTCTCCCAACTACTTTCCTCCGCCTGCTTCGAGCGCTTCCATGCACGACTATGCTTTGGGATTCAAGCCCGCTTCGGCAGTGTCGCCGGCGGCCGCGGCTGCACTTCAGTCGATGGCAAGTCACGCCAATACTAGCCAGGCTCATAACAGCCCTCAACCGGCGACTAACGCCGTCATGGACGCCTCGAACGCGCTCAGGAGCGTCCAGAGCATGCGTAACTCGGCCTCTACAAGCCAGAGCGCCGCGTCACCTCACGTGCCAGGTGTGGGGGCATTTGGCTCTGGCAGCGACCGCGCTGCTATTCCCAGCTCCCCGGAGACGGGTAGCACGAGCTTCAGCCTCCATCAGCGCAACGCATCGCTGAGCAGCTCCAAGCAGAATCGCCACACGCAGTCGTCGCACATCTCTTCGATCGATGAGGGCTTCGCTGCCCCCAGACCAGCACCTGTGCCGGGTGCCACTGGCTCCCAGCCGATCCAGCCCTCCGCACCTCAGACCCAGCTCAGTGAGCAGGGCCTCATGCCCAACCCGCCGTCAGAGCCAGAGCAGGCAGAGCGTTGGCGAGCCATGTACGGTATCAAGGCCACCGACGCTGCCAGCCTGCGTGCCTCAAGCGAGGACGTATCGGCGGACCCCACCGAGGAAGAGGACTTGTGGGCCAAAATGGCTTCCGCCTCTGAGCCTGCCGGCGGTGACCGGCCTATTTCTCGACTCCCGGCCGGCACAGCCGATGAGCGATTGGCGGGCACCGGTATCACGGTCGATCAGATCGCTCGCTTCCAAGATCATCTCATCCAGACTGCGGGTGGGACCGAGGCCGTGCCTCCTCTGCCTCGCCTTCGAGCGGACGACCATCTCAAGGACCGCAGGTTTGCCGAGGCAAAGTCCAAAGGCCTCGCGTCCCCAAATTTGGTCATCGGCACGGGTTTCGAATGGAGCAAGCCACCTATCAGAGATCAGCAAGCAGCCAACGGACAGAATCCTCGTTCTACGGATGCAAGGCCGGCCGATGCCAGCCCGGGCGCTCCGCTTGCACGCCAGCCTTCGAGCTCGCTTTCGCACGATCCGCCCGTCTCCCCGCGCGCCGTCATGTACGACGTTACCACCAGCCACCGACCCACGTCGCCACCTCTGCACAGCCGCAACGGCTCGCTCAACGGCTTGCCGAGCCTGCTCGAGCTTAATGGCTCGATTGGCCATCGCAACCGCGAGTCGTTCTCGCTTTCGCATGCCGTCGACCAGGCGTCTTGTCTGAACCAGCAGTCCATGTTCGCCTCGCCTCCTGTGGCAGAAGAGCCTGCGGGGTCGGATCGGGATTCGCAAGCGGGGATTTCGAGCCCGCCGGTGCAGCAGCATCCGTTCAATGCCGGGTACACCAGCCCCACGCTTCCTGCAGCTGACTCGCGCGGAGTGCACAACTTTACGTTTCCGCGCAAGACCGTCAAGGAAGATATTGGCGCCTCGCCCCGCAGCCAAGCAAAGCAGTTCCCGCCAGAAGACGTATGGAACCGCTACGGCCCGCAGCAGGACTCGAGCCCGGACACTTCCTTCGGCACCGACCAGGCCATGCCGCAGCTGATCGGCTCGGATCCCACGCGATTGTTGGACGATGTTGCCGCACAGACGAGTGCGGCGACGCGCGCGCTCAAGGGCACCGACGACGGCTCGGTACCTACGCCGCCGTTCCGCACCAAGAGCATCTCACGCAAAAAGTCGTTCAAGAAGGTGAGCAAGCAGATCTCGTCGCCCCAGCTCATCTCAACCACGCAGAAGCTCGACCATGCCAACCAGATCGCGCTTCCACCTGAGACGCCAGCTGGCTCGTCCAAGACGAGCAAGCGCAGCAACCGATCGCCTGGCTGGGGCAGCCTCGGTCACGGCGCTCTCGATGGCTCGCGCGGTCACCCAAAGGCGAGCCCGTCGTCGGCGTCGCAGGGCGGCAGCGTGAGCAAGGGCAGCAGCTACTTCCACCGCAGACGCTCGAGCTCGTTCGGCCACGAAGCCAGTCCGTCGGACAGCTTCGGCATCAACGGAGGAGCCGACGGCGCTGCGGCGGAGCAGACCACCGGCGAGCGTGGCGGTGTGCATCCCAATCATCCGTACATGCACGGAAGTGCGAACGGAGGAAGCCTTTCGCGCCTCTTCTCCAAGATGAAGAGCCGCAAGAATGGCGACCAGGCCTTTGGGGGCGCGACGATCGAGCCGTTCCCACCGCAGCTGAGCGCAGCGCGCGCGGCCGATAAGGCGTCGCAGACACCGCAACCACCGCAGCCATCGCAGCCACCGCCTGCACCGGTGCTGCCACCGCTGGAAAGGACCACGCCCTGGACGTTGTCCTCGGTCTCGTCGCCCAAGTCGGCGTCGAGCGAGCGCGGCAGCAGCTTGCGTTCGCCCACGTCGCCGCCCGTGTACACGCTCCCCATCGACTCGACCTCGATGCCGCGCAGCAAATCCAAGAAGCGCACGCCCATCGTCCTTAAGCGCGAGTCCGAGGTCATTCTTCCGGGGGACCCCGGCTACATGCCGACGGCGATCATCGGACGTTCGTCCGAGCAGCGTGCTAGGGACCTGGCTGCTGTGCCCCAGCCGGCCCCGCCAATCTCGCTGCCGCTGGAGGTTCGCGAGGCGAGTGTCGCCGAGGCCGCACCTCAGGAGGCACCAGCTGTTGGCCCAGAGGCGATGCCGCAAGAGGCTGCAGCCGCGAGTGAGGGCCCTCGGTCAACTGCCGAGAATGAACCAGCCGGACTTGTGGCCGACGCTGCGGAAGACGAGATGCGCACGCCCCGGCCGCCGTCGTCGTGGAACGGCGAAGCGGTCGAGGCCGAGGAGGGCGACACCACTCTGCCTGCCACTGCCTCTGCGGCTGTCGAGGCTGAGGACCGATCCGATGCCAACGCCCGCAAGTCGCTGCGGGACACGATTGTGCGACGCACGATCATCGTGCCCGCCGGGCTCGAGCTGGGCGACTACCGGCGTTCGATGTTCGGCTCGAGCCGCAAGTCGCGCCGCTTCGTCGCCGCGGACGAGCCGTTGCCCTCTGCGGGCGCGGGCGACACGAGCACTGCTACCGACGCGACCGCAACGGAAGGTGGGGTGGAAGAGGCCATGTCGACGCTGAGCTCGCGTCAGACGCTGCATCCGGATTCGGGCACGGCCGAAGGGTCCCAGCGCGCCAGCAGGGTGGAGAGCTCGTATGCAGGCAGCCTGTACGACATGTACATTGGCGACAACATCGAGTTTGGCAGTCCCGGGTCGGAGACGCGCGAGCTGGCGCGGCGGTCCATGGCGCCTGGCGCCACGAGGCGGCACATCGAGGTGACGGAGCGCGCCGACGGTAGTGTGGTGTGGCAGGTGATCGCTGGTCTGGCGGAGCGCGGCAGTGTCTACTCGGATCTTGATCCGCGTCACAGCAGGCACAACTCGGACGCGAGTGCGGCGAATTTTGCGGCGCTGGATGCGACGGCGGACGGGAGCGAGTGGCGCACGCCTGCCGGATTGACGGCCGACGACTCGCGCTCGTTCTTCACGCGGCCGCAGGGCGGGCACAAGAAGTCGTTTAGCTTTGACGCTGTGCCGCCGCTGCCGACGAGTGTGCAGCAGGAGGTGTTTGAGATCGCCAACCCGGCGCCGCAGGACGCGCAGGAGGAGATGGAGAAGAAGGCGGAGCCCACGACGATCGTGTACCACAATGATGCGCAGCTCGCGTCGCTGCTCGATGTGCTCGCAAAGGGTAAGGACTCGGCCAAGTTTGAGTTCCATCTGGGCCCCGACGGGCCGGATTACCCGCTGGCAAGCAGTGCCGATGACCAGCCGGTGGTGGGGGATGTGCTGGATGCAAACGACATCGAGTCGCACAGGAACAGGGTTGAGGCCGAGATCTACACACTGCTCAACCAGCATGCCCTGCGTGCCCAGCCTGCCCACATGCAGTAGGCCCCGCTTTCATAGACAGAGACTGTATTTCTACACCACATCAGGAACTTGCTTCTTTTTATTGGTCACGCGAACTCGCGACTGCGTCCGACCGAGGTGGACATGAGTCGAAGCCGGAAGTGAGGAGGCGAAGAGGCGACGACATTCAGCGAGAATGAAAGCGACGGAGGATCGCATGTGCCGCGTTTCATATGCGAGGCTTGTTGCATGCCCCGCATCAACCTCGTTGCATCTTCCGGAATCCCCATGACGATCACCATCGCCCTTTCACTGTCTCACTTTCAGCGCGACACCGACACGTTTGAACTCGGTCTGCAAGAACATGTTTTCGATTACAATGCAGCAGGCCAGCTCAGATCAAGTGCGTCTGCACGTATCCACCGCAAGTGCGCCGCTAGTGCGTGCTGCGAATGCTGGCCGAATAGTCGGACGACGTCGCCCTTTGCATGTGCTGCTCGTCATCCGCCGGGTTCGTGCCATTCCTTCCCGGGCCCGACGTCGACGCCCTCCTGCGCAACGACCTGGGCAGGAGCTTGTTGAGCTTGAACGAGGGCGAGTGCGACCTGTTGCTCGCCAGGCTCGCTCGTCTCGACGCGGCACCGGGCGGCAGCTGCAGGTAAGGTGACGAGCCGGCAGACGCCATCGAGAGCGCCTCGCCGCGCTCGGTCGCAGGCGAGTCTCCGCCAAAGCTGAGCCTTCGCAGTCCGGGGAATCGTCGGCCCGACTCGGGCTCGGCGCTTTCGCGACGTGGCGTGTGCAGATTGAGCATGGCGTCGACTTCGCCGACCGAGTCGCGCCGCTCGTCGCTCGACGTCAACGAGGGTGTGCTGGCTTGGGCCGCTGCCTCGAGCTCGTTGTTGCGGCCCCACTCGTCGCGGATCTGGCCCGCGAGCGTCTGACCGGTTCCGTGCCGCACGTGCGCCGGCCGCTGCAACTCTTCCTCCGACTGACTGCCATCATCACCGTCGTCCGCTCCGAGCGCCTGGCTGTCAACACTTTCCGCGTCATCCCCGTACGCCTCTCCACCGCGGTAGCTAAACGAATCTGTCGGCGACTCCACCAGACGGCTGCTGCCGTCAAACGAACTCTGTCCCGCCGGTGTCGGCGGCTCCACGGAAATGTCGAGCGGCGCAAGCGACTCTCTCGCCTTGGACGCCTGTCGGATCGCACGGATGCTCTCGATCGCATTACGCTTGCGGTTGGGCCGGTGCGTGATGATATCGCGCAGCAACGTCGACTTCTGGTTCCACGCTGCCTTGAACACGTCCTTCTTGAACGTGTCCGCCAGGTCAACGTATCCGAACGTGCTGTTGTGGTATTCAAAGTTCGGCGTGCGGAACACGAGGTCGTACAGATCCGTGATCGACTTCTCCTTCTCGCCCTTGTAGGACAAGCAGAAGATGGTCTGCGAGATCTTGACGTACACAAAGGTGCGGTACGCCGAGGCACGCGAGCGCATCTCGGCCGCGTTGCGCTGCGCAATCGCGAACTGGTCGCCGCGCCGCTCGTCGTCCGGCCTTGCGTCCTTCCCGCTCGATGGCGTGCCCGGGCGCGACTTGAGCGACCCCTTGGCCGTGGCCGTGGTGAGCGCGCCTGTCGCGACCCGAGTGCGAGCGGATACGCTGTCTGCATCGTCCTCGCGTGATCCGTCGGACGAGGCCCGGCCCACCGACAGCAGATCTGCACTCGATGCTTCCCGCGAGACGAGGTCGACCGTCGAAGCGTTTTGTGAGCTCACGGCCGTGCTTGGCATCTTTGAGGTCTGCGACGACGCCGAACTCGATAGTTGCTTCCTTCCGCCCAAGAGCCGCGCCAGAGGCGACTTCTTCTTCGTAAACGCCTTCTCCTGCCGTCTCGTCTGATCCTCGAGCCGCTTCTGCTCCTCCTCCTGCTTCTCTCGCTGTCGTTTGGTGCCAAAGATATAGTCCATGATCTTGCGTCCTACCACAAGCTCGATCTGAATCTTGACCGGGTGCAAGTTGAACTCGAACATGTCGACGATCGAAATTCCTCCCACCGGCGGAAGCACGCTCCACATGGCATCGAGGAAGCGCCCTTCCTTGGCCATCGGATGATCGGGCGCGCGCAGATACTTGGCGATGATCTCGGCGAACATGGCGTCCGGATCAACACTGAGCGCTTGCAGGTCCTGGATTGCGAGCGTGTTCGCAGCCGAATTGTCCGCCTTGTTGAGCCACGAGAAGCTGATGCCGCGCAGCGCAAGCTTGGTGACGAGCTCGCCCGCCTCGTCGCCGATCATATTCCAGGCAACCTCTTGCGCCTGCGTCATGAAACGGAGCGCCGATTTCTTCTCGCGGTCCGCGCCGCCCTTGCTGTCCTGCGACGTAGTGATGGCCTCCATGATGAGGTTGAGCTCCGTGATCAGGTCGAGCATCTCGCCGAGCACAGCGACGTACTCGGCGCGCCCACGCTCATTGAGTCGATCCGTGACGGCGCGGTACTGCCCGACGAGCCCCTGCGCCTCGCGAATGCGCAGCTGCAGTGCTGTCACAATGTCTGCCAGACCAGAGACATCCGTGAAGTCGTAGCTGAACATCATCTCCTCCAGCCGCTTCGCATGATCGCGGTGTGCTGGATCTCGATACAGGATCAAATCTGTCACCACATTGTATAGCGCCGCGAAATGCTCGCTGTTGGCGGACACCGAGAAGCGCGGACAGTTGAGCAGGATCATGTCCATGTGGTGGTGCAGATGGTCCTGCACCGGCTTGCCGTCCTTACGGAACGTCGAGACGGACCGCGACGAGTCGGACAGACGCAGCTTGTTGAACTTGTCGTAGTACATGCTGGCGTTGGTGTGCGGCACGATTCGTTCGAAGTCGCGGCACTGGCCGTGCATGTCGACGAGCGTCTCGAGTGGCAACGCAACAAAGCCGTGCCTCTCGGCACGCGCTTCCACCACGTAGGTCGACTTGGAGCGCGCATTCGGGTGCCAGCATTGCAGACTGTCCAGCGCGAAGAAGTTCCTGCGAAGCACGATCGCGTTGACCGAATCCTCCGCACAGCTTTCGTCTTGGACCGTGTAGTTCTGCAGCCTCGTGCGGAGCGCCGAGACGATCACGGTCGACTTGTCGTCCACATCGCTGCGCATCACGATCTGCGGCTTCAGCAGCAGACAGACGTTGCTCTTGACCACATTGAAGTCGTCCGAAATGCCGTCCGTAGGGCGCATGCCTGCCTCCAAGCCTTCGTCCTCTTCTCCCTCTTCCCTGGTACCCCAACCCGACGTGCTGTACCCGTCCTTGCCGAGCATGTGGTTGATCATGTCGTCAAGCATCTCGTGCAGGATGTCAAGGCCATTGGCGCCCTCAGTACTTGGTGTCAAGTGCTGCGTGGTGCGGCCCGCGTCGAGGTAGTCGTGCATCTTGTTTGTCGATGGACGGCCTGCCTTGTCCTTCCTCTTGAGCAGGTCGCGGATGTAGCGCACCGCCGTTGCCGTCATGTGGTGCGCATATCCTCGCCTCAGCCGCGAGCTGTAGTAGTACTTGAGCAGCAGCGTACGCGTGGTGTTGCTGAAGAAGAGCGTTGGGTTATGCGCGACATATCGATTGTCGAACGTTCCCAGATCGTGATAGAGAGACGCGAGATCCGTGGCATTCAGCGAAATGTTGCGATCGATGGTGGCCGATCGCTTCGGCGCCGGTACTCCCTCTGCCTTGGCCCGCTCGACGCGGTCCGTATCTTCCTGCAGTCTTCCCAGATGCGCGATAAAGCCACTAAGGATTCTTTCGCGGCCGTGCAGCTCGTTGAGCCTTTCCTGCTGATCCTCAATGCCCTCTGAACGGCTGTCCGACTCTGCGCTGTCGTCGTCGCTCGAGTTCAGCACCCGGTCGATTTCGCTCCGAATCGTCTTCAACCTGTCCTGGGCGATCTTGCGCTGAACACCGTACGGCTTGTCGTTTTGGCCCACCATGCACACATGACTCTTTTCGTTGCCGAACTTGCTGCGCTCGAGCTTGCTGAGCAGCTCCTCGAGATCGCCACCCTGTTCGCGACCTTTCTTGCCGTTCGCCGCTCGGTCCTGCATCTCCTTAGCGCGCCGCTCGCGCTTCGAATCCACCTTGCGGTAGTAATTGAACTGCGGACACACCATGGCCGGGAACATGCGGATCTTGGGCGACGGATCCTTGATCGCCTGCGAGTCCAGCTCGACCAGGTCATTCATGTCAACCCAGTCGAGCTCGTCATCAGAGATGGGCACATCTTGAGCAAACAGGTCGTCAAAGATGTTCTCGCCAACCTCCTGCTCGTCCTTGACCGAGGGGATCTCGCAGTCATCGTGCATCTGTGCGGCGAACGTCTTCAGGTCGATCGACTCGCAGCTCACCTCGGCCTCGTAGAAGGGCTTGTGGAAGACGATGCGCGGCTCGCCGAGCTCCGGCCGATCTTTGACCGTCTCCTGCTGCCGCTGGTGCATGTCCAAGGTGAACGCATTGATGCGCGCCTTGATGCCGACATGCGTGCGCAGGCCCCTCGCCCAATCCTCCTTATTGTGCTGCCGGTACTGATGCGTGATGAAGAGCGGCTCGAGGTCGATGCGGTACTTGATCGTGCCGAGGAAGCGGCCGAACTTCGGCGATGGAGGCGGTGACTCGGGGAAAAGCTGTCCTGTGCGGATAGGCAAGCTCATTGCGCTGTTGAACAGCCGCATCCACGCCCAGAAATGCGCCCATGCCAGCGGCGTGAAATAGAAGCTGTTGACGGCGTCGAGGCGCGAAGCATGCCTCTGCGTGCAGCCATAGCCCGAGATGCCGTTCTTCGGGGAGAAAACAGACAGCGAGAAGTGCAAGTGATGCGACCTCCATCCGCGAAACGAGTCGCGCCGCTCGTCTTCCGGCAGCGAGTCGAAGTGCTCGCGCGTCTTGGTCACCACTTTCCAGTGATCGATGCGCTCGAATATGCGGCACTCGCGATAGAACGGCTCGCCCTTGCACTTAGGCCGTCTCGGACAAGTCTCGTCGTCGCACGTGCGCTCGCCATGCAGGCCAGCGCCCCAGCGCACGCCGTTGGTGAGCTTGATGACGACTTTGCGGAAGGTAGGGTCCTTCATGTATCGATGCATGCTCGATGTGAATGAAGCGCCGAGCGACTTGCGATCGTACGAGTCGTGGTAGCTCTCCTCGCCGTCTCGAGGCGATTGCTGACTGTTGCCAGGCTGATCGCCGCCCAAGACGCCCGTGGCAGCGTGATCGACATAGTCAGCCAAATCCGGCACCGCGAGCACGTACTCGTGGCTCAGGATCTGGAAGAACTCCTTCTGCGGATTGTCGTAGCCGACGCGGATCTCGACGCCACCTTTCCAGGACTTAACCCAACCTGCATCCTGATCCTGGATGCCGTACGGATCACGGCCGCCCTTGAGGTGAATGTTGAAGCCGCCTTCGTCCTCAAGCTTGATGTTAAGGTGGCCGTGGAGGATAAGTGGAAGCTTGTCCCAGAATCCGAGCTTCGGCGACGGATCGTGCGGCGGCGGTGTGATGCCATCGATCACGCGCATGACATCCTGGATGGTCGGCTGGATCGATTGTCCCCACACCAGCCGCGTCGGAAACGGCGTGCGCAACCGCACCGTCGGGGTGCCGTACATCTTGACCTGCATGGCCACCTTGGGAATCACGATGCCGTACTCGACCGCGTCAGGACGACCGGTGGCTGCCGGGACAATCACGGCGGGCACGTGTCGAATAGACTCGGGCCCGCCTAGCTGCTCGGCGAGCACAACGTCGCCCTCGAAGCACCACGCCTTGCACCCGTCGCTCTCGGGTCGATGCGTGGGCGGCACATGCAGCATTGGCATCGGATAGTCGCGCAGCGTGACGCGCCACTCCTCCATCTCCCACTTCATGTGCATGGGAACCAGCAGCGAAAACGGCGTGTCCTTGGGCATTCCAGCACCTTTTTCGTGGATGAAGTCGCGCAACTGATCGATGGGGAAGTGCGCTTGGCCGACCTTGAGGCTGAGCCGATACATGGTCGAGCGCACCAGGGGCGCGGCTTTTCCTGTCGGCAGCAGATTGATCGGCAGCTCGTCATGGCTCCGCGAGAGGGGAAAGCGGCCGTAGATGTTCTTCAGCACCGCCTCTTGACGGCGAATCTGCTCTGAGCGCGCATTCGTGTAGCGTCGCACCCAGCTGGACGAGTTGAAGGCGTCGAGCGCCATCCTCGCCTCGTCATAGCTGACGTGCTGCTGCTTGGAGGCTGTGAAGCGCGTGTCATGCGACGTGAAGCTGGACGCATCGTCAGAATCGCTGTTTGCCGATGCGATGGACGATCCGAGACTGACATTGCTCCGGCCCGAGCGGAACGATGTGCTGCTGTGTGGCATCTTGGTAGCCCCGAGCTCCTCCGCTTTGGCTGCAAACGCAGACTCGCGCTCGCATCGAGCTGTATTCTCGGCAAGGCCAGCACGCCAGATCAGATTGAGCTTGGTTTCAAAAGGGTCGTCCTGCGCCTCGATTGTAAGCACACGAATGTTAATGTCGATGTCTGGGAGCAGTTTTGGATCCTCGGCGTACGGCGTGATGATTGAGTCATCCCCGCTCTTGAGGAACTGATGAACAATCTGCTTGGTCGCCTTGATGGCCACGGTTGTGTTGTCGATGATCGGATTGACGGCATATCCATACGGAATGCGGATGAGCGCAGCATCGCCGTTGACCTTGATCTGAAGCTTGCTTTCTGCTTTTTTAGGAGGGAGCATCACCTTCCAGTCGCGTAGACGTACGGCTTCTTCCCAGGCATCACCTTTGATCTGCTTCGGGCTTTCGACCGCACCCATCGCGGTCTCGATAGAGACGGCGAGACCATCTTGCGGATTCGATCGCACCTCTAGCCTGCGCAGACGGATGAAGGTTCGCACGGACCTTGGTAGCGTCACGAAGGTGTGAACCTCCTTTATATCGAATCGGCACGAAATACTGGGTCGGAGATGGCGAACGGGAGCATGCGCTCGTGTGCGGTCCTGCTTGGCGCCAGGGGTGGCATCCGGTGTGCGGGTGCTCTGTGCGAGGTTTTTGAACGTGGCAAGGGTCAACAGGATGCAGTAGGTGTGCAGTAGGTCGATCTTGAACGCGAGCAGGTTGGTGTCCTCGGTCGTGATGAACACTTCGTCCTCGCTCGTACCAGCCACGCCTGCCCTGTTCTCGGCGTGGGGAGGGCGCACGACTGCCTTGACTGCAGCGTACGGCAAGAAGAAGATGAAGTTGCTGCGGTCCTGCTGGCGAAATCTTGGTCGATGCTGCGTTG
Source organism: Moesziomyces parantarcticus (assembly GCA_023212605.1). Lineage (NCBI taxonomy): Eukaryota > Fungi > Basidiomycota > Ustilaginomycetes > Ustilaginales > Ustilaginaceae > Moesziomyces > Moesziomyces parantarcticus. The sequence goes on along the minus strand of JALCCF010000010.1, from coordinate 185,451 downwards.
AACGATGAACACGCTCATCGCTCTTGTCGAACTTCCAAACGCCTTCAGCCAGCAGCGAAGTAGCCGGACGGTTGAGCGTCTGGCCCTCTGATGCCTCCTTAGCAACGTCGCCAGCTGGCGCTTTGGCGCGCGCAAACGGTTCCGAGGCGGTGCCGTCCGTGTGCTGTTTTGTTGCCAGCGAGGCATCGAGGATCGGAAAGAAACCAACCTCGTGCAGAACGGCCCGCGCCAGACCGACGCGACCGTGCCGAGTGGCGAGCGACACTGCTTGCAGTTGCAGATCCTCAGAGAGCTCGAGGGCAGTACGAGCACCCCAGTTGGTTTTCTGCGACGAAGCGTTCGTCTTGGTCTCGGTGACGGCTGCATACTCGAGCACGATCCTTTCGGCCTCGAAACCAACGCCGCGGGCGACATCATCCTCGATGCGATGATCAGGGCCGCCAATATGTGCGATCGTACGTCCGATGGAGATGTACAGCGCCAATCCACCAGGAAGACGCTCGACTAGCGGCTTGGGCTCGTGCGCCGACTTTGCATGATTTTGCATCGCGTTGTTTGCAACATCGCCACCTTGGGCTTCTCCGCCGTCGCTTGTGCTACCTCGCTGGGCCCGCGCGATCGATGAGGCAATCTCTGCGTATGCATCAAGCGCACGCGGCTGCCATGCTTCGATGTCGATGTCTTCGATATTTGCCCGAAACTCTGCGACGGCATCAGCAGCAGACAGCGAGATTCGTTCATCGCACAATGCTGGGCCGCGCGGCTCAGCATTGCCGGGCACACGACCCAAGCCATGCACCTCGAAGCTATGCATGGCCAGCAAATGGTGCTGCAAAGTGCCGCACGAGGGCGACGGCTGCGTCGTCGCGGATGCCGGGCGCACAAAGCGGTCCTTGGGTGAGCTCGCCTCGGAACTCAGCGAGAGGAAGAGCTCGACGGCATCGACAGCCAGGCATGTCTCGAACTGATAGCGCAGGTTGAACCTTGTCTCGGCTGCCATGGAGGACTTTCGTGTGTATCCGGGCAGCCGAACCTTGCCGGTCTTGGACATGGCATCGCGAATTGATGTACGACGCGCTGTGACCGGCGGTCTCTCGCCTCGGGAGGCTTTCGGCTGCTGAAGCTCTTGCATCCGCTTGATTGTCTCCTCCATGGTGAGGTTGGTCTCTCTGTAGCGCTGCTGCTCTTGTTCGGAAGCGCTGGGAGTGGCGGACTCTGGTTCCGCCGTCAAAGTCGCAGCCGGCAATTGCGAGCCTCGTTTGGGCTCTTTCTTGGCTTTGGCTGCTGCCTTACAGAGCTCCTTGCCGCTGATGGGCCACTCGAGACTGTCGGCCTTGAGCGCCTTGTAGGCAGCGCGCTTTTCGGCGAGAGGGCGCTTGACGTACTCGTCACGGTACTCTCCGAAGAACATCAAGTCGACGTTTGGAACGGACAAGATGAGCTGCCTCGAGCAAGGCCCATCATCGTTCGCGAAGCGCGGCGTCCTTCTTTCTGATTTTGAACGACAGCTGGCATCCAGCACAAGAGAGATGCGCTTGATGTGGAGCCCTGCTGCGATTCTTGGCAGTCTCGGGACGCTCTTGCCATCTGGTCTTGGACGTCGAGACTTGTCTAGTTCTGTCGCACTGCGGTGCGCCTGTTTTCGACGACGCAATTCGTTTGCGATGGCGATCAACGCTGTGACATCGTCCAACGTGACATTGGTCTCGACACCACCGACCGACGTTTCGACTGCAGTGGCATGCTCGTTTGGATCGCCTGCCAGAAGCAGGCGTGCCGACTCGGGGCACGTCGCGAGCAGGCCGAAAGGAGTCCATGACGATCGCGACTCGACGGAAAGATCGCCGACGAAGAGCAAGCGCGAGCCCTGACTGCGCGCATGCTCCCGGCAGTGAACCTCGAGGCTGGCGAGACTGACGTCGACGAGGAAGACACGTCGATGATCGACTGCAATGGAGCCAGAAGGGGAGGCAGCAAGGTGCTGAGTCTGATCCGACGACTTGTCGTTCGGGCTTGCCTTCTTCGAACGATTCGATCTACCGGCCGACTTCTTCTTTGCTACGCCACAGGTGCCGAGCCAGCGGCGATGGATGGTGTCCCTCGGATCGCTCTGCTTGAGATCGAAGGAAAAGCCGGCGAGGTTCAGGGCGAATTGCCTGGCTGGTGGCGAGGTGGAAGCGTCCGGATCTCGATCCATTCCCTGCGTGTGCGGAGCTGCTGCCGACAACATGGTCTCGGAGGACACCATTACACGGACAGAGGGCAGGGAGAGCGACAGGGACGAGACCATGTGAAGTGCGGTGGCTGCTGGCGAGCTGTTCCGCATGCCTGGTGGGCGAGGAGGGCGAGGATGTGGCGGATGCGTGCCTTTGGGAGCGCCGCTGGGCGGAGTGACGAAGGCTGCTTTGTGCGACTTGCGAGCTTGTACGATGCGCAAGGCGCGATGTGCTGCATCCAAGCGAAGAACAGCTGCTCCGAGAGTGAGCTTTGCTGAGAGCGTGTTGTCGCCACCGAGGGCGAGGTTGGAGCCCATGAGGATGCTTGCGGTCAACTCGGTGACGCCGTTGATGGAGAGGATCCTGGCGCTGGTTGGGATGGTGTGCAGCCTGTCTGAGGGGAAGTCGTCCGAGAGATGCTTGCGCGTCCATCCCGAGTCGGCATGGAAGTCCGAGTCGAGGAGGGGCTCGAGAGCCCAATCTGCCCAGCGGTCAGCAAAGCCACGAAGGGAGGTGGAAGACATCCTGGACAAGCGGGATGCGCTGTTGCTGCGTCTTCGGGGTGGGCCTCTGGGCCGATAGCCGGAGTCGATGCTGTCGTCGACCGTGAGCGACGGATCGTCCTGAATAGAATCCATGGCAGCGTCTGACTGGCTGGGCGAGAAGGGCCCAGAGTCGGCGTAGGAGGGCGAGGTTGCGCGAGCTGGGGATCTGGAGGAAGCAGCGTCACTGTTGCGGCGCGAGCCAATGCGGGAGTTGGGATTGGACTTGTAGGATGGCTTGAAATTGGCTTCAAAGAGCTCGATGCTGTCGACTCGGACGTGTGCCTTGACGAAGCTGGGAGACATACCAGCGACAAGGTAGCTGGCGACGCCGCGGGCGCCGGAGCCGACTCGTGTGGGCATCATGCGCATGGCATCGAAGAAGGTGCTCGGCGATGCGCGGTCTATGGCGGCATCTTTGTTGGATGCTGGCTTGGCACCATCAGCCTCGGTGGCGGAGCCCGGGGACATGGAGAAGGTGAGGCCTGCTCTGCCGATGCGGGCGACTGCTTCGGCCTCTTGGACACACAGCTCGATGCGGTCGATTTCGACGGAGATGAGCGAGGTGAGGACGGGGATGCTGGAGGTGAGCAGGTAGAGTGCGGCGCGGAATGCACGGAGTAAGAGGCTGGTGATGCGTGGGATGGTCGAGGTGCGGAACCAGGAGGCGAGGCTGAGGACCGAGTGGAGAGACATGAGGCCTGCGCGGTGGAAGGTGAGGTAGAGGCCAGATCCGGGTGGTGGTGCTGGCGGCTGTTGCTCGTGGTCGAGATGCCGGAAAGCATGTGTGGGAGATGGGATGGCGTGGAGCGAGGCTGGAGCTTCGGCTGTTGGTGATAGTGAGGGGCTGCTCATGAGCCTCTGGAGCCTGAGCTCTTCCTGCTGCTCCCAGGACAAGGTGGTTGGGCTATGGGCGGGGCTAGCCGGGCCACTCGGAGGATGTCCTTGGTGCTTTGGTGGTCGTTGAGCATGTTCGGGGTGATGTTTGTGCTGGGGAGGGCGTGGAAGACGTACGCCGACACCTTGTACGTGGATAGTGATGATGGCGCTACTCTTGCGCGGGATGACGGCGGGCTGATCGTGTGGCTTGCAGAGGAAGTAGGGCAGATGGTAGGAGGCGTAGATGCGCTGTATCTTGAGTTCGAGCTGGTCCTCGTGTCTGGAAAAGGCGGCCGAGTCGTTGTGGAAGCCCTTGGAGCGGTACTCGATGCCCCTGATGCCGCGAATGCCTGCTCGCCTGATGCGGAGCTTGCCGCGGAAGAGGATGCGCGGCAGGCGTGGCAATACGGAGCGGAAGAAGAGGGCGGTGGCCAAGAGGCCGATGAGGAATGCCCACACGAATCTCCATGGACTCGATATGCTGTGCGTCGAGGATGCGCCCGCGCCCATGGCTGGCAGAGAGGACGCCATGGCGAGGCCAAGCAAGTGGAGGAGGAGGAGTTGTTGGCGGACGAAGCCGTCTAAATAGTCAAAATTGCCATGGTCGAGCGGTCGAGAGGTGCTCAGGGCGGATGCAGACGGCGTAGCCGCGATGGGTTCAACTAAGGGTGATGAGAAGGAAAGTGGTGATGGTGCATCACACGAGCACGAAGCGTGAGATGGGCGAGATGGTCCGTCACCCCCTCTGCACGACCCGCCGCAGCTGCAGCTGCAGCTGCAAGATGCGCATTTCCAAAAGGACGTGCTTATAGCTATTGCTGCACCGGATTTTCCAGGCCGATTCACCGAAGATGCTTACGGGTCGGAACCCTGATGCTCACTCATGCGGCCCGAGAGACGAGCGCGGTGGTAAAAAGCGGCCGCACAGCGAGCCATGCGGGCATCGTAAAATCATGGTCGTGCTGGGAGTCGAACCCAGGTGGCCAGAAATTTCAAACGAATCCGCCTGCCCGTAGACGCTGCGCGGAAGCTTCAAAATCTGGAATGCTAAACCTCTACATCACACAACCTCACTGGTGCCCGCCGGCTGAGATTGTGCGCTCTATATGGGCAAGCGCGCGTCGACCGGGGCAATAGGTCAAAAAGTGGAGGTCGCTGGACGAAAACCATCACGATCAGCGCTGGCTAGTCTTTTCCTACCTCGTTTTGCGACGCAGATATCGACGATGGCAGACGCAACAGCAGCCGCGGACGCAGCGGCGAGCAAGAGACAAGAAGAACTGCAGAAGCAGGTGAGTCGGCCCCTTGATCTGGATGCTTTTATGGACGAGAGACGCGCATCTCACATTCAGGATTGCTGTTGCTCGTCGTGTTCAGCTGCAGACGCTACAGGTGCTTGAAGCAGAGCTCAACACACTGCCTTCGGATGCTGTAAGTAGCTGTGTTCGACGGTCCATGTAGAGCGTTTCACTCACCTTGTTGCTGGTGCGTCGATAGAAGGTGTACAATGCGATCGCAACGCCGCTCGAGGCACCACTCATTGCGCATGCGCACGGCCAGCATGCATTCTTCGCCAATTTGGACGCCAAGACGGCTCTGCAGGACGTTGAGCGTGAGTATCGAAGCTTCAACCACGTTGGCATCCCGCACAAGCTCTGACCACGTTCGTTGCGTTGATGGGGTTGCAGGTCAAAAGCGGGTGTTGCTCGCGAACCTCGGGCAGCTGAACGGATAACTTGCATTCAGACAATGGAGACGACCGTCTATGACGCCGGCGACAGCGATGTATATGGCACCTCGAGCAAGAGAGAGATGAGAAGGTGGCGACAGAGCAAGAATGTTAGATTTCCGAGGTGGATCGTGTGAAAGTGGAGCGGGGTTGGAAGGGTGGAGATGACCGTTTGGCGGAGCGCGTCAGCGTGCGTCCCGCTCGGTAACGGAGCCGGTTGGCGACGGGCAACAACTTCAGCACTTCCACCATCACCTACCGCACTGCCTTGGCTTCTTGACCGGCTCGATCCGACAGCATCACTGCGCGACACGCGAGCCTCGACCTATTGCTCCATGTATCGTCCGCTCCCACGCGCCGTTTCGGCGCTTCCGAAACGGCTTACCTCGGGCACAGCACGTTCTGTCATCCCGCCACGCCGCACGATTATCGCATCGTCTTTGCCATCACACGTCGCATCGGTTGGGCGTCTGCTATCCACATCGCGCACAACCACTGCTGAAGCGGCAACGAAGCCCTCTGCGCCCACACCGTCGTCCAGCGCTTCGGCGACTTACAGCGATGGCGGGCCGGCAGTACCTGGGGTGACGACGGATGCCAAGTCGCGAGCAGTGTACATCACATGGGCAAGCGGCATCACGAGCAAGTTCCACAACATCTGGCTGCGCGATCACTGCCGCTGTGCGCAGTGCTACCATCCGACCACCAAACAGCGTCTGCTCAATACGTTTGAGATCGCACCTGATGCACAGCCCGTCTCGGCCGAAGCCACCACAGAGGGTCTGCTCGTACACTGGCCTCTGCTACCCTCGGAACGTGCAGCCCAACCGCCACCGCCCGAACCAGCACAGGCCGAAGAGGCCAAAGCAGAAAGTTCAACAGGTCCACTACATGCATCGCTGTATCCGTGGCGATGGCTCATGCGCAACTCGTACTCGCCCCTACTCTCCGACCCCGTCACCTCCTCGAGCGACGACACGGGGCTCAAGGGCATCGAAAAGGTGCTCTGGGGAAAAGGCATCGGCTCGGCTCCTCCAACCGTCAAGTACGACGAAGTCATGGCTTCCGATGAAGGCGTACTCAAATGGGTCACCAAAATTGTAAGTTCATCTCCACTCCCTCACGCTTTCCGAGCTTGCTTGGCTGATCAAGTCGTGTTGCGGGGTTTTTAGGCACAGTATGGATTTGCATTTGTATCCGGCGTACCGCCGACGCCGACGGATACCGAGGCGCTCATTCGGCGCATCGCCTTCATTCGCGAGACGCACTACGGCGGATTTTGGGACTTCACCTCGGATCTCGCACACGGCGATACAGCCTACACCGACCTTGCACTGCAGGCACATACGGATACGACCTACTTTACCGACCCCGCTGGACTGCAGATGTTCCACCTTCTCAGCCATACCGCCTCTAAGACATCGGCTAGCGGAAGTAAGGGACCTAGTGGAGGCGAATCGTTACTGGTGGATGGATTTCTTGCCGCTGCTGTGCTGAAGGATGTTCATCCCGACGCATACGATACGCTGAGTAGGGTTCGGATTCGAACTCACTCTGCGGGGGATGAAAATACCATGATTCGTCCACTTCTCGACGGGGGGTATCCGATCTTGCAGCACGATGAGGCTACGGGGGAACTAGTTTTGGTCCGATACAACAATGACGATCGTTCAGTGTTGCGGGTGGATGCGGATGATGTGGAGCCTTTCTACGATGCGCTCACCAAGTGGAATGCCATCCTCACCAATCCAGAGGGAGAGTATCGTGTTCAACTCAAACCAGGCACCCCGATGATCTTTGACAATCACCGTGTCCTGCATGGCCGTGCCGCTTTCGTCGGAAACAGACGACTCTGCGGTGCCTACATCAATCACGACGACTACAGATCCAGATTGGCCGTCCTCCGCACACAGCTCGCCGAAAATCGATCCACAAGAGGCGTCTGGGACGACGGCCTCTAGACTCACACTCCTCAATGCCTACCAACCCAATCTCCATCACAACTTACCGATTATCTATACAATTCGAATGCGCATGCTTACACCATCCCTGACGCGCAAGCATCGTTCCGTGACTGCAGCCTTACGCGTACCGACAAGCTGAACCTGAGGCGCAAGTTGCTAGGACAACACTCGCACACTCGCACCAAACTAGAAAGGACGCAGAAAAGCATGAGAATACGCACAGTGGCGCGAGACGAGACTATCATACAAGAGACAAGCTAACAAGGGACCCCTAGACGAAAAAAGACAGAGAAAACAGAGACAATGACAAGGACAACCGAGCAGAAACGATCGATACCAAAAGGAGCGACAAGGGTGGAGTCCGTGAAGAAAGACGAGTTCCGAGAAGGATGAAGTTTTGGGGCTGGGCAACAACATCGAGTGTCCATGAAGTTGCCCAGAGATCATGCGTACGAGTCAAGGTGAGCTGGAGCCTGACGACTCAGCACGCCGCAACGTGCCTCTCGGTCGAGGCATGCGACGACCTCCTGCGCAGCGCCGTCAGTTCGTGGCGAAGTCTGCGATTGGCGTTGTGCAACTTCTGCATCTCGATGAGCCACGATCCACTGTGGAAGCCAGTCAGCTCCGAGAACACGGTCGACGCCGCATCGTTGGCCGTCATGACGGGCACCGACGTGCCATTCGCCTGGAAAGCCGAGCCGCTGAGCGAGCCGCTGCCTTCCTGCTGCTCGCGCAGCTCACGCTCCGATGCCTTGCGCTTGGCCGGCACGGTGGAAGTCGAAGTGGATGTCGATGCAAAGGGCGATTTGACCTGGGGTGATGTACCTGCGGCGGTCTCCGGCAGCTGCGGCTGCTGCTGAACGTGAACGAACGAAACCGAGTACGATCGACCGTTCGACGTCCACGGATAGACGGTGAGCTTGACGGGAGCCTTTTGCGCTGTGCCAGGAGCCTCGTAGTGATCCTGCACCGAAATGCAGCGACCGGAGCGGAGCGCATCGAGCAGATCCGACGAGCTCGTCACCATGGGCAGGTCGCGCACGTGCCTGCCGAGCAAGTTGACATCTTCGATGCCGAGGATCTGCTGGATGGGACCGGTGGCGCCGAGGAAGATGCCGTTGTGCGAGATCTTGAGCCACGCCGAGAGCTCGGATGTCAACAGATCCTGCCGGACGTCGTTCCATGGCAGCATGGGGATGGGGTGCGGTCGGCCCGAGCACACCACCACCTTGCGATGCTTGGGCGGGTCGACCGAGACGCGACCTGTGGTCTCGATGAGACTGAAAGAGCCGTCCTTGCACGCCATGCGCATGATGAGGTCGACGCGTCGATGAGCCTTGACCGCCGTGGTGTTTTCGCGATCTGAGCCCTCGTCGTCGGCGTTGGGCAGCGTGATGGCCTCCTTGAGCTCGCGCGAAAAAGGGCCGATGTCGGCTGGATGACTAAAGTCGACAAGAGGGCGGCCGATGATCTCCTCGGGATGGAAACCGAGGATGCGCTGCACCGAAGGCGACATATAGAGCACGGTACCCTTCAAGGAGAGCACAAAGACGAGGTCGTGCGAGTTGGTGACGACGGCGTCGCTCCACGTCTCTGCCTGGTCGGCAGTCGATGGCAGGCCAGCTGCGCAGGGAGCGGTGGACTGGAGGCCGCTGATGGATGCGCGATGGGTGCGACGAGGCTTTTGCAGTGGCGTTCTGGGCATCTCGGGCGAGGAGCCAAGAGAGGCCATGATCGGATCGGGGGCCGAGTTCTGGCGGCGACGACCAGAGACAGTTGCTGGTGCGACGGGTGTGCTGATTGATTGCGCGTTCGACTCGGTCGAGGCAGCTGAGTTGGACTGCTCGATGTGGCTCAAGCGTCGCCTCTGTTGGATGGTGAGACCCTTTGTTCGATTGTGGGCAGACGAGGCTGGATCGAAGAAGAGAGCATCGGGCCTACCGATGGCGTCGGCGTTGAGGACGGAACGGCTGAGGCTGGAAGCGAGCGATCTGGGTCCCGGATGACCGGCATTAAGGAGCGTGCTAGATTTGACGAGGTCGGCCAGATGGTGTGCGTGGTCGGTGGCGATGTTGCTGTGATAGCCGGTAAGGGTGTTGTTGGGCAGCAGGGGCGAGGGCTGCGAGCCGAAGCTAGCCGGGCTGAGTTGGGGCGTGGGCACAGTATCCTTGGCTGCGGTGCCGAGGTCCATGATGTCGTCAACCGAAGACATGGAGGGGGGCACGGTGCCGAGCGGGTGAACCATGTCGGCCTTGAGGCTTGTTGCGTCCGAGGGCGTCTGAGCACTGCCAGTGGAGAGGGTAGGCGGCATGGATGGCGAGGCCATGGTAAACATGCTCGAGGCGTTCGAGGCTGCCGTAGCATCCGCCATGTCCGAGGGGAGCGACCACGCGTTGTCCGACTTGGCCGTGTCGTTGGTGTCGTGGTAAAAGTTGGCGAGGCCTGGTGAGATACCGAGGGGCAGCGAAGGCGAGAGTGCGAAGAAAGGAGCATTGTCGCTGAGGGAGCGTGTGACAGAGCCTGGCCAGGACGGGGCGCTATTTTGGGTGTGCGTTGCGCTAGCATCGTCTGGCTGATTGGGAAGGTCTGCCAAGAAGGAGTTGAGCATCTTTTCGGTGTCGCCATCGAGCGGGCTCATGTCGGCCCAGTTGGTATGCATGTCGGGCGTGTCGGACATTTGCAAGAAGAAGGAGTGTTGGACGATGACGAGGGTTGTGATGTACTGATGAACGAGGTGAGACTGAGTCGAGGCTGATCAAGAAGAAATTGCTGGAAGGAGCTGGACAGAAGCTGTGCTGGTCGGAGCGGCAGAATGGTGCCAAAAGACGGAGCCACAGCGGAAGGCGTGGGTAGCGAGGATTGGCCTGGATGGAGGCAGCTGACCCGTGGAAACAAGGTGTTACGACACTTTGAGTTAAGGGTGTGGATCAGACTCTGAGCGAGTCTCGACAAGGGGTCAATGGTCCAAGCAATGCTGCTTGGAGTTGGTGATGGGTGATGAGCCAGGCGGACTGAATGGAGTCCTTGTGCGAAGAAAGGCGATGTGGCTTGGGTGTTGGGTCGAGAATGGTCGACAATCAAGCTGCTGAGGCGTATCGAGATCGATGAGCGTCGAAAGGGACGTGGTGGTGAGGTTGGAAGGAGACACAGCGATAGGAGGAGGGAGTGTGGATAATACGGGCCGGCGAGCCGCAAGATGCTAGACTGTATGCAGCAGCAGCGTGCCTTGCTGTAGCGCAGCGTCGAGCGTTGGCTTGGGCCAGAGGGCGTGGGCCAGGGCGAGTGCTAGAGCGAGTGCCAGGGCGAGAGTGGGAGAGGGAGTGAGTGAGCAGTGAGTGCGCGAGTGCGGGTGAGGGTGCGGGCTTGGGAGCCGAGGCGAGCGAGACGATTAATGGCGGCGGCGCAAGAGCAGTGTGTGTCGACAGCCGACGCACCAGCAGTGGAAGAGGGCGAGTGGGGGGCGGCGAGTGTGCTTGGCGAGAAAGCGTAGCGGGTGGCGTGGGCGCGCTCGAGCTTCCAACTTTGACAGGCGCAGCACCCCAGGGTCCAGCGGTGGCGGGTTGGGTGGCAAATTGTGATTGATTGGCAGGGCGGGACGGAACCGGGGGCACCCTGGCTGTCTTTGGCTGCTGCAACCGGCACGAGGCGCAGGAGCACACGGTGGCGGAAACACGATCCGGTCAAGCGAGAGGCGGGCGCGTCAAACCGCGGTGGAATGTGGGAATTTGGCGCAGACGGTGACTGCCGCCTAGCCCCGACGATCCGACGAGAGGCGGGACAGCCGTGAAAATTTCGCATCCCAAAACGAACGCACTGGCCCTTTCTGCTCAGAGCTTCGTGATCTGGATTCGCATGCTCTTCTTCGGGCGAGACGAGCGTGAACGCAGGCGAGCTAATTTGGCCGACGCTGCATGGTCACATCAGTCGGCCACCGCAGCCTGCAGCTTGACTGCAGCTCGACTGCCAACGTGCCTACGCTGCCGAGGCGAGCGACGCACAAAGCTTCTTGCGCGCACACGGCACCTCTTTCATGCTTGACCGCGTTGACCGCGCAGCGTTTCCACCATCGCTACCCGACCATGAAAGCACCGTCTTTTTGCACATGTTGCGCGCGGGAGCGAGTTGTCCCGTTCTCGACGTCGGCAGCCTTAGAACGGGAGGAAAAGTTGAAAAGAACCAAGGGGCGTCGGTAGCCGAGCACGCCAATCCGAGCTTAGCGTTGCTCGTATCTTCGGTTGTTGAGCCGCGCACCCTCGAAATTAAGCGGCCGAGCTCCAGCCATCCCCGCCCAGCGCAAAACAAGACTTCACCCACGGCTCCGAAAAGCATCCGCTTGCGGCAATGTAATTAAATTCATTTCACGGCTGCATGCTCCGTGACCACTCTGCCGTACGAGCGCGGGGTTTAGGTGTGCACTTGGTTCCGATAGCTCCCTGAACCTCTTCTGTCTTTTTCGCCGTGGTCTGGACGTCTCGACCGCATCGCCGGGATGCAGCGTCAGCCACTTCGGGCAACTTCCGACGGTATCGAAATATCCAATGTGCAGCTGCAGTCGGTGTAATATCGTAGCGGCATTATCTTTGCGGTTGCCACCAGGCCTCATGGCGTGGATGTGCCGAAAAGTTGGGCCTCAGATAACAACAAAGTGCGGAGCATGTGCCTACACGATTACCACGGGCTCGAGCGCGGGAGGTGCAAATTTGATATGCGCGCCAGCAAACAACGTGTGACCACGGGACTGTCAACCTGGACCCCAGGGGCCAAGCCCTAAATCAACACCACCCAATCAACAACTGCATCCCAACCACTTCGGCCTCTCGGTGGAAACTCTCTCGGCGACCGAGCCCCGCTGAACCGCATTGCACGCAAACAACACCGGCCACTCAGACTAGGGAACACTCCAAGTGAACATGCCCGTCTCGCAATCGAATTCTAATTCGAGCTCAAGCTGCAGTGTGACGTTTCCGCTGCGCCTTCAGCTCCGACTTCGGCCAATCCGTCACTTCCTGTTCTTCCCACGCCTGTCTGCAACCCTGCTGTCACTTTCGGACCGTGAGAACTTCCGTCGGGCGCATGGCAAACAGCAAACACCTCATCCTCCTGTCAGCCCGCCCTCGAGATGGCTCATCCGCTTCACATCCGCTTTCATACGCCAAAGTGGGACTGATTGGAAATTGCAAACATTCGGCTCGGCCTCACGTCTTGATTCGCTTGCGCCTCGACGCACCGCCGGCAGCCGCCTCGTCGTCGTCGCCGCCCTCGTCCAGATCCAGTCGCAATGACCCGGCCTCGGACGTGGCCATTTCCACGTCCAGGTCCGCCATCTCGCTGCCCGCGACCTCGTGGTTGTCAATCTCATTGTCGCTCTCCTCCTCGCCGCCCTCGGCCTCGGCACGGTCGCGCTTCTGCGAGCTGCGCACGGGCAACGGAAGAACCCGACTTCCGTTCGCCGGCAATCCATCGTCGTCGGCCGCGTCGTCATCGGTCAGCTCGCCACCGCTGTCTGACAGCTCCCCGCTCCTCGCCGCTGCAGCCGCGCCCTTCTTCGCGGCGTTGTCCTTCTTGCCCGACGCTGCCACGGCGGGCGCAAACAGCGCGCTCTTGGCCGCAATCTTGAGCAGACGCTTCTCGTACGAACGATGAGCATCCCACGCCTTGGCCGCCGGCGGCACCTGCACGTTGGCCGCACGGAATGCGCGGTCCATGGAGCTCTTGATCTTGACGGCATCCGTCGGCGTCGCCGTCATGAGCAGGTTGGCCATGCCCTTGTACAGCGCCGGCATCTTCTGCTTGACGCGCTTGTCGCCGTTGCGCTCGGCTGCCGCCACCTTCTGTGCAATATGCTCACTCGCCCGGCTGTGCAGAGAAATCAGACACCTGGCGTCGATCTTGCGCAGCGCCGTGAACCCGGCGCCTCGCACCACCAGCGCGTTCGCAAGCTGGCGCGACAGCGACACAAAGCGAGCCTCGCTGCCTGCATCGCCACCGTCGAGGTACAGCTCAAATGCCTCGCGCAGCGAGTCCCAGATACAGCTCTCGACGATGACGGCGCGGTTGTACCCGCCAAAGATTGCCTCCTCCTTGAGCACTTCCACCAGCGCTTTGCAGCACGAGTCGTAGATCGCGCCCAGGCGGCCAAAGTGGATGAGCACCGCAGTCGAGTGCTTCGCGTCGATCACGCCCACGCGCACCGCGCCGACAAACGTGCTGATCACAGAGCAGAACGTGTGCTCGGCCTGCAGCTGCGCCTCGTTCGGGCGCTCGCTGTGCGCGCCCGTGCCGTTCGAAGCTTTGCCTACCGACGCGCCCTTCTTGGCCCTCTTGCCCTTGCCACTGCGGCCGCGCGAAGCCTTGGGCGTCGCCTCGACGTCATCATCGTCCTCGTCATCTTGGTCCTCGTTGTCGTGGTTGCCGTTGGCTGCATCCTCGTCGCTGCTGTCGTGGGCGGGGTCGGCGTGTCCGTTGGCCTCCTTGTCGAGCACGCCCGATTTCTCGATGTATCGCTCGATCTCAGCCTTGACAAAGTGAGCGCAGTGCTGCTGAAGGTCCACATGGCACTGAAGGTTCAGCAATGCGGGGAGTTGCGGGCCAGAGCGAAGACGAGCGGCATCCTCTTCGGCCTGGGCGGTGGATGCATCGTCTCCCGTCGCAGCCGCCGGTGGCTGCTGAGGGATCGCGGCATACAGCATGTGAATCGTGGCAATCTGTTCGAACGCCACGCGCTGCACGCCGGTGCACGCCTGCGACTGTGTGCTCGCCACAAACTCCTCAAGCAGACTGAGCACGGGCGTGCGCTTGGCGAGCAGAGCCTCGGCCAGCGCCGTCTGCGAGCCGGCTTCCGGCAGGATTACCTGGCGCGTCTTCCACATGATGTAGAGCGCTAGCGTGGCGATGGCGTCGCGTACCAGGCCCTCTTCTTCCTGGTACGCCAGCCGACCGCGGCTTGCGATGCCCAGCACGATCTCCCATCCACTCGTGGCCTGTCCACCCTCGTCGTCCTCGAGCGCGTCGCTTGTGTTGGCCACCTGGCTGACCAGATGCAGGCGGAGCATGTTGGCGGCCAAGAGATGCACCTCGTCCTCGCTGAAGCCCGCCGTTTCCACGTCGCGATCGCTGACGGTCTCGCGCAACGACGAGACGAGCGCTTCCTCCAGCGCCGAAAGCTTGGTGCTGTTGACGTTGGACTGCGAGGCGGTGGCCATGAGCTTCTGCAGCGTCTGCACACCATGCTTGAGCAAGAGCGGTTCAACGTGATGCTGGATTTGGGTGCAGACGTCATCCCACAGTGCCTCGAATGCGGTGGCCTCTTGAAGCTCGGTGTACATCTCGAGATCCATAACTTGAGGGATGAGCAGCAGATCGGCGATGCGAGGGGCGTCGGTCCTGTACTTGGCGAACAGCTTGGGCAGCGCTGCAATCGAGGCGCGAGACACGTCCTCCTTGGTGGTGTCCTCGGCATCATCGATCGTCTCGGCGCCGGCGAAGGTCTTGCGCAGAATGGCTACAAGGGCCTCGACCAGGACCGCCTCTTCTTCGCTATCGAGGCGGTAGACAGCCGGCGCAGCATTTTCACTGGTCTTGTTGCGACCTGCAGCGGCCTTGTCGGAGTGGTCGAGCAGCAGCAGGTCCAGCAGTGCCTTCCAGTGTTGCAGCTCGTCGACGGCGCCCCACAGCGCCTCTACCGCCATGCCGACGCGGCCCTCCTTGGCGCCGTCGGTGACGACGCCGAGCTCTTCGGTGGCATCTGGCTCGGCAGTGCCCGAAGCAGCGTCGAGTCGATGGCCATACTTGACCAACAGCTCTGCAAGGCACTTGAAGCGGAGCTTGGCCATTTCGTGCTGCATCTCCTCGGCCTGCTTGCCCTTCTTCTTGGACGCGGCGGAGAGCGAGCCGAGATCGCTTGCGCCCTCGCTGACCATCTCGTCGAGGATGTTGGCGAGGAAGCCGGCGACAGCGTTGCGGATGCTGGGCTCAACGTCAAAGATGTGGGTGGCAAGCAAATCGCGCTGTTCGTCGTCAAGGAGGTCATGCTTGTCGATGACGGCGAGCACGTTGATCGTGGCGATGCGCACGCCGAGCTCGACGTCGCCGGTGGCCATCTGCACCAGCCGCGCCTTGAACATCTCGGTAAAGTGGCGGACAGAGCTGACAAAGTTGCCGCCGGTGTAGAGACCGGTCATGGCTTGCACGGCGGCCATGCGCACGTTGGCGTCGACGTCCGAGAGCACCCATCCAATGTAACGGAAGTAGGAGCTCTGCAGGTACTGGGACGGATGCTTCTTCATCCACGAGCCGAGCGCGCTGACGCACTCGGATCGGATGCCCGCATCAAAGTCACGGAAGCGGTGGACAAAGACCGAATTGATGAACTCGTTGATGTATTCGTCCAAGCGTGCCTTGAGTTTGCGCGACTCGACGAGCTTGGACTCGAGGTCCTTGAGTCGGCTCTTGTCGGAGCGTGCCTTTTTCTTTTCGGCGTCGCGCTGCTTCGTGGCGGTAGCGAGGTCCTTGCTGGCCTGGGCGCCGACCTCGCTGAGCGCCGAGATGGTCCAAAGTGCAATGACGGTGGCGGTGTGGCGGAAGGAGCGGAGCGAGGACGAAGACATGGCGGAGACCCAGGCCTGGTACGGCTCCATAAAGCCATCCGCAGTGAGGATCTCGGCGTCGTAGGCGCTCATGACGAGGCGGTGGAGGAAGTCATTGAGCGATTTGCGGAACGACTTGAAGGTCTTGCTGCGGGAGATGATTGGGTACGATGGGATGGGCTGCTTCTTGAAGGCCTCTTGCAGCTCCTCGAGGTTGTCGACGACGTTGTCGATGTCGATGACCTGGTTCTCGTCAACGCTACCGTTGCAGCCGCACGCGCGGATGATGAAGTTGACGAGATCGGCTAGCGCGCTTGCCTCGCTGTCGGAGAAGGCGACGACCCAGTCTTCTGCGATGGACTGGAGGGCCGAGTTGGGATCTTTGACGGCGACAAAGATTTCATTGTCGTCGTTGATGGGCAGCTCGTCCCTGCTGGCGGCTGTACGTGAGCGCGCTGCGGATGGCGTGGCCGTCGATGTACCGGCGCGGGGACGAGAGGGTCCGGAGCGTTTGGAGCCCGAACGCGGCGTCTTGGCGGTGCCGGCTGACTTGCGGGCGCGCGGTGTGGTGTTGGATTGCCTCGAGCGCGGCGCTCCTCCGGCCGATCGGCGCGGCGCAGCCTTCTTTCGACTCGAGCCAAAGTCGCCGTCGTTCTCGTCGTCATCCTCCTCGATCTCTTCCTCGGAGCTCTCCGATTCGGGTTCGCTGTTCTCACCCTCGGAGGAGGGTTCGGTCAAGGAGCCATCCGAGTCGACCATGTCGTTGGAAGCCTCGCGCTGCGGGGCTGGCTTGGCGCCACCGCCGGCTTTTCTGGTAGTCGTTCGCGCCATGTTGCAGACGAGACGCGTCGTGCTGCCTTGCCTTCAAAGCGACAGGCGAGATGGCGCAGTGGTGTGTGTTGATGAGGCGCGGATGTGTTGGCCGCGTGAGCGAAGTCGATTGAAGCCCCTACGCGACTAATCAGATGGCGACGGAGTTGAGAACGATCGCGAATGTCGGGGCGATGATCAAGGGAGAATGTGATGAGAGCTGTGAAGGTCTGGTGGCGTGAAGGGTGATGGAGCGGGAAGCTGAGCATCGGAAGCGTGGAGCGTGGAGCGTGTCTCGGCCCACGCGCGTTCCAGACGCTGCTGCGTCGCAAGGTTGCTGCGTTGCTGCTCTATGCGCCCTGCCGACAGCTCGAGATTTACACATTTTGACCGGGCCTCGCGCCCGTCCCTTGAGCTCAGCCGGGCGCGCGTGCTCGTGTTGCATCTTTCTGGCTGTTCTTTTTTGGCTGGGTTCCACTTTTCGCGACGCGCTCGCGTCGCAGCTTCGGCAGATCCGATCGGGTGGGGATCGGCTCCACTTGGCCTGGAACCGCTGCGGCTGCACGGACATCACGGTGGACCCTGACTCAGAGAGACACCCTGCCTCGTGCATGCAAGAGGACATCCATCGGCACGCCTCCGATCCAACATTCGACTTGACTTGGCGTGACGATGGTGTCAGAAGCACCGTCAAGTCTTCGACGGCGCAACAGTCAATTCGTGGGGTCCGGCACTGCCAGACAAGGGCCGGAGGAGCCGAAAGGGAGTGAGCGTGGGAAGCAGGATTCCCACGCCACCACAACCTCTCGCAAGGGCATCCGGCTGAACCGCGTGCTGGGTCGGATCGTGCCGATCATTCTTCTCGTCTACATTGCCAACGCCTACGATCTCGTCGTCGTGCGCTATGCTTACCGCCAAGTGTACGTGCAGCAGGGCAAGCTCGTCCCGCTGGCGCTGTGGCTCGTGCCAATCCAGGCACTTTTCTTTTGGTCGCTGCGTTCATATCTGCGTGTCTTCTTCGCACACAGCCAGCCACACTCTCTCGGCCATACTGACAAGCGAAACGGCATCTTTGCATGGCTGCGCTCACGGCTGGGTGCAAAATTCGACGACGACCCGGCAGACTCGAACGTCTTGATCGCATCGGGCGCCCAAGGTGATGGCGTGACAGTCAAGCTTTGCAGCGCGGACGGAGAACCCGTTCGCTGCTGGAGAGACAACTGCAATGGACGCATCAAGACTTTTCGCATGCGTCACTGCGGTGATTGCGCAACCTGCCGTGTTGGATTCGACCACCACTGCGCGTGGTTCGATAACGATGTCACGGCCCCGGCCACGCTTCGCTCCTTCGTCGGGTTCCTGCTCTCGATCCCGCCACTGTACATGCTCGGCTTTGCACCGCTCTTCCGCCCGACCTGGCGCTCATTCCGTGCACTGGCTGCTTCGGCGGCCAGCGATGCACATATAGCCGACGTCTGGTGGGACAGATGGTACAGCTGGGTAGGTGGGCCGGTGCTGCGCTGGATCGTAGCGCTCTCGCTCGCATCGAGGCGCAGACAAGAGCACACTCCAGATGCCATTCGTGCTCCCGTGGTCATCGCCCTGGGCGCAGTGTTCGTCCTGATCGCGTCGGCGTTGGCGGCCTCTTCACTCGGAAGCTTGCGCCTCGGGCTGCTGACGGTCGATGTAGAGCGCGCTAAGGCATATGCAAGGTTGCAACGCCTGGCACAGAAGCTCAGCGGGTCGGAGGAAGAAAAAGATGCGCTTCGGGCGGGTTTGGAAAGCCTTGCACCTACTCAGCACTTCAGCGTCAGCTGGACTGATCCAGACACTGGCGAAGCAAGGAACGAGATCGTGGCATTGTCGATCGACGATGGCCTGATGTCGCATGGATCCGCAGCGGCGAATCTTCGAGCATTCCTAGGTCCCATCAGCCCAGCACCTAGAACGGGCTGGGCGCTGTCCGATTCCGCGCTGCGCACTCTTCTCATCAAAGCCAATCTCCCACACCACACTCCATAATGTCGCGATTCATAGATCAAAAAGAGAATGCATTTCACATGCGCGTGTGTGCATTGAAGGATGGGACCGGCCTCAGCGCATGAAGCGGCCGCGGGTGGCGGGTCTCCTTCCCGACGGGCCCATGGGAACTCCGGACGGAGCGGGCAGGTTGGCGCTGTGTAAGCACTCGATGATGTCGTCTGGCTTGAACACAGGCCCATCGAAGAAGCGCGCGCTGGGCAGCATCTCCATAAACACAAGCACGCCCTCGGGGAACTCGGTGTACGCGTCTCTCGCCGGTCCACCCTGCACAGCGCTTGCCGGCATGAATCCGTGCGGCGCGGGCGATGCCGAATCGCGCTTGAACTTCTTGGCCGGCGGACCGGCACCAGGTCGAGCCCAGCTGCCAGTCGTGTCGTCGGGGTTGCTCTCGGCTGCAAGTCGCTTCATCTCCTGCATCGTCCTCCTTCTCGGGCCTTCGTCCCCCGCACCCTCCTTGGCCGCTTCCACCGCGCGGTCGGCTGCACTTGCACCGAGGATCGCCGCACGCATGCCCAGATCGCGTGGACCAACCAGGTCCAGATCCATGTACGAGTTGCGCGCAACGAAGCGACGAATCGCAGGCTCGTCGGGATACGTTTCCGCCAGCCTCGTCTCGAGCTTTTGAATCGCCACCGTGTCTCCGAAGTTGTACTCGTATCGTGCCCAGCGGTCCCAAATTGGGCGCGCGCGCTCCGGAGTGAAGGTGCCGATGACGCGCTCGAAGAGCGCGCGCGCATTGCTGTCGTCGTTGATGGTGATCAAAAAGTCGAGGTAGCGGACCACAAACGCCTCGTCGTGACCAAACGTCTTGAGCGCAAGCTCAAACACCTTGGTCGCGACGACAGGTTCCTTGGAGCAATGGTACTCCATCAGCGCACTCGCCTCAAAGATCTGCCATGTGCAGTGCGGGCTCTTGCGGGCGCGGCCGAACACGAGACGCGCAGGTCGGATGCCCTCGGTACGGCGCAGGAAGTGCATATACTTGATCCACACGAGCGCACTCGCCTCTTTGAGCGCCTCGATCTCCGGCTTGGCCAGCTCTTGCAAGGCCTGCTTGCGAGCCTGCAGCTGCTCGGCACTCTTGCGCTCGCGCTCGCGCTCCTCCCCATCCACATCGCCTTCGCCATCCTCGTTCGCGCGTGCCTGCGCTTTGGCTGCCTCGGCCTCGGCATCGAGCTGCTTGAGGTCCTGCTGCAGTCGCGCATGGCGCGCGTCGATCTTGGCGTGCACGCTGCTGATCAGCTCGTCGAATACGCCCGCACAGTCGCCGGTCGACTTGCGCGTCTCGGCCAGCTCAACGTAAGCAAAGTGGAGCAGGAAGCTGCCCGTGCATGCCTCCATGCCGTTCTTGAGCCAAGTCGCTGCTTCGTCCGCTCGGCCCGTGGACGCGAGGAAGCGCGACGCCTGGTACCACACCTCGGGGAAGAAGCGCAGATACATGGTCGCCTTGCGGTAGGCGCTCAGCACGCGTGCTTGAAGTGTGGCTTGGTCATCCAACACAAGTGGATTGGACTCCTCCCACTGCAGATACGCAGTCCATCCCTCGACCTGCTGCCTTTCCCGCTGCCATTGTTCGGCGTCTTCGCTCGAGTCGCCCGGCAGCGCCGACACGGTCCAGACGGGCACGCGCGGCAGCAGCGGCCTTGCGAGGTGGTCTGTGTATCCCTTGAGATCTCGCAGCACCCGACGTGCCGTCATGTAGGCCGGCGAGCGCTCCGCGAGGAACTTTTTGGCAGTAAGCTTGTTCAGCCCGTTTTCGTAGGCGTCGTAGTCCTTCCAGATGGCCTCGATGTTGGTCAGCGGCACGCTGACCGCGCGCTGGTATACGCGACGCAGGTCGTCCATCTTCTGGCCCTCCTTCCAGCCGCCGCGCGCTTCTCGCTCCTTGATGAGCGCGATGTAGTCGGTCCAGATCTGCCCGGCATCCTTGTCGTTGCCGATGAAGCGCAGCGCAAACTCGTAGGCGCCCTCGAGCACGCGTCGTGCCTGCTCTCTCGGACCGTCGTCTTCCATGCCCGTGGATGGCGGGAGCGGGTTGACACGGCGCGTGTAAGAGAGATAGAACTTCCACAAGTCGACGGATGGGGTCGTGCGCAAGCAGCGGGTGAAGATCGCCTCGACCTGCGAAAAGTTGCTGTGAGCGAGCTCGAGCTCGAGGTATGCAAGCCACTGTCGGCCCTGGTGTGGGAAGACTTGGAAGAAACGGTCGTATAGGGAGCGCGTCGCCTCCATATCCTCGCGTGAGACCGCTTCCTCGATGAGGGCCAACCAGGCTTCACCATCGCGCGGCTCGAGACGGATGCGCTCTTCAAAGAGCTGCCTGCGCTGCTCCACGGACATGTACTTGTGAGGCTGCAAGGGCTGTCCCGAACCCGTAGAGAAGGCCGCGACTGGCTCTGGCTCGCTTTGGTGGGCGGGTGCGGGCTGCTGTTGCGGCACTTGTGGCTCCGCTGTGTTTTGTGGCTCGACTTCGGTCTTGACTGCCGCAGCCTCTTCTTGCGCTGGCCGCTCTGACTCTTCTTTCTTTTCCATCTTGACATCGCCAGCGGTTGCGCCTGTGTCTTCCGCGGGTGTCTCTGGTGCGTCAACATCGGCTTGGGCATCATTGTCACCCTCAGCATCGCCGTCAGCTTGAGCATCGTCATTTTCTTCAGCTTTCACTGCTGGCTGAGGGTCGGCTTCAGGCTGTGCTGTATTCTGCGGCTCGGTCGGTTCTGACGATTCTGGCTGGACAGTCTCCTCCTGCTTGATCTGCGCCTCCTGTGCGGCAGAGGCGTCGGCCGACATGATGCGGAAGAATGTCTAATGTGACACCACGCGAATTGATCGACGCTTGGCACAGATGAGCAGCCGAGAACCAACTAGGTGAGCAAGGCGTTGACGTGTTGGGGCGAACGTGCTAATAGTTGGAAAGTAGGAAGGAAGAAGCGCTCGTGGTGCGGTGCAGGGTGTTGGTGCGCAGGGTCAAAGGCATGTTGCGCCTCCAATCGCTGTCAATTCTTCCATCCGCGATCCGACCTTCCTTTGGCGCGTGTTGGGATTGCAATCGGGTGTCGCATCTGCCGATTCAAATTTCGGACACGGTCCAAGTTGGTCGTGTGGAGCAGCGCCTCCATGGAACTGATGAACGAGTGAAGACCGGACCTGGCCTTGCTTTTGCACCTTTGCATCAACCACAGTGCATTTGCAGACAAGGCGTTCGCTTGACAACGGCCATGGCTGATGCACGGAGCCTTCTTCGAGCTGCTGCGGACGCGCGGGCGAAAGCAGGTGCAGGGGGGATTTCGGATCGCTTCGCCTCGTATTCTGCAAGTGGGGCGCTGCGATGCTCGGCATGCAACTACGTCACGATCAAACACGATAGCCTCTGGGGGTCGCACGTTCTCAGTAAGAGTCATCGCAACAACGCAGCGCGGATCCGCGAGGAAGAGCTCCGGGAGGCCGAGGCTCAGCGTACCAAGGACGGCAAGCGCAAAGCAGACGACGACGTGAATGACAGCAACGATGGCGAATCCTTCCCTGCGGGACGTACTGCTGGTGAAGGCCCGAGTGACAGCACAGGACCTGGAATCAAGAAGCCACGAACAGAGGCAGCACCATCCGGCGAGGAATCGAATACGCAGGCGGCGTCCATTGACCCGGAATGGGAGTTGTTCAAGTCGCAGATGGAGGCTCCGGAGCCGACATCGGGCGCTCAAGGAACGCGATATGACGCTGGCTCTACGATCGAGGCGGAGGCTCAGCTTATATCACACGAAGGAGCAAATGGAACCGCAGCCTCGACGGAAGAGGGCGCTGACGAAGAACAAACCGCTGAAGAGAAGGAAGCTCAAGAGCGTGAACGCAGAGAGCAGGAGGAGCGCGAAGAGATCCTCTCTCGGCTCGATGAAGAGCAACGGCAGCAGGATGAAGCTGATCAAAGGTGAGTCTCCGCACTGCCATCACGAATCGTGGTGGCGACGCATACGTCGTCGAGCTCTGATCTTTACCACTGACGCTGCTTCTGTCCCCCGCTTTCCTCTGCTCCACCTATCTGCCTCATCTTGTTCGTTCACCCCTTCAGAGTCAGTGCGCTCAAGCAGCGTCTTCAGCGCATCAAACAGGCTCGTCTGGACAAGCAAAAAGCGGCGGGCACCGACAAAGCCAAGGCGTAGAGAAACTCGCCCGCAAAAACCAAATGTTCAACTTCTACGGACCTAACAACATTAGCATTTTCGAGTGGCGCGTGTGGAGGCAGAAACCGGCGAAAACGCGAGAAATCCGTAGAAGCAGCCGAGATGGAGTTTTGGGCGCAGCAGAAAGGTGACACCTGAGGAGCCTGAGCGGGAAGAGGGGAGAGAGGCGAGGGTCCGCTCGCGGCTCCAGTGCGAATCAGACTGAGCAGTGAGATTCGAGAAGAAGTTGTTGGTCCTGGCGGCGTCCTTTGAAATGCGCTCCATCACCCCGCCAACACTGTATCTTCCCTCCTCATCACCAACTCCCGACTCTCCAGTGACTGCGCTGCCATTATGTCGGTAACTGAACTCAAGGCCAAGGGCAACGCCGCCTTTGCCGCCAAGGACTACCAGGGTGCTATCCAGGCCTACAACGACGCCATCGCTGCCGCCACCTCGCCCGAGGATGCCGTGCACGTCCTTTACTCGAACCGCTCTGCATGCTACGCCGGCCTGCGCGACTGGGCCAAGGCGCTCGACGACGCCGAGTCGTGCATCAAGGCCAACCCTTCCTTCGCCAAGGGCTACGGCCGCAAGGGCGCCGCTCTTCACGGAGCCCGCAAGCTCGAAGAGGCTGTCGATGCATACACTGCCGGCCTCAAGATCGCCCCCGAGGATGCTGGTCTCACCAAGGGCCTCGCAGACGTCCAGCGCGCCGTGCAGAATGAGGCGGCCAACGGTCCCGACCCGGCTGCATCGATTGGCCAGATGTTCAGCGACCCCAAGATGTTTGAGAAGCTCGCTGCCAACCCCAAGACCGCTTCGCTCCTCTCGGACCCGGCGTTCATGGCCAAGCTCAAGTCCATCCAGTCCAACCCGCAGGAGGCCGGCATGGCGTTCCAGGACCCGCGCATGATCCAGGTCATGGGCGTGCTCATGGGCATCGACCTCCAGGCTTTCGAGCGACCCGAGGGCTCCAACGACCTTCCCTCCGACCTCGAGTCGCGCCGCGAAGACATCGAGAAGCAGACTCCGGCCTCCTCCTCTTCCACCCGCGACGTTCCGATGGAGGACGCCAAGCCCGCATCCTCGAGCTCCTCGGCACCAACTAAGGCCGCCGAGCCCGAGCCCGAGGAGAAGGACGAGGAGAAGAAGGCCAAGGCCGCCGCCGACGCCGAGAAGAAGCTCGGCAACGAGCGCTACTTGAAGCGCGACTTTGACGCCGCCATCCCGCACTATCAGAAGGCGTGGGATCTGCACAAGGATATCACCTACCTCAACAACCTCGGCGCGTGCTACTTTGAGCAGGGCAAGTTCGACGAATGCATCAAGGCGTGCGAGCAAGCCATCGAGGAAGGCCGTGCGATGCGTGCCGACTTTAAGCTGGTCGCCAAGGCGTACGGACGCATTGGATCGGCGTACGCCAAGCAGGATCAGCTCGAGCAGGCGGTCAACCACTTTGAGAAGTCGCTCACCGAGCACCGCACGCCGGACATTCTTGCCAAGTTGCGCGACACCGAGAAGCTGCTCAAGGAGCGCACGCGTCAGGCGTACATCGACCCTGCCAAGGCCGAGCAGGAGCGCACGCGCGGCAACGAGCTCTACAAGGCTGGCGATTTCCCCGGTGCCGTTGCTGCATTCAGCGAGGCGATCAAGCGCGATCCCTCGGACCCGCGCGGTTACACCAACCGTGCATCCGCCTACACCAAGCTCGCCGCCCTCCCCGAGGCGCTCAAGGATGCAGAGGAGGCGATCAAAGTCGACCCCAAGTTCGTCAAGGGCTACATCAGGAAGGCCAACGTCCTGTACAGCATGAAGGAGTTCACCAAGGCCATGGAGGCGTGTCAGAAGGCCGAGGATGCAGATGCCAACCAGGAGGGAGGTGCCAAGAACCAGCGCGAGATCCAGCAACTCCTCTCCAAGTGCATGAACGAGCTCTACTCGCAGCGATCCGGAGAAAGCGACGAGGAGACTCTGCAGCGTGCCATGCGCGATCCCGAAGTCGCCCAGATCATGCAGGACCCCGTCATGCAGTCCATCCTCCAACAGGCCCAGTCCAACCCCGCCGCCCTGCAGGAACACATGAAGAGCCCCATCATCCGCGAAAAGGTCAACAAACTCGTCGCCGCAGGCATCATCCGAACCCGCTAAGAACACTGCCCCTGTCGCACAATCTAGCTCAGAAATGTATTTCTCCATTCGATCTCATTAGACTCAGCATGCGTAGTTGAGACACTCGTATCTTGTGACGTCTGTGCAGATTGCAACTCTCAGAGTGAGGGGTGTAAACGGATCAAGAATGATATGTGCGTGGATGTAAAGACGAGACTAGCTGAGTGGAGCTTCGACGCACGCGGGACCGGCTCGGCCCAGATCGAGCGAGGCGTCGGCCTCGGCGTTGTGCGGCGAAGGGCTCAGCGGTGCACCGCCGATATCCGACCAGCCGTCGGACGAGTGACCATCGTCAAACCCCTGCGACGCAGTGCGTGCGAGCTCCGGCCGTGCGCCCAGCAGACCCGCCTGCAGCCCCGTCGGCTGCGTGCTCTCTGCTTGCGGCGCAGAGGCAGCGTCGTCGATACGCGTATCGCGTTTGACGCGGCTGCGCGCATAGTCCAGATCGCGATAGATCGCCTTGACCGCATTGCCGATACCGTCTTCAGCGCGGATTTGCTCGCCGAGCTTGCGCGCGCGCTCGATCTGCTTGGTGTTGGTGGTGGCGGTGATGAGCGCCGCCGCCAGAGTGTCCGCCGTGAGCTGGCGCACACAGCTGCCCACGCCGAGACTCTCGATCTGCTGGCCCCAGAAGAACTGGTCGCCGAAGTACGGCTTGACCACCGTAGGCAGGCCCGCGCGCAAACTGGCGCCAAGCGTGCCGGCGCCGCCGTGGTGGCAGGCGGCGTCTATTTGCGGGAAGAGCCAGTCGTGCGGGACCGAGCTGACCTGGAAGACGTCTTCGGTCAGCGCAGGATCCAGCGCCGCAGACCGCTTGCTAGCGTCGGCCGACAGCCGATCCGACCAGCCTTTGGACAGGATCGCGCACACGCCGCTCTTGCGCACCGCCTGCAGCACACACCTCGTCATGGCCTCAGCGTCCGGAACGACGATGGAGCCCCAGCCGATGTACACCAGCTTGCGCTTCCGCTCGCGCGAGCGCCGAATGAACGTCACGAGCTCCTCGGGCGGCTCCCACTTTTTGCTCGACGAGTTGTCCGGATTGTCAAGGAACCAGAATCCCGTGACGTGGATCCACTCGTACCAATCCAACGGCCGAGGCACGAGGCTTGGACTGAAGTTGTAGATGAACGGCACCTTGTGCTGCTCGAGCTTGTCAAAGTTGGTTGGCTTGAGGCCCAGCAGCGCCTTGCGCCAGCGATTGATCTGGAATGACGATGCGCGCCAGAACATCTGGTCAAAGATGACGTACGACATGTAGTTGTAGTTGCCGCCCGCCTTCTTGTTCGGCACAGCAAAGGCATGGGGGTACGCTCGCGTCCGCGTCCATGGCATTGTGAACGCACGGAAGTAAGGCACCTGCAATGCCTCGGCTACGTGGATGCCGGCAATGGCACTTGGACACTCGATGATCACATCTGAGCCCTGACACGCTCGCCATGCCGATGCCAGAAGATCGTCGAGCCAGTCGCGGAACCTCGTGACGCCTTCGCGCAGGAACGAGACCGTGAAGGTGCCATTCTCTACGCAGATCCGCATGAGCTCGGCTGGATCGCCGCCGATCTCACTGAAGCCGATGCCATGACCCATGATCCAGTCTCCAAACTCGGCATGAGTGGCGATTCGCACGTGATGACCATCAGCCTGCAAGCCCTTAGCCAGCGCTATGTAGGGCTGAACGTCGCCTCTCGAGCCAATCGTCAGCATCGTGAAAGTCAAAGGCGCGGCTGGTGCAAATGTGAGCAGACTTGCGCGCCCGCCTAATTGAGATAGATCCCCGGAAGCATCGATGTCGGAGCTCTGCTGGGACATCATGGATGAATCGGCAGATGAGGCAACCGAGGTCGTCGACGGCCCGTCGGTGATCTTTTCGCTCAGATCTCTGAGCACCACCGCATTGGACCGTTCGCGATTGATCGTGTCCCGCGATGCACTGCTGCGGTGTCCAGCCCTGATGAGCTCGAGCTGGTACTCGATGAGGGAAAGCAGCTCATCACGCCGATGTGCGGACGAGATTTCGATGAAGAGCTCCTCGTGACCGCTGATGTTGATGACCATGCCATGGTGGCCCGGGCGGAAGGCCAAGTGCTTGGCAGCTGAAATGACGTCTTGAAGCGGGACCAGCATGAGCGTCCTCCCAACCGTCTTGGCCGCAATCCCGGACGATCTGAAAGCGAGATGCTGCTCCGAGACAAAGAAGCGACCGGCCACGGGCAGGACACGGTAGAGGTACGCATGCGTATGACCGACCAAGCCTTCGTCCTGGACGACGCCAAATGTATCCCTGAATTCTGCAGCAACAAGGCCGAGGTCCTCTTGCCCCCCGTCATCGGCATCAAGCATCGAGAAGCCCGACTGTGTCGAGTAGATAGAGTGCGACAGCATGTCGTCTTCTGTGTCGGTGCTGGACCCCTCCCTGCTGATCGTTTCCGTGTTGTCGCCAGACCACGTCTCGAGGACCCTGCGACGTCGCTTGCCACTCTGGGTTCTGTCAGAGCCCTGAGAAACAGACGCGTGGGGCTGCGAGTCGGAGGAGCGACCTAGCACTTTGGCAGGCGCCGACTTGAGCCATGATGGTATGGACCAGCTACGCTCCGCTTCCCTCTGGACCTGGTCGAAAGAGGTTGGCGGATCGGACAAGGAAGGAGAGGGCGGGTAGGTATGTGTCGACTCCATGGAGAGCCGGTTCATGGCAGCAGCGCGCGGCGTTGTGGAGAAGACGCCGTCTGCCGAGCCATCCTGTGACTTGCGCCGACCGGACTGCGGGATCGCAACGGCAGCCATCGGAGATGCATTAGGATTGGCCGATGTGTCTGACCGGTGGGCCAGGGCCGTGGCATCGGGTGCTCGAGCTTGCACAGGAACTTTGGGGAGCGTCGGGACCTCTTCGAGCGATCTGCGTGACATGGCAATGGCGTGCGCGGCGCCTGTGGAGTCGCGAATGCTGAGCTTGGAGAGATGGAGAGCCGCGTCCCCGCTCTGCAAAGACGAGACGGAGCCATGACTAGAGTCGATGAGTGCATTGAGGGCGGTGATGAAAGCACTCGGCTTGCTGAGGTGCAGGAAGTAGTATTCATCGACCGAAAAGTCGCCAGCCTCGTCGACGACGCTGATGCAGACCATCTCGGTTCCGTCGACGGAGAGCGTGGTCTCGTGATTCATGATGGTCTCGAGCGGGATGCTGATCCTGACGCTTTCGCCCTGATTCTGCGCACGGAAGGTCTCCTTCTGCAGCGCCGAGATCCAAGCGTCGCGACTTGCTTCGTCCTCGGCCAGGAAGGTGAACTTGCGAGCCGGAGTGTTGAGCTTGAAGCGATCCTTGTGATTCTGCGATGGCTCGATCGCTGAGACCTTGCGAAGATCGATATGGCCCTGGGGAAAGTACGGATCTCGATCGCTGTCGAACCAGCTGAGCTTGCTGCCTTTGAGGGAAGCCCAATGCTTGCTGAAGCGATGCGTCCTTCGAGTGCGCTTGCCGAGCATTCCGGTCTTGATGACTTTTTCGTCGCGCGACGGTAAATAGGCGTAGAAGCAAAGATGCCCGTTGGTGAGGTAGAGGTGTCCTTGCAGCAGGAGCGAGCGGAAAAGCCAGCAGGGTTGCGCCATGACTAATGTCTCGGATGCGTCCAGCAGGAAGGTGTCTCGAAGTTGCTGTTCGAGTCGGTCATGGTCGAGAGCCGAAGTCGAGGCCGGTGCGTCTGCGATAAGCGACTGGGAATAAGGTCGAATGAGGAGCGGATCGACGTCGCCATCGGTGGGCAGCTGAGCAACCGAGTTGATCGGGGAAGAGTTCAGTTGTTGCTGCATGGGCATGCTCTGCTTCCCGATCGGGAGAGCGCCGACCGCAGTCTGACCCGTCGATGGCTGGTCGAGCGACGAATTCGGCGCATCCGAGTCGAGTTGGCGATTTAGGGAGGAGGTGGAGCCTGATGCGAATGGACTGGCCTCAAGTTGCGAGCGCAAGTTGGATGCACGCTTACCGCTCGGGTCTGCTGCGGGATCGCTCGAGGGCGCAAAGATCTCGCTCTGAGTGAGAGAGACTCCTTTCTTTCGGCTGGCTCCGATGGTGTGAACCGAGCCGTCCAGAGGCGAGCGGCTTCCTTGCGGCGTGGAGCCATCGTCCGATGCATCCTCCCGGGCCAGTGCTCGCAGACGACCCTTTGCTACGCCTGTGGATGCGAGATCGAAGATCGACCTGGCAAGGCCCTGAGAAGAACGGCGCGCGTCTTTACTCGAAGCCGAGCCTGCGATGTCTGGCTGAATTCCGGCAAGATTGCTAGGGCCGGCTGTGCGTGCATGCGACTGAGCGTCAAGCTCGTCTGCAACGTCATCTTCGGTGAAGCCGACGCGCTCTGCCTCGAGCAGTGTACTTCCTACGAGACTTAGCATCTGCATCAAGCCCTGAGGCTCGGCGTGGAAAGCCACATCGGGATGTTGGCCTTCCGGAATCACCGGAGACGGCTGCTGGTCCACTTCGGTGGGCCGCGTGGATGGAATCGACACTTTGGCCGGTGATGTCGAGGCTGTCGAGCCAAGTGCAGAAATCCTCGTGGTCGGCTCAAGCACGGCACGACCGAGCTCTCTGGAGCCAGCGAGCGAAGAAATGGTGGAGAAGTTGCGCGGAGACGACGGATCCAGTCTGGGAGACGTGGGAAACGGCGGAGTCCCGTAGCTGTCGGAGAGGTCGACAGACTGCTGTGGAGCCTCGTTCGCGTCGTCAGCGGTGGATGTATGCGATTCGTCCGCAGCCTTCAGAGACGGTGCTGTTGGAGAGGGTCTTGGCTCGTCCCCACTTGTGGACACGGGCCCTTGCGTCGAATCAAATGACATGATGTTGACACAGAGTGGGCACTTGGGTGCTCACGACGATCGAAGCAGATGCGATTAGAGCGGGCGATGTGGAAGCCAGGATGACATCTCGAGATGCCGGTGGTGGTGGATGGTTGCCTTCGAGTGACGAGGCAGAGGCGGCGCCTGGAGGATGCAGGCAGGCCACAGAAGTGAGGAGGATGAGGGTCCGGTGATGATAATGGAGGCGACTGGTGAGGCGTCACGGCGGATGCAATGGGCGTCGTGATTCGAGGAGCGGGCGACGCAATCAATGTTGGGGCTGAGTGCGGTCGAGCGAGCCGATCTGCATGTGGGGGATGCAGCAGACGAGGGCCCGGCGACTAAACTCACACTAGCAGGCACAGTCCAACGCGCGGTGGGACGCTCTCGTGGCACGCTCGCCCTCCACCATCCCAACCACAATCACTCGAGCCAAAACCGGGCGCGCACTGCGTGAGGTAGAGGGCAGCAGTGTCGCGATGTGACTCCTGCAGGGTCCTTGCTCAAAATCAGCACATCAGTACCGCTGCCAGGCGCGCGCACCGTGCCCGCGCCCGCTCGAGCAACCCCTTAACGCCACGACTGCGGGCCGCTCGAGCTGGCACAATCGCCGATTTCTCAGTTTTTGCTATCGCCGATGTGGATGCGTGCTACTCTCTCGTGGCAGATCGTGCCTGCATGAGGACCGCTTTTTGAGAATTTTGGAAGGGCGAGGCCGATGCCCGAAGAAATAGCCAGCAGCAGCAGCAGCAGCAGCAGCAGCAGCAGCAACAGCGATCCTCTTGCCCTCATCACCTTGTCCACTCGCTTCCACCTGCCGCAGCGGCTCGACAAAGAGTCTATCGTCCAGCACTTTCGTCGATTGAACTCTCGGCCATCAATCGAATCGCACGGACATCCACTCTCTTTGGATCAAAGACACAGCAAGCTCAAGCTGACACTCGGCCTCATCCTCAGCGACGGCCTTCCCTCCACTCTCGTCTTGGCTGGCATCACTCGCAATGTCTAGAGGCGGTCGCGGCGGCTTCGGCCGCGGAGGCGGTCGTGCAGGAGGGGGTGGCGGAGGTGGCTCCAACATGCCGCCAATGGGCCTCAGTTTCCAGGAGCTCAACACGCTCGACAAATCGCCCTCCAAGCTTTATCCAGAACCGCCCACCGTGCCGCGTATGGAGAGACCAGACGACAAGGAGATCCGCTACGCATCGTACCAGCTCATGTACCTGCAGGAGCAAAAGACTTCCGCCTACTGGCCCGTCTTGGAACAGCGCAAGCAGGGCGACCTCACGCGTTTCTCGGATCGGTACCGCCCCGAGTCCCAAGATCTGCCTTCGCTCAAATCGATAAATCTGCAGAAAGAAGTGTTTCCAAAGGGACTCTGGGACTCCTTCATGGAAGGCGAGACCAAGAAAGAGGAGCTCAAAGCCAAGAAGAAGGCTCGTCGCAAGATCAACTGGGACTCGATCGATCTCGAAGACCGCACTGGCGTAAGTTTTGTGTTTCCATACTGCAGCCGGCAATGCTGCCTCGCAACTCACTCTGAGCCTCTGTCGACTGACCCCGTCACATCTCTTTGCTACCCTCTCCCTCTCATATTGCCATATGACAGGCCGAAGACGATGTCGGCGAAGTCTCGTCCGAAGGCGAAGAACAGGGCGACTACGAGGACGAGGTCGACGACGACTATGCCGAGAACTACTTTGACAATGGCGAGGATGACGACGTCGGCGACGATGATGGCGGTGAGCCTGCCTACGACTGATCGCTCGCCGCTGCAGAGCTCGGCGTACGCTTCGCCGTGTCGACTGCACTGCAACAGCCTCGAAGACGCCTTTCCATCTCCTTCCAACTGCATTTGTATTTGTATCTTGTCCACAATATCCAGCATCTTTCGAGTTCGTCTTGCCCTATTTCTGTTCTTCTGCGCCTTGACAAGCACGTTGAGATCAATGCGGGCAGCTTCGGCGCTGGCGAAAGGTGTTGGGCGACATTGCGAAACGCTTGGTCATGTTAGGTCCATCATCGCAAGCTTGGAAGCTCGGCGCGGCTTTTTGGTCGGCAAAATGGTGGAGGCGGGGATTTTTTCGGTTTTCGGAGGCTAGGCCTGGTGTTGCGTTGCCGAGCTGGTCGCAGACGACATCCAGCTGCTTCCTCTACACCATATCTTCCACTCCAACCGCTTTTGGTCGAACCTTGCAACATGAACTCTGATCTCAAGTAAGCATCGAAGCCATGCAAAACATTGATGCTCGGCGATTTCGTTTCCGAAGCTAAACGTCGTGACTTCCTTGACGGGCACAGCTCGATCCTGCACTCGGGCTACCAGCACCCGGTGACGCGGGCATGGCAGAACCAGGGCCGCAACCTGTCCAAGTCCATGTTCATGTACCCGATCTTCATCACCAACGACGCCGATGCGCATGTTCCGCTGGCCTCCATGCCCGGCCAGTGCCGATGGGGTGTCAACAAGCTCGAGGACTTCCTCGCCCCGCTCGTCAAGAAGGGTCTCAGCTCCGTCATCCTCTTCGGCGTCCCGCTCAAGACTCCCAAGGTAGGCAGACGCATATGCCCCCTCTAGCACATATGACATACTGAATACTGATCGACTCTACTTTTGTGATGCGGGATAGGACGAGCAAGGCACGCTTGCCGATGACCCGAACGGCCCCGTGATCCAGGCTATCAAGGTGCTGCGCAAGGCGTTCCCTTCTCTGTACATCGCTACGGACGTGTGCCTGTGCGAGTACACATCGCACGGCCACTGCGGAATCCTGCACGCCGACGGCACCATCAACAACCAGCCCTCTGTCGAACGTCTCGCCGAGGTCGCGGTCAACTATGCCAAGGCTGGCGCCCACTGCGTCGCACCCAGCGACATGATGGACGGCCGCGTACGCGCCATCAAGAAGGGCCTCATCGACGCCGGCTTCGGAAACAAGGTCACACTCATGGCGTACAGCGCCAAATTCGCAAGCAGCCTCTACGGTCCCTTCCGGTAAGTGCACTCGTTGTCCGATGGCTCGAATTTCATGTTCTCATGCTGACCCTAAGTTCTGCTGCGACTTTCTAGAGACGCTGTGGAGTCTGCGCCATCGTTCGGCGATAGGAGGTGCTACCAGCTTCCGCCCACCGCACGTGGGCTGGCACGACGTGCGATTGTGCGCGACGCTTCCGAAGGCGCAGACGTGATCATGGTCAAGCCGACGCTGCCGTACCTTGACATTGTAGCCGAAGCGAGAGACTTGGCTCCCGACCACCCGCTGGCATGCTACCAGGTGAGCGGCGAGTTCTCCATGATCCACGCCGGCGCCAAGGCGGGCGTGTACGAGCTGCGCAGGATGGCCGAAGAGTCGGTGCAAAGCATGGTGCGTGCCGGCGCCAACATCATCCTCTCGTACTTTACCCCCGAGTTCCTCGACGTAAGTATTTCGCTACTTTGCCGTTCCATGTCACAGCTTAGATCTCGTCGGTGCACGTGTGGCTGACCCGGTTTTACTCGGACTTTTCGATTACAGTGGCTCGACGAGCCGACTTTGCTGTAAGCAGCATGACAACCGCCGTCTTCATTGGGCACGAGTCCTGTGATGGTAGATCAAAAGAAAAGTCACACCGCTCTCAGTAAATCTTGGCATGTATGTCCGCACGGTCTGATGAGAAGAAACCGGGACTGAGAAATCGATCGGAAGGTTGTGCCGATCTGGTCGGGATCGGCAGGAGTAAATGTTCGGGATCGGAACACGACCTAATGCAATGTCGTTTAAGCGAATAAGAAAGCCGGAAGGAGTGGCGCCTGTGTGGCAGCAACATGTGCTGCGTTCTTGAGCTCTCGGCAGGAGCTCCAACTGACCCGATGCAGTTATAGGAACTTGCATTCCTGCTCCAAGTACAGAATTTAGCTGACGGAACGGAATGGGTCTCAACTGGCAGGCTGATTACCGGAATGTGAACAATCGTATCTGGCAGCTGGATATTGGGCATTGCTAGACGAACGTCGGGGCGCCGAGGCCCGGTCTTTTCTGCGCGCCGAACGACAACATCCGTCGGAAAATTCGAGGCTTGACCCGATGTCCAACCATCTCGTAGATTTGGTTTAGCCGTAAGAGGTGTCTTCGCGAAAATGGAGCGTCCCAAGCGCGACGGGAAAGCAGACATGTAGCCGGAATGCATGCATCGGGAAACCACAAACAATGGCAGAGCGCAATACTCGGTTTGCCGTACGGCTCGCCGACGACTCGCGTTCGGACGCCTCAAGTGCACTCGTGGGGAAGCAGACGAAGCCGAACCATTTCAGCCGCCCAGCAACTGAGTGCGCTGCACCAGTGCGGCGCAGTTGGTGTTGAGGGTGCTGATCTTGGCCCTTCCTGTAGCAAAAAGGGCTCATACTGTATTGTGTTCTCAGGGCCAATCCGGAGTCGCGGGGCCACGCGCCAATCGGCTGCGTCGTGTGCGTTTGCGTGACTGTGGCGACGCAAAACCGAATTCTCGGGACGCTGAAAAAAATACTAGATTAAAAATGTTCGGCAATCTCATATTGGGCATTCTCTCGACACTCGATCGGCGTGCGCTGGCGGTGGGAATGCGTTGATATCGGTCTCCGACCTATTGTTCTCCCTTCCGGACTCCTCTAAAAGCGGGGCAAGGGGTCGCACAAGACCGAGTCGCGCCGCTGTTCTTCCGGCGATGGCAGATCCTCGGTCGAGCTTTCTCTCGAAGCGAGCCCGCTTGTCGCTCGACTGGGTAAGGCAGCATGCTAGTCGAGCGTCGTCGACGATGCACCGGACTGGGGGTTTCGGGTGCGTCAGGATGCCGACAGTCAAGCCGAACGGCGACCTGGCGGGAGATCAACACACGTTCGGCTCAGTGATAGCACTATTTCCTCGCTGGCGCAGAGACCAGAACCCTTGCAAACCAGACCGGACCGCACAGAACATGAGCCGCAAGGTTAGGTCAGCGCCATCCTCCCGGTATTGCGATCAAGGCTAGAAGCTGATGCGGTTTACCGGTACCATGATCCGGACCGCCATGTTCGCAGCATTTCACACGGCAAACACCCCCCCCCCCCCCCGTATCGTCGGAATTTCCTCTGGGTTTTTTTATTTATTTAATCTAATTTCGTCGATCGTGAGCGTAACAGTTTTTAAGTTACAGAAATAGCAGCTCATCGACGCCGATATACAGTATCCAGCGGTAGCACAGCAAGGCTAAGCGGCGTTCCATTCCCGTTCGGCTTTCCCTTGACGAAAAGATGAGATTCATGCGCCCCCTTCCCCCCCCCCCCTTTCCCTCCCCCCTCTCTCTTTCTGCCGGGCCCTCGCTGTACGGGATACTGTAAGCATCTTCCCGGCGCTCAAGCAGCCGCTCTGAAGGGCTCCTGCGCCTCGGAACACTATGGCCGGCTGCGCTCCAATGCTTGTCCCGGCTCGGCTGCTAACCCTAGCAACACCCGAGCTACGGGCTCTTCTTCCAAACCGTTCCGGCTCGCCGTGCCTCTTATTGTAGCCGAGTCGCTACGGCTGCCATAATTTGAGATTGGTTTATCCACGACTGGCTGGGGACAGTTGTAGCCTTTGCATTTTTGCTGGATCGTCAAATCATCAGCACGATTCAAGCTAAATTTGACAGGCCGAGACCGGATGGAAGGGTGGAGTGATGCCGAGGCAGCCAGTGCAGAAGCCGTTGTAGATCTCGTCAGGGCACTGGCCGAGGCGAATGGCTGTCATTACGGCTTTTTAGGCCGTCGCTCGAATCTCGGTCCAATTTCGCGCTTCTCCACGAATTCGTTGTACGCGATGCCGCCACCTTTGGTCATGGTCGGCCGCGCTACCTTCATCTTGAGTCTCGGAAGACATTTGAGCCGCGGCTCGCCGAGAATACGGATGGCCGATGAGAACGCTCGAACCGACACGCTACCGTATGGTCATCGCGGGAACGTGATCCGGCATATCTACTCGAGAGAGCAACGGGGAGTTTTTTAGTTGCGACTCTACGATGCTCCTGATTGGCAGCGTCCAGAGATACGCACACACGACATGCGTCGGCTGCCTCGGTTCTCGAACTCCTTTCACACGACGCGCTCGCATGGTCCGCCTTGTCCAGCTCATTAACCCGCATGAACGAGTGCACCTCAGTCTCGCCCTCGTAAGCTACGCTGCGCTTTTTGAAATAGCCCTGCATCGTCTGCAACCTGCAGCAGTCTCTGGGCCTGCTGGTACGCCGTATTCGCTCCGGAGCGTCGCGTGCCTGCCTTCCAACGGGGTTTGCACCTTCCAAAGGCACGCGCACAAGTTCCTGACGTCGTTCGGAATTCGTTTACCTGTCTCGTTCGGCTTCGCCTCGGCTGAGTCTCGCAACTCCCGGGCCTCTGCCTCGTCACGCCCCTCCGTTTGACGAAGAAATACGCCGCTCCGGTAATGTACTGCATGCGAGGCCTCGCGCCCGACTGCACGAGTTGCAGCCCGCATCTTGTCGTTGCCTGTCCGAGTCTTTGGCGCACATGGCATACCGTTCCCCTCTGCGTCGGAAAAGCGTCTTCCACCCTCGGCCCTACCTGTGGTTTCACCTGGCTTCGGTACATAGAACTTCCGTGGCTGCGCCTCGGCTTCTAGCGACATTCACAGCTTCAGTACCACCCTCTTGACAAGGTGCTTTGGCAAGATCGTTTGTGCATGTGTGCATCACTCATCGGGCAGAAAACATTTCTTCCTGTTGCTATTGTCGCTGGGCGATACTTCCAGCAAGCACTGACGCTCATTGTTCAGGCGATCAAGCCCGAGGTTCCCTTCAGACACCTCGAACATCCGTTTCAACAAGCGACTGCGGTGTCTCGTTTACCTCCCTCCTCTTTCATTCCGCGGCGCAACTCTACGCGATTCGCTTGCCGCCACCCGTCCACTCGGCCTTGCGTCGACCTCCGTCCTGCAAGTCCTTCCCCATTGCCAAGCGGGTGCACGTCCTTCTTCCTGCTCACCATCTACTCTCTCTACCTACACACCCTCTTTTGCGGCCACTGATCGTCACCGTAACTTCGATGTCGCTGTCATTGTGATCGATGAGCACTATAAGCATTTGGTGGGCCCACAAACCAACACTTGACGGTCCACGTCTAAAACTGGCCACCGCCGTGTACACACCCACGCTATCATCCGACGTTTGTGACTTCGGCACCTGGGCACGCGACAACAGCACCAGGTCGCGATTGATTCGCGGAACGCGCGACCTGTCGAGCCCAACTTCCCTTTCTTCGTCTTTCCTTCCTTCTTTTCCTCCGTTTCCCTCTTGTAAGGGCTGCTGAGCCCGCGCGCCCTGTAGAATAGCGCTCGCCATCTGTGACGTCCTTGGTGCGGCTCGCCATGCCGGACCAGGACATTCGCAGCGATGGCGCTGGGGGTCTGCCAGCCGCCGCTGGGGAGCATCCTCGCAGGGAGGGACACCCGGAGCTACCCCATCATGCGGCAGGTGACGGTGCGGCGGTGTCCATCTCCACTGACCCGTCGGATTCACGAGGTGTCGCGCGTGAAGACCACGGCGACGCCTCGTCGACAAACCCGAGGAGCAATAGGGTGCGACCGTCCGAGACGCTTCGCCGCTCGCAAGCATGTCTTGCATGTCGCAAGCGGAAGCTGCGGTGCGACGCCCGAAAGCCGACCTGCACCCGGTGCGAAAAGGCGTGGCTTGCCTACTACGACACCAACCGCACCGAGGATGCGTCGCAGCTCGTTCCGCCGCCATGCGAATACGACACCTCGCTGCTCGCCAAGATCTTCCAAGGAAACATTCCGGCCGACAGCACGCAGGCGGCTTCGTCGTCGGCATCATATTCGCGTGCTCGCGACTCGGCGTATACGGAACAGTCCGAGCAGTCTGCGCAGCTTTTGCAGGAGAATGAACAGCTTCGCTCACAGATTGCTCGTCTCGAGCGCAGGCTGACGCACGCCGCATCAAGTCCCGACGCCGAAATGACTCGATCTGAAGGCCGGTACGCGTCCACCGCAAGTCATCCGGCGTCCAGAGTATCAGTGCAAGAGCTGACGTCTACAGCCGAAAGCTCCGAGCCAGTGCACAAGCGCGCTAGATACCCAGACGAAGCCTTCCCTTCAGGCAGCAGAGTAGCGAGCGCCAGCTCGATGCTGCCGCCAGCGCATCTGAGCCGGGAAAGCGACCATTCGTATCCACGAGAAAGGCCCAATGCTCCGAGCTATGGCGAACCGCTCCCGGTCAGAAACACAGAAACCCGCGCACATCGAGCGGGCTCGACTTCAAGCTCGGCATCACGAACGAATCTTGGCTGGCAGCCGCCTCCGCACTATCTCGGCCACATCCCGGGCTCGCCTCCTACGCAAGCATCTGCGACGCGGTCGATGCTACCGCCCCTGCCGGATCGACAGACGCTGCAACGACTCATCGAGCAGTGCGAGCGCGAAGCGTGGCTCTTTGGCGCCATCAATACGCTGGCTTTGAGCGACGTTGTGGTTCTGCTCGACACGACACCTGCCAACGACACGGACGCGCTTACGGCGACGGCAGTGCTGCTGGCTGTGGTAGCTACAGGGCTGCCTCTGCTTGCGTCGACGTGTCCAGCCGGCCTCCGCTCATCGACCATCTTTACCGGCATCGACGCTAGACTGCGAGCGGGCGGGCACCTGGACGGTGTGTCTCTAGACGATACGATGGAGTGGGTGGCGACAATAGCGAAGATCTGCGCAGATGGTGCACGCGATCTGCTTGCTCGAGTACAGGGCAACTCGGAGAGCCAGACGCTGGTCGCATCGCTCGTAGCACGGATCTTGCTCGTCGAATGCTCGCTGGGGCATTCTGCGATCCGAACGACGCAGGCCGACCTGGGGCTAGCAGCCACCGAAGCTCGGATGCTGCACCTTCATGACGCGGCATCAGTGGATCTGCCACGTATGGGGACGGCGTCAAATCGACCCTCGCATCTCGGACGGGCGCTGAGGGGTTTGAGCATTAGCAGCGAACAGGGCTTTGCATTCTGGAGCCTGTTGATGCAGGATTGCTTCCACAACCGCTTGGCCATGCTTCCTGTGATGCTCGAGCGAGACGCCATCCGCACCAGCTTTCCGAGTCGCACCGAGACGCAGAGTCCCGCTTCCCCACCCAAGCGGCCCGAGAACGTGGAGGCGTACCTGCAGAGGCGACGCGGTCTGCCGGCGTTCCATGCGGCGGATACATCCATGACACTGCTGGTGAAGCTCGCGCTAGTGCTGGACCAGTGTGCCGAATACTCGACCAAGGCACGTCAAAGTGCCCAAGGCTTGGGTGCACAAGGAAGAGGGCCTGAGAGCGAGGTGCTTGACCAGCTTTTCACCGCCGCGCACGAGGCGATCCGCAACTCACGGCTCATGCTGTCGCAATTCGACGAGCGCATGTCGCGCCGTACCCATGCATACGACCACTCTGGCCAGAGCGATGGCAAGAGGGAGGGACTGGTCGCATCGATGGTGCTTCGTGATCCTCTTCGTTTCGCAGCCGAAGTGACGCACCACCTTGCTGTGCTCAGCGTATTCGAGAGTTCCATCAACCTCGCTGCGCCCCACACGCCCACCGGTCAGGCGGGGGATATGATCTGCAACGCTGCCGTCTGGCTATCTCGCTTGGCAGATATGGCTCTGCAGCATGCTCCTGTGCTATTCGGCATGCCTGCATTCTGTTCCACCGCGCTCTTCATCGGTTCAAGGTGGCTGCTCTTCTTACAGTGCAGCCGGCCGAATGAGTTTCACCAAGACATCGCGGCGATCGTGCTGGCGCTTCACGAGCGCGCAGCCTCGTTCAAGAACGACTATACTCTGGCCAAAGCGATCGTTGCCCTCCAAAAGGAGCGCGACGTGTATGGACGTGTCTGCGTCTCGCCTTTCACATGGCCGATCGAAGCGGTGGCAGAGTTTGTTGCCATCGACATGCAGGGTCCGGCGCGCGGAAGAACGCAACAGCCAACGAAAAGTGAGGCGAGCTACGCCTCAATCGCGTCATTGGCGGCATCGATCGAAGATTCGGCGGTAGTTAAGCTCACAACAGGCACCGGCGGACTTGAAGGATGACGGATGAAATCATAATCTGATTTCGTGACGGAGAGAAGACATCATTTCGTACCGAGGCCCCTCGCAGTGTAGATAAAAGGGCTGCATGCGCTGAGCTGCAAAGAATGCGATGGCGGGCCAAGAAGCAAAGTGCGCTGCTATGCTTTGGCAGCCAAGCGGGCAAGTTCGCCGGTCGACCTGTTCTCGTCATGCACGACCTTCTCGCGTGCC
Source organism: Moesziomyces parantarcticus (assembly GCA_023212605.1). NCBI lineage: Eukaryota > Fungi > Basidiomycota > Ustilaginomycetes > Ustilaginales > Ustilaginaceae > Moesziomyces > Moesziomyces parantarcticus. Next base: position 145,265 of record JALCCF010000010.1, on the reverse strand, counting down.
GCCGACCTGAAGGTGAATTTGGCTTCGAAGGGGAGTGGGTGAGAGTTGGCGGCCGAATTGAAGGCCAAGTCATCGACGTTGTCTGGATTACCCGACGGGTGGGCGATATCAAAGCACCACGCCATGGCAGCCAGATTGATCGCCAATGAGCGCATAGCAACATGAAGGCCTGGGCAGATACGTCTTCCAAACCCAAACGCGACCGATCCACGCTGCGAAGCAAACCACGTTCCCTTGACCTTTGTCTCTGCCCCTTGGCCTTCCAAGAAGCGCTCTGGACGGAACACGTGTGGATCCGGATACTCTTTCTCGTCCAAGCTGATCGACCAGTGTGGAGCGACGACGGAAGATCCCTTGGGCAGTACGAAGCCACGGTACTCGACATCCTGCGTGAGTTTGTGCTGGAAGCCACCGGCACTTATTGGTCTCCAGCGCAGCGTCTCCTGCACCACCGCATGCAGGTACGGCGTCTGCTCCGCCGTGATATCTGCAAACGTAGGCATGCGCTGGTCGCCACCGCATACGCCGTCGATTTCGGCCTGTAGCTTGTGCAGCACGCGCGGGAACTTGCACATGGCCATGACAAAGATCGCCAGACCACTCGCGGTCGTGTCCGAGCCGGCACCGAAGAGGCTTCCTGCCATGGAAGATCCCTCGCCATCGGTGATGCCGAGCTCTTGCTGACGCTCTTGCACTTTGCTCACGAAGCATGGCTGGCAGTTGTTGGTCTTGACGCGTGCGCGGACGTCGTTCCACTGTGACATGAATAGCTTCTGCTCCCTTGCACGCAGCTCGAGCCCCTTTCGCTTCCACGGATTGATCACCGCGGGCAGGTAGAGCAATGGCGGATACCGATCGAGTATACTCGTTCCGGGTCGAATCCAGTAGGCCAGGTCGGATAGGCATTGCTCTACGTCTTTGATGAGCGGATCATCGAGCGAGGTGATGTGGTAGTCGTACGTAACCTGCATGATCACGGCTGCCGCATAGCGCTTAAAGATCTGCTGGAATCGGTCCGGCGTGCGTCCGAGGTGAAGCATTGCAATCGTCGCTTCGGTTTGCTGGATAGGCTCGTACAGTTTGGCCGCCTTGTCCTGAAGCGTCTCGTGCATGACCTTGCGGTACAGGCGCCAACGCGGACCGTAGGGGAGGATGAGCATACGACGATTGTCCGAAATGAGCTCGCCTGCCATGATCAGCCTCGGCCGATCGCTCGACGACCCCGATTGCTTGTCCATGATCTGATGAGCCGAAGACGCCTGTCCGAGCACGAAGAGGTAGGTGCTGCCGATGCGAAGCGTGTAGATGTCACCGTATTGCTGCGTCCACTTCTGGAGCGTGCGCCACGGATGCGTGGATGGAATGCGGTTGCCGGTCAACCAGCTTTCCGGTTGCGGTCCAGGGGGTAGGTTGCGAGACGACGTCGAACGCGATACCACGGCACGCAGCACTGCCAAAGCCACTACGGCCACAGCGGCACTGAGCACCAGTCGAAGATCCACCATTTTGCTGCTGTGATAGAGCGCTGCGTTGATGTTTCGGGGCTGCTTAGGGACGGTGTTTATATAGACAGTCAGGTCGGAGAGGGACGGTGGCAGGTGGCAGTGCCGAACTGCCGAAGTTGGTGTGTTGATGCTAGGGACGCATCAGACCCCCTGGAAGGCTGGCAGTGGGTGATGCTGCGGGGGTGAAACTTGTATTGTGCTGGCCACTGCGATGTTTGATGGGGAAGCCATGTCGACCAAGGCAGCTTCGGTCATGGAAGCCTCCAGCGAGGCGATTCGAAGCCTGTGCGGGGATCCCTTTTACCCCGCACTCGGGTGGGTGTGGAGGTTTAGGTGGGGGTTGACACAGTCGCAGTTGGTCAGAGCTTCCATTTCGAGCTCGCTTTGCTTCCTCCACCATGCGGTCTTATCAAGGAGCCGCACGTGGGGCTGGACGACACACGTTGGGCCGCGCCCTCCTGAAAGCTCCTCAGACGAACCTGCCTCGTGTCCGAAGGCTTGGTCGTGTCAAAGAGTGCAGGTCTGGGTAGGAGGCTTGGGTCGAACGAAAGCGCTGGTTTGGAACTGTTACAGCGATATGATGTGCACATCCTAGCCCCCTTTTTTTTAGTCGGACATTTGTGCGGCTATACTCGCAGCAGCGTCCGCGGCATTTCCGAGGACATGCGCTTTTGGGCGTGATTCGAAACCCCCCACCCCGGACCCAAGCAGCATGCCAAAGTCACAAGTGACCCCCTCTGCCGCCGTCTACCTCGGTCGGTATGGCAGGCTGACTCTGACCTCGCCATCGAAATGTTGATACCATCGCACCCGGCAGCAAAGAGGAGCGCTGTGTACAATATGGAAAGATGTGTACAATATGGGAAGACCGTGTAAAAGGAAAGGCCGCGACAGGCATGTAGGCGTGGCAGAGGACCGTGATTGGGTCGGGACGCGTCGCTCCGAATGCTCGTTGGCCAAGCTGCGCGCACGAATGGTGTTCGGCATGCGCACGCTCTGAGGGCGACCATGGCGACTTGACCGGTCTTACCTTCGCCTTCCTTTGACGCCGTGAGATGTTCATTGCTTGTCCGCGAGCTGGAAAAAGTGCATGGCCTTGGCGGGGATCCCGAGTAGCCGCCTTGCCGCTGGGGTCGGCAAACCCGATGGACCTTGAACAAGTTCACTCAGGCCCCAACTCAAGCTCAAGCTCAAGCTCAGCGCAGAAAGTGTGACTGATGGAATCGACGTGACTGGCGGCATAGACATCGCAAAGATTCGATGCAGAGTCGCTTGACGGTGGGATCAGCATGGCAAGGCGTGAGTCATGATCCTCGGTCGCTTGGTGTCGACAAGTCTCGTCGGGAGCGCCGCGGGATTTCCGTCCAGCGCGTCGACTTGGCGGTTGGCTGGCTATGCATCCGGCGTACGACGCGAACAAATTCGGCGGATCACCTGTTCAGTCCCCTCTCCCCACTCTCCCCGGTTCGGTTTTTTCTGCGCCGAGTTTTTTTTGCGGCAGCCGGTGCTGAGAAAGCCGTTGGAAAAGGCAGAAGAGGATTAGGGCAGCATCGCCGCCCAAGCAAAGGGCACATCGTATTGCCGAACATGCCGAACCACACATGCTCGTTGGCAGCGCCTCCTCTGCACGCCGAGGGACGCTCAGTTGGGCCAACTCTCTCCGCGGGTCCGTTTGGATATCCGGGGTGGGCAAAAAAGCCTGGATGCGCTTGTGATCCTTGCCCATCAAAGCCTAGTCACCTCGTCCTTCCCGGCGTCCACCATACTCAGCCATCCTTTGTCTTCCCTGTCCTCTGACGTGGTCCTTCGTCCCTTGCGACCAACCATCCCTTCGAGCCGAACGACCTTCAATCAGGATATAAAAAGTGCTGCAGCTTCCTCGGAGACGCTGGACTAGGATCGAGACCCCCATTCGTACTCGCTTCCATTCCGCCTAGCAACATGGCGCGCGACTCGCTTCAGATGCAGCAGGTCGCACCGTCCACACAACAAGCAGAGATCGAGGCGGCCGCCCACGAGGGTGCACAGATCGGCGCGCTCGACTCGGCAGCAGCGGCAGTTCAACACGACGAGGCAGAAACCGCGCTTCCCACCCGCACCCAAACGTCGGAAGGCAGCCAAATCACCACCGACCTAGACGAAAAGAGCGATACAAGTCCCGCCACCCCCGACACCAAGGATGCAGCTCCGAACGCAAAGGGAAGCGGCCACTGGCTCCAGCAGGACAAACAGGTGCTTCCGTACAACAACATGAAGATCGTCATGCCAGGCATCTGCTTGATCATCTTCCTCGCAGCCCTTGACCAGACCATCGTGTCGACCGCACTTCCTGTCATCTCGCAGCGCCTCAACGGCGATGCGGGCCAGTACTCTTGGGTAGGCTCCGCTTATCTGCTCGCCTCCACCAGTTTGATCCCGCTATACGGCCGTCTGTCGGACCTTACAGGGAGGAAGCCGCTTCTGTACATTGCCACCGCCATCTTCCTGATCGGCTCGGCATTGTGCGGTGCGGCCCAGAACATGGCGTGGCTCGACGCCGCACGAGGAGTGCAAGGCATCGGAGGCGGTGGCATCATCGCGCTCATCAACATCATTATCGGCGACATTGTCTCGCTCGAGGACCGAGGCAAGTACTCGGGCTGGATCGGCGGCGTCTGGGGTATCGCCTCGGTCATCGGCCCTCTTCTCGGGGGCGCCTTCACCGATGCTGGCCACTCGGGCTGGCGATGGTGCTTCTTTGTCAACCTGCCGCTCGGAGCCATCGCGCTCGCCATCATCTTCTTCTCGCTCAACCTCAACCCGCGCCCCAAACTCACCTTCCGCGAGGCGTGCGGCGAATTCGACTTTATCGGCCTCATCATGGTCGTCGTCTCGGTCGTGCTCATCCTGCTCGGTTTCAACTACGCCGAGACCAAGTCGTGGAATCGCCCCGAGACGATCTCGCTGCTCACCGTCGGCGGTGTGCTGCTGGTCGCATTCATGGCGTGGGAGTTCAAGACGACCAAGAAGCCCATCGTGCCGCCGCGTCTGGTGACGACGCGCACCACCTCGCTCATCCTGCTCTCGGTGGTGCTGCACGCCTTCGCCTTCTTCGCAGCCACCTACTACCTGCCCGTCTACTTCCAGGCGATCTTTGGTGCATCGGCGCTCATGAGCGGTGTCTACATGCTGCCCTACGCGCTCATCGCCTCCATCCTCTCGAGCGTGGTCGGATTCGGCATCTCCAAGTTCCGCGCGTACAGGCCCTTCCTGTGGGTCGGCTGGGGCATCATGCTCATCGGCTACAGCTTGATGGCTACGCTCAATGCGGATTCGAGCCAGGCCAAGCAGGAGGTGTTCATCGGCATCGCCGGTCTGGGCACGGGCTTCCTCTTCCAGACGCCTCTCGTTGGCTTGATGGCTGCCATGCCGCACGGAGACCTCTCGACCACGGTCGCAGCCATGTCGCTCGTGCGTTCGCTCGGCGGCACCATGGGCATCGCCGTCTCAGGCGCAGTCTTCAACACCCAGAGCCGTTCGAGGCTCGAAAAGATCCCCGGCTTCACCATGGCCATGGTCTCGACGGGCTCCGGCGGACAGGATCTCACGGGACTGCGCAACATCCAGCCGCCCGAGCTCAGCCGCCAGATCATCCACGCCTACGCCAACGGCCTGCGCGTCGTGTGGATCGTGCTTGCGCCCATGGTGGCGGCGGGCTTCCTCGCCGTTCTTGGCGTCAAGGGATACTCGCTCCGACGAGACGTCAAGCAGAATCCACAGGTGGACAAGAACAAGGTCGAGGATCCCGAGAACCCCGAATCCGCATCGACACCAGCCGAAAGCGCCGAGCCCAAGCAATCTTAGACAGCTGAGCTTGGCTTTAGAATTGAATAGCATGCAATAATTCATAGTCCCAGCAACGGCACTGAACGTCTGCTGAGCACGATTGATTCGGCGTCTGAATGTGATGTCAAAGAGCGCGAGATGCGGAATGCGAGATGAAGGCGGGCCGCGGACCGTGTCTGTGGCGTGCGGTGGGGCGTCTGGAAGATCCCACCGCCGGCAATTCTTCCCCAACCAACAAATCGCCGCCCCAAACTCGTGCAAAGAGCGGCAACGTGGTGACGTGACGTGTGGGCGAAGTGGAGCTGGGGGTGTTGATTTTCACGCCCCTCCAAGCTCCGAAGCGTGCATCCGATGGACGCCCAGGGTCCACTCCACTCGTCTTTCCGCCGACTCGTAGCTTCAAAGCTTGCTGAGCGATCACCACATTCCTTACCGCTTTCTTTACCTCTCTCTGCCTTTCTCAGCCTTCGCGACTGGGGATGCCATCGCGAGCGCGTCGCTGAAACAACCACCATGGCGCAGCTCATACCGGGAGATGCGTCGATCGTCGTGACGCGCCTGCTCATCCTCGTCGTGTGGGGCGTGACGCCGTTCTGCTGGATCGCCCTCGTCTCGCGCGCAATGCGCTTCTATTTCAACGGCTACACGACGTACTCGCTGGACGAAGCTCTCTGGAGGACCATCGTCGCGCACGCGCCCGCTCGCATCACGGCGGTGCTGCAGAAGCTGCTGTCGCCAAAGTGGCGCTGGGCCTCGACGCCCTTCTACGTATACTGCGCCGCAGAAGCCGCGTTCTCGATCTACCACTGGCATCTGTCGCGCGTCATCCAACGACCCGGTCCGAGGCCGCTGTATGGACGTCGCTTCCTCCGCGGCGTCTTTGCTCAAGCTCTCCAGGCTGGCCTCAAGCAGCCCACCGACGAGAATCCGACCTACGCTTCAGCGGTGTCGACCTCGATCGCATCCGCCACCAACGGCCATGGGCTCACAGAGCGCAAATCGAACGGTCAGTCGGGCGCAGCGAGACTGCACGAGGCGTCGGCGCCGAGCAACGTGAGGCAGAGACTCGGCCGGCTTCGGGCAGCGAGCTTTGTGCCGCAGTTTGTGAATGCGCCGATCGCAGCCGACGACCCGCGCGCGATCAAGTTCCAGCAGGACCAGGCACGCTGGTTCTTTGGCGCGCCGTTCGAGCAAATCACGCGGCGCGAGGTCATGCACTGGCTCGCGTGGTCGCTGTTCGCGTCGGATCTCGAGTCGCTCGAAGCTGAACGCGAAGCTCACCGGGGGCTCGCACCCAGCGCGGCGCTGGCGCGCGACGAGCAGCTGGTGGAGTCCGCGACGCCGTCAGCATTCAGCTCACCCATGCCTCCGAGCGGCGCGACTTTTGGAGGCCTGCCGCCTGCGTGGGCGACGGCATCGGCAGCGTCAGCAGACAGCGTGGTGGAGCAGGAGGACGTGCGCGGAGTGAGGGCCAAGGAGGGCGAGTGGGACCCGACGACGGGCGACCGGTTGCAGTTCCTGGAATACTGCTTGGAGCTACTCGAGACGAGGCAGGGGCGAAGCTACCCCGAGCATGCGCCGGGTGAAGTCGACCAGGCTCGTGGCAAGCACGGGCGCCACGATTCAGAGGGCGAGGTGCGCAGGACGCTGCTGCAGCCTGCCAAGCCGAGCGGCAAGCCCAAGACGCGGATGATGAGGTTGACCATCGATCCTGTGCGCACGCGCATGCGGCCGCTCGCCTGCTATGCGGTGACCAACACGCTGTCGTACCTCACTATCCGGCGAGCGATTCGCGGTGGCTTCGAGACGTGCAAGCAGGGCCGGCTGCCGTACCTGTACCGTGCGGCTCTCACGTCGCGCGCCGGCGCTGATTCTACACCGCTCATTGTGCTCCACGGCCTTGGCATTGGGTTGGCGCAGTACGCTTCCCTCGTTTCGTTTTTCCTGCACTCGGACACGTTTGCGCACCGGCCGATCGTGATCCTGCTGCAGCCCAACATCTCGCAGTCGATTCTGTCGCCCGACTTTCTGCGGCCGTTTGGGCACCACGAGACGACGTCTGCGTTCCGGCAGATCCTGGCGGCGCGCGGCTGGGGCGAGATCGACGTGCTATCGCACTCGTATGGATCGCTGGTGCATTCGTGGCTGATCAAGTCGCTGGGAACGCAGGTGCGACGCAGCTGCTTTGTAGATCCCGTGTGCTTCCAGCTGTGGGTGCCGTACGTGTGCGCCAACTTTGTGTACAAGCGCGCGAGCACGCCCATCGAGATGCTCATGCGCTACTTTGTGGCGCGCGAGCTCGGCACCGCCAACACGCTGTGCCGCTACTTTGACTGGAGCAGCAACATCCTTTGGCCCAACGAAATCGAACGCCTCACCGATGCGAGGTTCACGAGGTTCTACCTCGCCGAGGAGGATGCGATCCTCAACGCCAAGGATACGTACGACTACCTCGTCGAATCGGGCTGTCCGAAGGACAACATTCACTATGGCGAGGCAAGGGCGCATGGCGAGATGCTCATGCACGGCGGAGACGACTTTGCCAACATTGTAGAGTGGCTCTCGATGCAGGTCTAGAATGCGATCTTGTACGCCGGGCGATTAATGCAATTCACTGTTGACGGTCTGCGAGCGAAAAGTAGTATTGACGCGGGAAGTGCGATGGCGCGAATGGGGTATGCGTAGATGCGACGTGAATGTACGAATTACTCTCCAAACAGCTGCAGACGGTGGGACAAGATGATGGTCAGTTGCGAAGCTCTGTCTTGGATGCGGTAGAGGATGAGGACGTACCTTCTGGACGCGCTTGAGGACGCTATCCTTCGCCGGGTCGTATGGGTGATCCTTTGCCGGGATCTCGAGCAGCGCTGGGAAGGCCTGCGTATACCTGTCTACGATGGGACGGATCTTCTCGGCGATGTGCTGGTTGATCAGAAGGATGGCGATGTCCTTGCGCTCGGTGGTGAAGTGGTTGAACGTCTGCTCGATATCCGAGACCGAAGTCTGTATGCCCGGGCAGAAGAAGGGATCAGCGTGCATGCATTATCGCTGGCATGACAAGGCTGGTGTTGCGTACCTTTCCATCGACGATCATAAAGTTCTTCTCTCCCTTTTCGTCGACATTGCCAATGCCAGCGAGCAAGAGGCCCGTTGTAGAGTCCTAGGGCGCAGAGTTGCGAGCGAAGATAAGCACATCAACGTCAGAGATGGAGCTCAACTGCAAATCGATGGGGGGCTGGAGCTTACCTCGTCAGCGATGAGCGCTATGAGTGTGCGGTCGGCCGCCGACATGGTGGCGGGTGTGCACTCGAGTCTCGTTGGAGATTGCGAGGGCGTATGAGGATGGCGGGTGGTGTACGAGACCAAGGATGGGGGTTTGGGTGTGTGCGCCGAGAGGCAGCGAGCGAGAGGGTGCAGCACAGGGGCGAGGCCGAATGTGGAGCCCAGCAGCACGGACGTTGGCTGAGGGCCATCACGTGCGGAATTTCGGGGCGGAATAATGTTAGAGCGACAGCAGACGGGTTGCCGCTCGAGCCAAGTTTTGGAACAAGCAGCTTTTCGTGCGGATGCGATGGTGGATGGAGCAAAGCCCAAAGCCGAGGTGGAGAATTCTTCCCACAAATTCCAGCCTTGGGCCGGGCAAGGATGGCAACGAGGGTCCAGAGCTGCAGCAGCAGCAGCAGCCGGCTTTGGTTCGATTTCACCCCGCGGAAGGCCAAGCCGCCTCTCCTCTTCGCCATCAGCATCCGCTTTGTGGTCTGCATCCACACTCTGCCTCTCTCTCTCCCTCTCTATTTCTCTCTCTGACTGGCTTCGGCGAGAAAGCAAGCGGATTCAACCGTTAGAAACCTCCGAGGACGTCGAAAGCAGGGCCAACCGGCACGTCGGTCCATCCGCACCCATACGCTGCCCCAACAATCCGCCAACACTTCCCAACGTCACATCGTCTCGTCGGCCGCTCCGAAGCGAAACTGGGCCACGCGACTCAACTGCGGCATCTCTCCAACGCTCACTGAGCTACTGTGAGGCCTCGCTGGCTTCTGCGCCGCGCTCGCGACCATGACATCCACCTACCTCGCGCCCAACTCGGTGGTGCAGACGTACAACGGCAGCGATGCGGCGGGCGCGCCGCACGCGACGGACGAGCCGCTGTTTGCGCCCATCTCGAACGCCTCCAATCCGAACGCCTCGCGCGTATGCTACTTCTTCGACTCGGACATTGGCAACTACCACTACGGGCCCGGCCACCCGATGAAGCCGACGCGCATCCGCATGTGCCACTCGCTCGTCATGAACTACGGCCTGTACAAGCGCATGGAGATCTTCCGCGCCAAGCCGGCGACCAAGCGCGAGATGAGCCAGTTCCACACGGACGAGTACGTGGACTTTCTCAACCGCGTCACGCCGGACAATGTGGACTCGTTCGTGCGCGAGCAGGCCAAATTCAACGTGGGCGACGACTGCCCCGTGTTCGACGGCCTGTTCGAGTACTGCTCCATCAGCGCCGGCGGCAGCATGGAGGGTGCGGCACGGCTGTCGCGCGACAAGTGCGACATCGCCATCAACTGGGCGGGTGGATTGCACCACGCAAAGAAGGGCGAGGCGAGCGGATTCTGCTACATCAACGACATCGTGCTCGGCATCCTCGAGCTGCTGCGCTACCATCCGCGCGTGCTGTACATTGACATTGACGTGCACCACGGCGATGGTGTCGAGGAGGCGTTCTACACGACGGACCGCGTCATGACGTGCAGCTTCCACAAGTACGGCGAGTTCTTCCCGGGCACGGGCGAGCTGCGCGACACAGGCATCGGCAAGGGCAAGATGTACTCGTGCAACTTTCCGCTGCGCGACGGCATTACGGACGAGTCGTACAAGACGGTGTTTGAGCCGGTGATCGCGCAGATCATGGAGCACTATCGGCCGTCGGCGGTGGTGCTGCAGTGTGGATCCGACTCGCTGGCGGGCGACAAGCTGGGATGCTTTAACCTCTCGATGCGCGGCCATGCCAACTGCGTCGAGTACGTCAAGTCGTTTGGACTTCCGCTGCTGCTGCTGGGAGGAGGAGGATATACGATGCGCAATGTGAGTCGGGCCTGGGCGTTTGAGACGGGTCTGGCGGCGGGGCAGGAGTTGAACCCGCACATTCCGGTGAACGAGTACTACGAGTACTTTGGACCCGACTATCGGCTGGATGTGCGGCCGAACAATATGGAGGACCTGAATACGCGCGAGTACCTCGACAAGATCAAGATCCAGGTGTTTGAGAATCTGCGCCACACGGCGCATGCGCCGAGCGTGCAGGGCCATGTCGAGCCGCGCAGCATTGCGGAGCAGCTGCATCTGCAGAGCGTGGCGGATGGCGACGAGCGCGTGGATCTGGCGGACAAGAACGGGCTGCAGGCGCTCGAGGATCGCCATCCCGACCAGAGGGTGGTGGATGTACAGGCGTTCCAGGACCACGCACGCGGCGGAGACGACCAGCTCGACAGGGAAGGTAGTGCCAACCCCACACGCGTCGCCGATGGCGCTGCGGAAAACGTAGGCATCGCCCGCCCCAACCCCACAGCCGCACCCGAAGAGGAGGCGATAGACGAGCAGATCGAGGCTCACGAACGTGCCAAGCTCGAGCCGAAACAAGAACCCACGTCACAACCAACCGCGCAAGACGTCGAGTCGCAGAAGAACGACGAGTCCGCCCCAACTAGTATGGATGTAGACGCCTAACAACCGCCCTTTCCCCCCATGTTTCTTCGCCACATCTATTGTACCTTACGTCTGCTTTTCAAAGAGTGCCATTCCTCTCATCTTTTACCCCCACGGCTTTCACGACCACACGCACGCAGGCATTGAGCAAGGTACGACTGTAAATCGGCATTTCAAACTGTGTGTGTTGTCTAGGTGCGTTTCTTGGCGGCCTTGCTCTTGACGACTCTGAATCCCGAGTCTGGCGATTTGGGCTGGACGCCTACGCCGAGAGTTTTGGCACCGAATGGCGAAGCAGCCTGAGTTGGGGTTGGTTTGACTGCTCCGAAACTGCCCATACCGGCGGCACTTGCTGCGCCCCACCTGCTCGCGCCGCTGCTACCCGTACGACCCTGCACGTCGAGTTTGCGCTTGGACACAAAGTCGTGTGCGAATCGACGCCCGTCGAGCGTGGAGCTGTTGGCATACACGGTATCGGCGATGATCTCGATCACATCTGCACTCGGATCGAGCGGAAACTGCAGCAGCATGTCGATGAAATCGTCCGTCTTGATCGTCAAGCCCTGCAGATTGTCTTTGCAGTACCGGATGAATTCGGGCGAGGGCGCATTCGGATCCAAAGCCACCGCCCGCTTCGTCACCCCCACCGCCGCTGGGGCCGCTGCAACCCGGCTCGACGCAGACGGAGAGGCAGGCGCCGCGGGCTTGCCTACCACACTCCACGCACTGCCAGAAGTCGACGCAGCCACGCTACCGCTCGTGCTGCGCGAGGCTGCCAGCGCAGGTCGCGTGGCCAAAGGCGATGCAGCTGCCGAACCGTACCCACTTCCAGCGCCGGCGGCAGGTGCGGGGCTGGGTGTAGTGGGCTTACCGCTGGCACCGACGACCGACCATGCACCTCCGCCACTCGACGCCGACGAGACGGGCGCCACCACGCCGCCGTGCACGCCCGCAGTGCGGCCCGCCGAATCCGCATACCCCTTGCGCGCCGCCGCCGCCAGCGCCGACTGCTGCGCCTTGAGCTTCTCGGCTCGCTTCCTCTCCTCCTCCTGGATCTCCATGAGCGTCTTCTTGGGCGCCGTCTTACCGGCGTTCCACGCAGGAGCCGCCGGGCCGGTCGCTACGCTCGCATCACTGCTCGCACCGCCGCCTGCCTTGGCCGCGGGCGCCGACGCCAGCCCCCAGCTCAGCGTCGTTGGCAGATCGTCGGCTGCGCTCGGCGACGCCGCCATGCGCGCACGCGCCGCCGCCTTCTCTGCCGCGCGCTTCGCCTCGGCCCGCTTCGCCTCAGCCTCCTGGATCTCGCGCAGACTCGGACCCGTAGGCTGCGCGGCATCGTCCTTGGCCGCCCAGGGAGCAGGGCGGCTCGCGGCAGGCTGCGCCTCGGTGGCGGAGGCGTCGTTGAGCCAGTCCGACAGCGGCGCCTGCGTGGCCGTCGACGACACATCGTCTTTGTTGGTGCGGCGGAATTGCTCTTGCGAGACGACGCGCACGTTGCCCGCGCCCGTGGAGCGCGCGGCGGCGACGGCGCGGTTGGCCGTCTCACCGCTGCCAGGGACAGGGCGAGGCGCGTCGGTGCTCTGGCGTGCAAGCGCCGATCGCGGCTCGCGCTTGGTGTCCTTGACGGCACGGGTGGGCAGCGTGAGCGCAGGCATGCCGGACAGCTCGGGCTCCGACGCAAACTCGACCGCCTTAGGGCTCTGCGGCCACAGCTCCTCCGGTCGCGGCTCGCCCGTGGTGAACGCCTCGGGCGGCGGGATCTCCGTCTCGGCCGTCGTGGCTGGCTGGCTCGATTGCTGTGCCTCCGAAGCAGCGGAAGCTGCAGCGGCAGCAGCCTTCTGTGCGTCCTTCTTGGACTGCTTCTTTTGCGGCGTGGTGGCCTTGCCAGCCTGGATGGCTTCCTCGACCCCAGAGTCGGCTGCAGGCTTGTCTTCCACTGCGGCTATGGAGGCGTTCTGGGCAGCAGGTACGGTCTCGACCTCGCCGTGCTGCTCGGCGTGCGCCGGCGCGGGGAAGGCGTTCTCGAAGGTCTGGTGCTGCTCGTCGCGTTGATCGGCGAGCTGGTTGGTCAGCGTAGCGTCGTGCTGCGGCGCAGGCGATTGCGCTCTGCGCGGCGTGCCGATGGGGTCGGCAGCCTTGATGGCCTCGTTGCGCGCGACGTCGCCAAAGTCCATCTCGCGGTGTCCGACGCCGGGCGTGCCTGCGCCAAAGTTCCAGGGCGCCTGCTGCTCGCCCCACTGGCCCTGCATCTGCCTCGCCGCGCCGCCAAGCGCCGAGTCGAATTGCGAGCGCGGCGCCAGCGACGCCTTGTTGGCCCAGGGGCTGCCGGCCTGCTCAAACGCCTGCCTCTGCTGTTGGCTAAAGTTGTCAAACGCAGCACGCTCGTTGACCAGCGGGCTCTGGTGGCCGCCCAGTCCGACGTCGCCGAACTGACCCAGATTAGAGTGGCCCAGGCCGCCCCAGTTGGAGGGCGACATGGCGGACTCGGGAGCCCATCCGGACCTACCGAGGCCGCCGCCGAAGCCGTCGAGCTGGCCGAGGCTCATGCCGCCGGGCCCGCGCGAGGCCGCCGCCGCAGCTGCAGCCGCAGCGCGCTGCTGCTCGTGCATCTCGCGCTCGCGGAGGATGGACATGAGGTCGTCCTGACTGCGAGGACGATTGTCAAATCCAGCCTGTCCACCGGCAAAGATGTCCGATGGACCGAATGGCGACGGGCCACCGTTAGCGAGACCACCGAGAGCCAAGGAAGCAGGCCAGCCCTGCTGCCTGCCCGGCTGACCAGAGGACCAGGAACGATTGGCATCGAAAGCGTCGCTGAAACGGCTCTGTTCTGCGCCGAGAAGCGAGTCGGTGGTCATGTTGGAGTCAAACGCAGGCCTGGGTGGGTCGGGGCGGTGGAGCCAGTTGGAAGGAGGGATGATGAAGGGCTGCAGCGCGTTGCCGACCGCGGCCACGACCTGGGCGAGCGGCTTGAATTCCGAATCCTCCTGGCGCCTGATGAGCAGGTCGTCGGCAAAGTACTGCTGCGAGTACCAGTCCTGCATCATGAGGCTGCTGAAGGGGCCCTGGACGTTGCCGGCCATGTCCCTGTAGAGCCACATGGCGTTTTCGGGCGACCAAGGCGCGGCTGGCATGGGCGGCTGGAGCGAGTGGAACGACTGCTGCTGCTGCGATTGCAGGCTGTGTCTGGGGTCAGCGGCTCGGAGCAAGTCGTCGTTGTTGTTGTTGGCGGCGGCGTGCTCGGAGTTGATGGACGAGTTGTTGGGGAAACCGGGACTGTCGTCTTCGTCGAGCTTGAGGGATCCGAGCACTGCGGAAGCCTGCTGCGCCAGATCGGGGTCGTCGCTGCCCAGTGTGCGATCCGCACCGCTCAAATTTCCGTTTGGATCCGCAGCCCGCGCATCCGCCTTCTCGGCCGAAGCAGCTGCAATGCCCGCAGCGGCAGCAGTCGAGATAGGGTTAAGCGCATCCGTCTTGGATGCCGACAGCGACTGCGCCGGCTTGGCCTGGCTCGTCTGACGCTCTCTCCTGCGGTCGAAACCTGGTGCAGTTTTGCCAAAGCCGATGCTGCCGTCGGAAGGGGGGCCAATGGGACCCTCGCCGGGCAGACGGTCCTTGTGGCGGGCGAATTTGGCCGAGATGCTGAGGCCTTCGGGATGGGCGCTGGGCACGATGGGCTGCGCTGGCTCCGACGTGGGAGTGGCAAGAGCAGCGGGTGTAGCGGACGTGAGCGAGCTGTCTGCAGCAGCCGAGGCGTTCCTTCCCCTGGCTCGGTTGGAGCTGAAGGCCTCGGAGAAGCCAGCATTGTTGGCGCCGGTAGCGCCCGGCTGTGCGCTGCCTGCGCTGCCAGCTTGCGAGGTGCGGCCCCACGAGCCGCCAAGGTTGTTGGCGGTGTGCGCGGTGCCATTCTCGTCCGCAGCACCGCCCTTGCCGATGCGCGGTGCTCGCGACGAGGTTTCGATGGGAACGGCTGCGCCGCCGTCGCTGCTGTCCATCCTCTTGCGTGCGGGGGGCGCGACGCCAGAGAGAACACCGCCTTGGATGCCGCTGAAGCGGTCTCGGGAGACGCTGGGCGAGAGAGGGCGCGAGCCGGTGGATGCGCCTACGCCGGCGAGCGCGCCGCTCGAGGCGCGCTGAAAGAGTCCGGGCCGCTCCTTCTCGGCCTTGTCCCAGTTGGAGGCGCCGATGGAACCGAAAGCGCCAGCGACGCCGCCCGTGGAGCTGCCGGATGTGGAGCGCGCATTGAGGCCACGAGGCTCGCTGCCGGCGAGACCGGGTGAGAGCGGACCTCCGCCGCCGCCGCCGCCGCCACCACCGACGGCGCCAAACTCGGCAAAGGCGGAGGGGCGACGGTCGGACGCGGCCTTTCTGCGCGAGGTGCTGGGTGCTCGTTCGGGGCCGGCGTTGGCGCCGATGGAAGCCGGTGGAGCGGCGTCGATGGGTGAGGGCTCTGCGCTGGAGGCCTTGGAGGTGCGGTCGGAGCTGTAGAGGCTGAGCAGCTTTTCGCGCGTCACCTTGTCCTTGGTAAGGGCGGCGGAGCTGCCGTTGAGCAGCGCCGCCGAGGCATCAGCGTCGCCAGCAGCATACGAGGGATGTTGGGCCGAGGCATGCGAGCCATTACGATCCGAGGCTTGTGAGGTCGCGGCTGCTGCTGCCGCGGCGAAGGAGAAGGCGCCAGGCGAGCTGACGGCTGGGCTCACCACGGGCGTTGGGCCCGAGAGGTTTGCCAAGCCGCCGCCGGAGCCGCCGTTACGCTTGCCACCGCCGCCGCCACTGGCTGCGGCAGGAGGCGCATTGCCAGCGATGGGGCCGGAGCCAGGGCTTGTGGCGGCGGAAGGCGTGGAGGCGGTGGACTCCTTGCCGCCGGATTTGCTGTTGGGCCCCTTGCGCATCCACTCGGGACCGAATTGCATCGAAGTGGCCATTTTGGATTAGATGATTGTGTGTGTGTGTGTGCGATGCTGTGCTGGACGAGCGGTGTGGCGATGCGAGGGGAGAAGGAGGCACGACCGAGTGTTGGGAGTGCGAGGCGATGTGGATGAACGGGACTGGAGCTGATGAGTATGCTGGGCTGAAGATGATGCCGAAGAGATGGTGATATGCGGTGATGAAGCGGAAGACGGGTGCTGGTGGGCAGGGAGATGAAGGTCAGATTCGCACTAGAATGACTGCGAGCGGTCCGAGGTGGGAGAGACGACGAGTTGGCTGAGTTGGTTGTACGAGCTGGTTTGGCTTGGTTTGCTGCTTGGTGCTAGTTGTGTTGAGAAAGGGGTGACTGTGCGTCGAGGCTTGGCTGATGCTAGTGGGGCTGCGATGGAGACGATGGTGCTCTGGGATGTGACTTGGGTGCGCTGTGCTTGGGCAGTATGGCGATGCGAGATGCTACGAGAGCTGTGTTGGGGGAAGGGAGAAGATTCGAGACGAGCAAGTGTCGATGGTGATGACGAGATGAGGGGCCGGTGCGTTGGTGCGAGCGTAGTGTAGCTAGCGTTCGTTGCTTTGCGCTGCGTTGCTCTGCGTTGCTTTGTGCGTTGGACGAGCCGACGAGCGCAGGTCAGCCGGGCTTGGAAGACTCACTTCAACTGAAAGGGCTTCAGCGAGAGCGGCGCAAAGATCACCCAAAACGCTCCTTCGATTGGCTCGCGGCGGCTTAGGTCTTTTTTCCTCTGCTCTGCACACACGCACCCCTCGCCAGAGTCAGTCACGCGCGAAAAATCCTATAAAAAAGAAAAAAAAAATATTAAAAAGAAAAGGAAAAGGGCGGCAGCCAGCCAATCAAGCTTTAAAAAATTGGGTGCCTCGAAGCTGCAAAAAAAGCACACGTCACAAGACAAGCTCAGCCAGCAGCAGCTCCAGCATTCTTCTTCCCACTCTGAGCCGTATGCAACTTCCGCTTCTTCATTTCGCAGCTCCTTCAATGTGAAGGAGCGGTACTCTTCACCCACAATTTGAATGAAGAGCGATTCATCGTTGTATGCTTAGCCCACAAGGGGTCGGTTGTTGGAGCCAACAAAGGGCCGATAGACAAAAAAAAGAAACACTGCACTGCCAAATTGCGATATTGGTTCGATCGTTGCAAAAAAATCCGCTCGCAATCACGTTAGACTCTCACTCTTCGCACAAGACTTGCCCGCCTCGCCCAACGATCACTCTGTATCATCCACACCCACTCTCGTACAGCAATCGAATGCGTCTATTCCATTGTACGGCAGTGTGCACTACTTTGTTTTGGATTTCGCCTCGTTGGTCTCTGCACCAGAACTGGCCTTGGACCCATCGTCATCTGCTAGAAACACCGCACAAGAACAAAGAAAAGTGGTGAGATTTTCTGGCATCAAAAGCATGAGGCGATATCTACACGGTGGCACCGCCATCTACAGGGGGGTGCACGACGAATCATTTGCGCTTGGTCATCCAGTCCCACGTGCGACCCAGCAAGCCCCGGTGCGACTCGTGCGTCTCGTCAGACTGCACCGTCGACCCACTCGATCGTGTCTCGGGCTTGGCGCTCGCGTCTGCGGACGACGGCGGTGGCGCAGATGCAGGCCCACGTGTAGCCGCATCGTCCGAACGAGACGATGGATGGATGGAGAACCTACCTGCAGCATTCTTCTTGTTCGCTTGCTTGGTCGAGCCTGTCGAAGCTGTCGATGCCGTCGATGCCGTCGCGCCACTCGACGCCGAGCTGGTACCGGATGTCGAATTCGAGGCTGCCGCCTTGGACTGCTCCTTGCCCGCTGCTGCTGACGATGCCGTCGAGCTGTCAGCCTTGCTCGTCTTGCTGCTGGCTGCACCTTGCGAGGCGGTCGACGACGATGCGGCGGACGTGCGGCCCTCGACCTCGTCCGCATACTGCTGAAGGATCTCGCGCTGGCGCTTGGTGAGCGACCTGGGCATGCTCACTTCAAACTGCACCATCAGGTCGCCCTTCTGGCCCCGGCGCGTCGGCGAGGGCACACCGCGGCCGGGCAGATTCATCTCTTCGCCCACCTGCGTTCCTGCGGGCACGCGCACCTCGACAGGGCCATCGAGCGTGGGCACGCGCACCTTGCCTCCCAGCACCGCCGTGTGGAACGGGATCGTGGCTGGGTAGAAGAGCGTCGAGCCCTGTCGCCTCCAGATTCGGCTGGGCGACACGTTGATGCGCACGTACAGCGATCCTGGCGTGCCGGTGCCCGAGAGCGGAACGTCGCCAAAGCCGTCCTTGCGGATGCGGAAGCCGTCGTCGACGCCGGCGGGCAGGTCGATTTCGACCTCCTTGCGACCTCGCACCCTGCCGATGCCGTCACACGTGTTGCAGCTGTCGCCCGGAGCGACGGTGGAGCCTGCGCCGCCGCACGACGGACACGTGGTGGCCATCTGGAAGCCGCTCTGGATGACAAAGGTGCGCGTGCCCGTGCCGTTGCACGTGGCGCAGGTGCTCTTCTTGGCGCCCGGCTTGAGACCGGAGCCGGTGCAGGTGCCGCAGCGCTCGATGGGGTTGATGACGACCTTGCGCTTGGTGCCCTTGCATGCCTCTTCGAACGTGAGGTTGATGGTGGTCTCGAGATCCTCGCCGCGCGCCTCGCCAGCGAAGCCGGCACCGCCAAAGCCCGGACCGCGCTGACCCGGTCGCGCACCGCCACCAAAGGCGCCAAAGAGGCTCTCGAAGATGGAACCGGCGTTGCCGGCGTTGGAGAAGCCGCCAAAGTCCTGGAAGCCGCCGAAGCCGCCGGCGCCAAAGGGCGACGAGCCTCCGCCTCCGAAGGGGTCGAAGCCGGGCTGGCCGTCGGTGGTGCCGTACTGGTCGTAAGCGGCGCGCTTCTTTTCGTCGCTGAGCAGGTCGTAGGCGTTTTGGATCTCTACAAAGCGCTCCTTGGATCCTTTTTCTTTGTTAGTGTCCGGGTGGTACTTTTTGGCGAGGCCGTAGTAGGCGCGCTTGATGTCCTTGACGTCGGCGTCCTTCTTGACGCCGAGCACCGAGTAGGGATCCTTTATCGATGCGCTGTGGGCGGTGGAAGAGGAGAAGGTGCGGGCATGTGCGTGCTGTGCGCCGACAGCGTCGCCACATGCTGCGCACACGAGCCTAGCGGTGCGGCTGGACGAGGTACGCAGGGAGGGACGTGAGAGGGTGATGAGCGAGCGCGACGACGAAGGAAGCTTTGCGGACGAGGAGGAGGAGCAGCTTGAGGCAGGAACATCGTGGCGGGAAAGCGATGCGCGGTGGTGCGGCGAGAAAGGGCGACGAGGCGCTGTGGTGAGGGTGGTGGTGGTCGAGGTGGAGGAAGGCGCGAGCGGCGCCAGTCGGGCGACGGCGCCTCGAGCTGGCGTCGTGTGCATGATGTGTGGACCGCCAGAGGAGCGGGGGGATGCGAGTGGGTGGTGGAAAGGGAGGTGGATGTGTGGTGGAGAGAAGAAAGTGGAGCTTTCAGCGGAGGGCTCGAGCAAGCAAGCAAGCAAGCAAGCGAGCAAAATCAAAACCAGCGTGGAGGAAGCCCAGCAGCTGACGGATGTCGGGCGTCGGTCGGCCAGGCAGCTCACGGCTCACTTTTTTGGCTTTTGGCTCTCTCTTACTCCTGCGCTCAGACGCTCAGGGCCGTGACGAAGCTTCGAGATTTTTGCGTTGCGAAAAAGAAGCGGAGAGTGCCGGCTGAGTCGCGTCCAGATCTTCTCGGATTGGTAAGGCTCCGATCGGCATCGGGTTCAAGATTTCGTTGTTGTGCAATTTTTTATGTTAGACCGTGCAAACAAAGGGCGGCCGAATTTGTTGCTTTTTGGATTGTGCGATTTTTTAGGCTTCCGTTGCTCGACGGGCAAAAGAGCGGGAGAGGGAGAGGGGAAGAGAGGGAGAGAGGGCGGAAAAGAGAGCTCAACGCGACGGACAGCAGCAGCAGCAGCAACAACAGCGCTCAGTGAGCAGCAACAAGCGGCATCGCATCAAAATCGCAGCATCGCGGCATCGCGGCGGACGGCTTCGGAGAACGGCTTGTTGGATACGCGCCTCGACTCGACCCGACTCGCCACGCCACGCCACGCCACGGCCAAACGACCCAATCGCGATCGCACTCTCGCTTCGGCTTGGCCTTGTCCATCCGCCATCGCTACCTCTCTCTCTCTCTCTCTCTCCCTCTCTCAAGAACAGCTTCGGTTCAATCGCCATCTCGTCCTCTCCCTAAATCCACCTCCATTCGTGCCCTCTCCCCTTTCTTTTCGGCTCGCTCCCAGATACCCCGTGCCTCGGCTTCAGGCATTCTTTCGCTTGCGTCGCGTCGAGCCCCACTCGATCCCACCACCGCCCACTCAGCCGGACGCGTCAGCTCATTGCTTCTCGCGCTCTTCCTTGCCGCACACACACACGCCCACCCACACAGACGCGCACGCGCAGCCCAGCATGTACGGCCGAGGCAGTCAGCAGCAGTACCGCGGCGGTCTCTCGTCGTGGGACACCATGCAGCCCCAGTCCGGCTACACCTCTTCGCCCTCTCAGCAGCAGCCACAGCAGCAGCAGCAACAGCAACAGCAACAGCAGCAACAGCAGCAAGCAGGCTACTTTGGTGGCAGCATGCTTTCGTCCGGATCCAGAGACGACGTCGGAGGCTACGGCGGCTACGCATCGGGCGGATCGAGCTCCCACTTTCCCTCGGGCTATCCGGGACAGCAGCCGGGCAATGCCGCCTCGTCGTCGTCCGCCAACTCGCGTCCCAACACCTTTGCCAGCTTCTCCGAGGCCTTCACCGGCGGCTACAATGGCAACTCGCTCATGCCTCAGCAGCAACAGCCGCAACAGGGCCAGCAGCAGCAGGGTGGTCAGCAGCAGCAGAATCAGCAGCCCAACGCGTCGTATCGCGGCGAGCATGGCTACTACCAGCCGTCGTCCGACTCGTATGGCGGAGCACGCGATCGCGCCGGTCAGCCCATGTACGCGCAGCCCAGCGACGGATTCAACCAGCAGAGCAACGCAGGCGCGAGGGAATCGCGCTTCGATGGCGCCTACTCGTCCGCCAACGCGCAGCAGGATTGGAGCAACTACTCGGCGTCGTCCAACGTGCCCATGCCGCAGCGCGACAGTGTGCAGCCGTCCAACCAGACGTCGCGCTCGCAGTCGGCCGCCGCGGCGCACAATGCGCCGCCATCCGCATCGCCATCGGTAGCACCTTCGGCACCAGCGTCTGCACAGCTGGCTGCCGCCGAGCCGACGGGGCCCAAGAAGCGCGGGCGCAAACCCAAGAACCAGACTCAGGCGGGTGCGCCCGTCGCGGCTCCGGCTGCGCAGGCAGGCGCGCAGGGCAAGACGCCGGGGTACGCACAGCAGGCGGGCTTCATCGATCCGTCGGCCACCATGATCAAGGCGGGCGCCAACGGCACTGCCAAGGGCAAGAAGGCTCAGGCTGCAGCGGCAGCCGCGGCGGCAGCGGCGGCGGCGGCGGCAGCTGCTGCTGCTGCGCCCCCTCCCGCGTCTGCTCCGGCTGCAGCGGCGGGGATCCGGCCCAAGGGCAAGCGAGGGCGCAAGTCGAAAGCCGAGTTGGCGGCGGAAGCGGCGGCGGCAGCAGCAGCGCCACCAGCGCCGCCCGCAGTGGTGGACACGTCGATGGATGCGCCGCCAGCGAAGCGCAAGCGACGCACCAAGGTGGAGATGCAGGCGGCGAGGGCGGCGGAGGCCGAGGCGGCGGCGAGACAGGCGGCTCTGCAGGCGGCGGGTCAGGTACCCATACCGACCAAGGATCCGAGGGGACGCAAGCCGGGCTCCAAGGGGAGCTATACGCAGGCGTGGAACAAGGAGATGGTGGCGAAAGTGCAGGGCCTGCGCGTGTTCGGCAGCATGATCGAAGACGACAAGACGCAAAAGGAGTTTGACCGCGTCGTGATCGAGGTGCTGAGCATGCTGGATGGCAAGCTGCCTGGCGATAAGAAGCCGGCGTGAAAGCATACAAGAGGCAGACGCCAGACTTGGTTTTCGTCTCAATGGATTATCCTATCTCCCTCTCTCTGTTTTTGCTCACATGCTCGACATGCGGCTGTGGTGTGGTTGTGAACTGGATTGCGGACGGGCGGGAGGGTGCAAAGCTAGAAATAGGCGGCGAGTTTGGACCAGACGGCCTCGCGCGTTGATTTGTCGGCGACATTCTTGCTGATGGGCAGTTTGTTGATGCTATCATTGACGAGGTTAGGTTTGCCTGTTTCGAGGTATCTCTGTCCCTCTTTATTGGCGAGTAGATAGAAGGGCAATTCCGCATACCCGCCTGGGCCTGGTTTGGCGCCTACGATGGGACCGAACACACGTGCTGCTAGGACGAGCAGACTGCTGTGTCCCTGATTCGCGAGAGCCTGGGTATTGACGAATCCTGGAAACGCGTGTGTGATGGTTAGATTCGGGTGTTGTTCCGCCAAATGCGCACAGGCCGCATCGAGCAACGACGAAGACTGTGCGCCCTTTTTCAGCAATCCCAACGGTCCACCCCACCATTTCCCAGCCGCTTTCGCCTTGACAAAGTCGAGATCGTCCAGATCCATCGCGGTCTTGCTGCCCTGACCGGGAGCCGCTACCATGAAGACCCCGCGCTTGATGGTGTTGGCATCCAGGAGATGCTTTGCCAGTCCGACTCGAGAAAGCACCTGCACAGCGAACTGGGTCTCGATACCTTCCGAGGTGGTGGAAATGCCGCCGTGCGGTGGACCACCCTGTGTCTCGATCAAGTAGTCGATGCCTGCCTCGCCAGCTTTGGCGGTTACAGCCTGAGCGACGCTCTTGACGCCAGCGGTGGACGAGAGGTCGGCTTGGAAAAAGTGGTGATCGGCGGAAGCGGTGGTGTTGGCACGACGCGCAGCTTCGGCCGAGGCGAGACGAAGCTGCTCGAGCACCTCGCTCGCTTTGGCTTCGTTGCGACCGATGAGCCATACGGATGCACCGGCGAGGGCGAAGCGAAGTGCAATGCCCGCACCGATGCCTTGGGTGCCACCAGCAACGAGCGCACGTTGCCCGGTGGCGTCGATTGAAGCGTTCTTCGCAGCAAGCTCTTTATACGACACCATGGCGAGCGGCAATGTGTGGTGGGGTGATGGACGCGAAGCAAGGACAAAGCAAAGGTGGAGTCGATTACAACACCCTGCATTCGCTGCATCTCCACTTTTGGCTCGTGTGGAGTGCGGCAAAAAGTGGCTCGAGCTTGAAAATTCCAGCGATGCTCCTCTCAACCACCTTCACCATCGCCGCATCGCCATGTCATCCTCAACCCGCAGCCCCACGTCGGGCGGCAGCAGCAGCGGCACGGACAAGATCAACGTGCTCTTCTGCTGCCTCGGCAACATCTGCCGTTCTCCCATGGCTCGTAAGTGCTAGTCCGCCCCACCTCTCCCTTCGTTGCCTATACTAACCTGCATTCGTGTTGTAGTGGCTGTGTTTGAGGATACGTGCGTTCAGGCTGGTGTGCGCGATCGATTCGGCATCCTCGATTCGTGCGGTACGGGCAACTATCACGAGGGCGAGGAACCGGACGAGCGAACGACGGCGCTGCTCGTGCGCCGGAACATCCCGTACGACGTCGACAACCTGGCCCGCGGCGTGCGCGACGCCGACTTCACCACGTTCCACTACATCTTTGGCATGGACACCAACAATGTTCGCAACCTCAAGACCATGGCACCGCGCGGCAGTACGGCGCGCATCAGGCTATTCGGAGAGGTGGACGATAACAAGCCCATCGCCGATCCGTACTATATCGGAGGCAAGCAGGGATTCGAAACGACGTACAAACAGGTGCGCCGATACTCGGAGAAGTTCCTGCAGGAACTCGGGCTCATCAAGCCAGAATAGACCATCCGCACAATAGGCTGCAATTTGATACATGGGCTAAACGAGACGCTGGTTGTGTGCTGCATCGTCTTTGAGCATCTGCACTATTCTCGAGTCGGACGCTTCGGCGGTGGGAGTGTGCTGCGCTGAAGCCTGCTCGAGTTTCAATCGCTCTTGTCGACGCGCGAGACGTTTCTGCTTCATCTCGTCGAGTGCGGTCTTGACATCATCCGACGTGCGTGGTGGTCGGTACAGCGACTCTTCCTTGGGCCAAAACTGATCGCGAATCTGTCCCACCCGTCAAACAGCCAAACCATCAGCACATTGAAATTTCGACCAATAGACGCAGAGCGGCCAAGGAACTTACGGGTAGCACGTTGCGATGGTACCACTCGGGATCGCCATAGTGCACCATGACCGCAAGCGGGAAGAAGAGGTACAGGCCGAACTTGAACAGCTCCAGATTCGGACCCGCCATCGTTGCCCCGACGATATCAGCGAGATAGCCGGTGATGCACAGAGAGGTATGGTGGTAGTGTCGGGCTGAGCTAAACCGCACCTTTTTTTCCGCGCATAAAGCTGCCTTTTTCTACAATTTGCCGAGTTCCGATGGCCAATTAATAATAATGTGGAGACGCCTTCTGCTTTTGCTCACCACCACCACTCTCCCTTCTCATCATGACCTTTTTGGCAACACACACATGCATTGGGGTATCAATCGTATTGAACAGCTGGAGCGAGTTAGGGGGAACCGTCTAGTCGTCGCTTCCGTCGGGTACAGTGTTATCCGCCCCCTTGGCATCCGCCGTATATCCGACGAGCTCCTGTGCCATGTCCGGCACGCTGCCTCCGCCCGAAGTCTCCTGATCCGCAAACAGCGCATTCCTGCCCTGCACCGAACCGTAGATCTTGGAGGCGCTATGGCCCGCATTCTCCACCACGGACAGTGTATGCCCCAACAGCGTGCCTCGGAACCTCCTCGCGCCCGCCGACGACGAACTCGGCACATTAGGCTGTGGGTCTTTGCCCTCGAGCGCCGGGAAGGATCCAGGGAAGTTGCGCAGGTCGGCATCGGTGGCGGCGAGCAGGTTGATGTACTTCCAGTAGGCTAGGTTTCGATTGCGTCGTTTGGGTCCTCCTACCGCATGCGCCATGCACGTCTGGTCGCCCTCGTCGGTGCGTGTGTCGTTGAGCCCGACGATGTAGCGAACCTCCCTGGCGGCGTAGGTGCGAAAGAGATCGGGTGCGTTGCGGTTGCTCAGCGCCGCATAGTTGGACGTGTACCTGCGCGTGCCGTAGCGATAGTCGTTCCAGGCTGGACACGACGTGGTGTCCACCGCCACGGGACGATCGGGGCTAAAGTAGAGCTGCGACGATGGGTCGCCGATGACATAGCGCACGCTGAGCCTGGCAGGTGCCGGGTTGGCCATCCCGAGCACGGCGTAGCGCTGCAACATCTGTGCGCCTCCGCCGTGCGCCACAAAGGTGATGGTCTTCATCTTTGGGTACGCCTTGCGATTGGCGAATCGGCGAAGCATGGCATCGAGCACGCTGAAGGATGAGACGCCACTGGCGCGCGGGTGGGTGCTCGCTTCGCCTGCCGTCCAGGCGTTGAAATCGCCCCATGCGAGCTGCGTCGCGTTGTACGCACGACGGTCCTGGATGGTGCTGAAGAACATGGGCGCGACGCGGATCGAGTTGTTGCGCGCCGAACCGATGCCTGCATCGCGCGCGCGCGCCCACGCATTGTTGAGCACGCTAAAGTATGTGTTGGCATTGCGGTCGACACCGTGGACGATGATGAAGGCCGATTCGGCATCCGACTCGTTGGCCGGCGTCTTCGAGTACCATGTAAACACCTGCGATGTCGAGGTGACGTTGAGAGGTCGCGCATAGGCGCCAGCGGGTGTACGTCCTACAGTGCGGTGCGAAATGTCGCCCGATGTACCGCGCACCGAGGTGAATGCATCGCAAACCACCCCGGATACGCACAGCAGGAGCAGCAGCAGATGCAGCATGGTCGTTTACCAAGATGCCTCGCGATACGAATGGGCAGCGACTGGTCGAGAGGCAACCCGTACCAGCTCGTGCTTGCCCACGTCTAGGTGTCGATACCAGCCAAGCGGCTTGCTTCTGCCACCAGAAACTGGCGTCGTCGAGGATTGCCTGCGCCGCCGCTTTGTGCGCGCGCTCTCTTCATCCTGCACGAACCTTCCGGCTTCTTTTCGATTCTGCTCCTTCGCTCCGACACTCGGCATCCGCTTGTTGAATCTGGGCGTCAGATCCCCAAGCTCATTAACTGAGCGGCGGCGGTCAAGTTGGCACCACCATGCCGAGACGGCCAAGCGATGCACCGATCGGCCTTGTGCATGTACGCCAGCACCCCATCCTCGGCGTTCGGGCAGCGCGGCAGCGCAAATTTAAACGCCGCCCTTGGCAACTCCGACCCATGGGAGTCAAGGTGCGTCGATCTCATGGAACGAACGGCAGCCGGCTATCGTACGGTGACAGCCAACCCGTCCGACAGAACGCAGCAAGCGTTGGGCAAGCAAGAGGTGCCCTGAACATGCACAGCACGGCCGTTCTTCAACCGATGCGTCCGGGTGAGAGCCGTACAGTATTGAACAGCAGCGCCTGTCAGAAAATGTGCATATTTTGCTATCCTTCTTTTTCCTTTTTTCTGTCCTTCTTTTATTTTGCTTTTCCTCTTCTTTTTCCGAGTCGATTCGAACAGAAAATGACGGACAATGTTAGACCGACTAAATGATGGCTCGAGATCGGCGCCCAATCGGGGCGCAGGGTCTGAAGCTGGAAGCGCAGCGCGGGCGGTTCACGCGTGCGAGTCGGATCAGCTCAGACCAACACTTTTCTGAGCGAGCTGCCAAAAAGCCACGCGCCGCTCAGTCCAGCAGCAGTCCAGCAGTCAAGCAAGCTGAGCAGCACCGAGAGAGGGCCACACGTGAATCCCTCCCCACCGCCGGCCAGCTCAGCCTCGTGCCTTCATCATCATCATCATCATCATCATCATCACCATCCCTTCGTCGCCTATACCAACGCGTCGCCGTACCCTTTGCTCGTGCTCGACCTGGCATCGTCACGCGCCAACATGGACGGCCTCGTCGCCAGTCGCAACGATGCGCCGCCCGAGCCAGACCTCGTCTCCAAGGGCGGCCTCTCCTCCACCGACCTCTCGCCCTCGTCGTCCGCAGCTCGCTTCAACGGCCTCTTCGACACCTCCAGGCTCAAGAACTACTTTCGCTCCCTCCTCCCCGTCCTCCTCGACACAGATGCCGCCGTCATCTCCGAGCGCCTCCTCGACACGCCCGAGTGGAAGCACAACGCCTCCGTCTTTGCCTGCGACCCCAACGTCATGGCTGCCTACGTCAACAAGATTCGTCGCCACGACATCGCTGCAGATGCACACGACCACGACCTCTTCGACTATGAAATGTCCACACACGCTTCCTACTCGTCGCGCCACGTCTCCAGCATCGCGCTCATCAAGCGCGTCGCCGTCCTCGATGCAGCCGTGCCTCTCCCACATCAGCTCCACGTCCTGACGCTCTTTGGTCCCGCAGCTGCTCCTGCCACATCCACAGATGCGGATGCTGTTGCTGGGGCAACCGCGACGTCGTCGGACGCCGGTGCCAGGAACGGCACCTCATCCCTCGACGACGCCGATGACGCAACCTCCGCCTCCACGGTCCGCGAGAGCCCATACGAAGCGCTTCACAGCGTGGTCCACAACGTCATGTCGCCCTGGTTCGATGCCTTCGTCGCCAGCAAGGCTCCCAAGGACAAGTCGCTCGTATCCGGCGCAAAGCCAAAGGACAGCGACACAAAGATGGGCATCCCCATGGCAAAGCGCAAGTTCGCCGAGCTCGAACTCAGCCTCTTCCACCTTCAGCAGAACGTAGAGATCCCAGACATCACCCTCTCCATCCATCCCGTCGTGCGCGCCGCCGTAGACCGATGCCACGCCACCGCCACCCGCGTCAGCGTCGACGCCATCGAGCCCCCCTCGCTGCTCCAGGACTCCTCCTTCCTCAACAAGCTCCAGTCCGACGTCAACGCCTGGGTCAAGGAAGTGCAGACCATAACAAAGCTCGACCGCAGCGTCGCCTCGGGCTCCGCCTCCCAAGAGATCAACTTTTGGCTCTCCATGGAAAAGGCGCAGGAGTCCATCGAGCAGCAGCTCCGCTCCGACCCCATCGTCCTCACCCTCGACATCCTCAAACACGCAAAGCGCTTCCACGCAACCGTCTCCTTCCTCGCAGACACCGGCCTCAAGGACTGCGCCGAAAAGACGCACAACTACAACCTCCTCATGAAGGACTTCCCCATCAACGAGCTCCTCTCCGCCACCGACCTCGACAAGTGCGCAGACGCTCTCGCAGCCATCTTCAACCACCTCAACAAGAAGCTCCGCATCAGCCCCTACCCCGTCAAGCGCGCCCTCCCGCTCGTCGAGGCCATCAGCCGCGACCTTAACGACACCCTCCTCAAGGTGCTCGCCTCCCAGCGCATCATGTGGCAGGAGTTCCCGCGCTTCTCCGACACCATCTCGGCAACCGCAGACGTCTTCCACGTCTGGGACGAGCTCATCAAGGACTTTGTCAACATCGCTCGCGAAGTCACCCGCAAGCGCTCCGAAAAGTTCCTCCCCATCAAGATCAATCCGGCACACGCAAAGCTCCGCGAGCGTCTCAACTACATCGGCGCTTTCCGAAAGACGCACGAACAGCTCCGCGCCATGGTCAGCTCCGGCAAAGGCCTCATCCTCCCCGGCGCATCGGCGGCGGCTGGCACCGCAGCCACAGGCGCCTCCAACGACCGCCAAATCACCACACAGAACCTCGCCGGCATCGAGATGAGCGAAGAGATCCGCGCCGCCTACGACCAGGTCAAGGTCATCGATGTCCTCGACGTCTCCCAGGAGGGCACCGAGATCTGGACCACCGCCGAAGGCGCCTACAACGAGCGTGTGGCGCGCGTCGAAAACACGCTCATCGCCCGTCTGCGCGATCTTCTCGGCCAGGCAAAGTCGGCGCGCGAGATGCTCCGCGTCCTCTCGCAGTTCAACAGCCTCTTTGTCAGGCCCAAGGTGCGCGGCGCCGTCCAGGAGTACCAGCAGCAGCTGCTCAACAGTGTCAAAGCCGACATCAAGTCGCTTCACGACAAGTTCAAGGCGCAGTATCGCCCTTCCGAGGCGAATCACATGAGCCAGCTTCGCGACGTCCCCGAGATCGCAGGCGCCATCATCTGGGCACGCCAGATCGAGCGCCAGCTCAACATTTACATGAAGCGCGTCGAAGACGTGCTCGGCAAGGGCTGGGAGCTCTATGCAGAGGGCCAGAAGCTGCAGAGCGAGAGCGAGACCTTCCGGCGCAAGCTCGACACGCGCTCCCTCTTCGACAGCTGGCTCCACGACATCAATCGCCGCGACATGACCATCGCCGGCCGCGTCTTCGACGTCACCAAGAACCGCGCCGCCAACAACGCGCTCCAGCTCAGCGTCAACTTTGACGGCCACACCATCTCGCTCTTCAAGGAGGTGCGCAACCTCATCTGGCTCAACTTCCAGATCCCGCACGCCATCACCAACCTCGCCAAGGACGCAAAGAAGGTCTACCCGCACGCCGTCTCGCTCATGGAGACCGTGCGCACCTACAACCAGACCTGCGGTCTCGTGCGCGCCAATCCAGAGATCACCTGCCTCATCGCACAGGTCTACGCCGACGCCCATCAGCTCATCTCCCAGGGCATGACGCTCCGCTGGGAGCACTTTGCAAACATCTACGAGAGCCACCGCGCCGCGTCGTACCTGCCCGGCTCGGGCGCAGACTCCGCCCGCGAGAATCGTCAGGTTGCCTTCGTCCGCCAATTTGCCAGCATCGTCAGCCTCTTCCAGGACAAGACCGCAGAGCTCATCGAGATCCAGCGCGACATGCGCGCCACCATCGACGAGCTCGGCAAGTGCGCCTACCGCTCCGACGCCTTTGCAGAGCGTCTGCAGAAGATCCAGAACACCATCGACAAGCTCAACCTCGAGGGATACCCCAACCTCGAAGAGTGGGTTGGCAATCTCGACAGCCTCATCGAAGACGTGCTGCTGCGCCGCCTCAAGTCGGTCAGTGCCGCCTGGTGCAAGGCTTTCGTCGGCCACGGCGCGAGCCAGGGCGGTGCAGGCGCCGCGCGCGCCGATCGCAGGTCCAAGAAGCTATCCGTCAACGGCACGGCTGCAGGCGCCGCCCAGGACGCGGCCGAGGGCGCCGTCGAGGACATTGTGCTGGAACCCATCACGCACGAGGTGCGCATCCAGAACCAGGTCATCTTCCTCGACCCTCCGCTCGAGAATGCGCGTGCTTCGTGGTTCCGACAGCTCCACGAGGTCCTCTCGGTCGTCTGCTGCCTCACGCGCGTCCAGAGCTCGCGCTACGAGATCGGCCTCCAGATGCGCACCAAGCAGCGTGTCGTCGAGCACGACTACACCTCGCTGCTCACACGCTTCCAGGACGACTCGCTCGAGCGGCCGTTTGTGCTCATCGAGGCCAAGCTCGCCGAGGTGGGCAGCTACGTCGCAAAGTGGCTCCAGTTCCAGTCGCTGTGGGACCTCGAGTCGGAGCATGTGTTTGCGCGTCTCGGCGACTCGCTCGCCAGCTGGCAGCAGCTGCTCGCCGAGATCCGCCGCACGCGCGCCACCTTTGACAACTCGGACACCCAGCGCTCGTTTGGCATCTGCGTCATCGACTACGACCAGGTGCAGAGCAAGGTCAACGCGAAGTACGACACCTGGCAGCGCGACATCCTCAACCGCTTCGGCACCAAGCTCGGCGCCGCCATGCGCGACGTGCACGCCGCCGTCGCAAAGGCGCGCATCGAGCTCGAGCAGCACAGCATCGAGGGCAGCTCCACCGCGCAGGCGGTCACCTTCATCACGTTTGTCCAGGACCTCAAGCGCAAGACCAAGGCGTGGCAGCCGCAGATCGACGTCTTTGGCACGGGCCAGAAGACGCTCGAGCGACAGCGCTACATGTTTCCGCAGGACTGGCTCTACGTCGATCAGGTCGAGGGCGAGTGGAGCGCCTTCCAGGAGATCCTCACGCGCAAGAACGCCAGCATCCAGGAGCAGCTTGCCGGCCTGCAGATGAAGATCATCGCAGAGGACAAGATCGTGAGCGACAAGATGTCGACGCTCATCAGCGAGTGGGAGCAGCAGAAGCCCATCCAGGGTACGCTCAAGGCCGATGGCGCCATGAACACCATCAATGTATTCGAGTCGCGCGTCGCCAAGCTCGCCGAAGACCGTGCCTTGGTCGTGCGCGCCAAGGAGGCGCTCGACCTCGAGCACACGCAGGACGACCGCCTCGAGCCCGTCTTTGAGGAGCTGCGCGATCTCAAGACGGTCTGGACCGCGCTCTCGGGCACCTGGAGCCAGCTCGCCGAGATCCGCGACACCAACTGGAGCAACGTGCAGCCGAGAAAGCTGCGGCAGCAGCTGGATGCGCTGCTCGCGCAGACGCGCGACATGCCCAGCCGCATGCGCCAATACGCGGCGTTCGAGTACGTGCAGGAGCACCTGCGCGCGCTGCTCAAGAGCAACGCCGTCATCTCGGATCTCAAGTCCGAGGCGATGCGCGAGCGTCACTGGCGCGCGCTCTTCAAGCAGCTCAAGGTGCAGGACCACTACTCGGCCAGCAGCATGACGCTCGGCACCGTGTGGGACCTCGACCTCAAGAGGCACGACGCCGCCATCAAGGCCGTCGTCGCCCAGGCGCAGGGCGAGCTCGCACTCGAGGAGTACCTCAAGCAGGTGCGCGAGGCCTGGACCAACTACACGCTCGATCTGGTGCACTACCAGAACAAGTGCCGCCTCATCCGCGGCTGGGACAACCTCTTCCAGCTCGCGGGCGACAACCTCAACGCGCTGCGCGCCATGTCCATGAGCCCGCACTACAAGGTGTTTGAGGAGGAGGCGTCGCTCTGGGAGGACAGGCTGTCCAAGATCTCGGTGCTCTTCGACACGTGGATCGAC
This sequence comes from Moesziomyces parantarcticus, assembly GCA_023212605.1. Classification (NCBI taxonomy): domain Eukaryota; kingdom Fungi; phylum Basidiomycota; class Ustilaginomycetes; order Ustilaginales; family Ustilaginaceae; genus Moesziomyces; species Moesziomyces parantarcticus. Next base: position 113,425 of record JALCCF010000010.1, on the reverse strand, counting down.
GTCCAGCGCCAGTGGGTGTATCTCGAGGGCATCTTTAGCGGCAGCGCCGAGATCCGCCACATCTTGCCCGTCGAGAGCTCGCGCTTCCAGAACATCAACACCGAGTTCCTCACTGTGATGCGCAAGGTGTACAAGTCGCCCTTCGTCCTCGACGTGCTCAACATCCCGGGCGTGCAGAAGAGCCTCGAGCGCCTGGCCGACCTGCTCAGCAAGATTCAGAAGGCGCTCGGAGAGTACCTCGAGCGCGAACGCGCCAACTTCCCACGCTTCTACTTTGTCGGTGACGAGGACCTGCTCGAGATCATCGGCAACTCCAAGGACACGGCGCGCATCCTCAAGCATCTCAAGAAGATGTTTGCCGGTATCGCGACCGTCGAGCTTGACGAGGCGGCGGGCATGCTCACCGCCATGGTCAGCCGCGAGGGCGAGACGGTGCCCTTCCGAACGCCGATCCTGCTCAAGGACTACCCCAAGATCAACGACTGGCTCGCCAAGGTCGAGAGCGAGATGCGGCTGTCGCTCGCCGAGCTTCTGTCCGAAGCCGCCACCGAGCTCGAGACGTTCTACTCGAGCGTGGACTCGCTCACGCTCGAACGGTTCTTGGCGTGGATCGCAAAGTACCCAGCGCAGCTCGTTGTGCTTGCGGTGCAGGCGCGCTGGACGGCGATGGTGGATGCGGCATTCGAGGGCGGCGCTGGACTGCAGCATCCGCTCGACGTCGTGCTTCGCGGGCTCGACCTGCTCGCCGACACGGTGCTGACCGATGTAGAGGCGCTGCAGCGCCGCAAGTGCGAGCACCTCATCACCGAGCTCGTGCACCAGCGAGACGTCATCCGCCTGCTTGTGCAGCACAAGGTCGAGAACGCACGCGACTTTAACTGGCTCTCGCAGATGCGCTTCTACCTCAACCGCCAGGTGGACAAGCCGCTCGACCGCCTCACGGTGCAGATGGCCAACGCCACCTTCCCGTATGGCTACGAGTATCTGGGTGTGCCGGATCGCCTGGTGCAGACGCCGCTCACCGACCGGTGCTACCTGACGCTCACGCAGGCGCTCAACTACAAGCTCGGAGGCGCGCCGTTCGGACCTGCGGGCACGGGCAAGACCGAGTCGGTCAAGGCGCTCGGCGTGCAGCTAGGCATGTTTGTCATCGTCTTCTGCTGCGACGAGACGTTTGACTTCCAGGCCATGGGCCGCATCTTTGTGGGTCTCTGCCGTGTCGGCGCGTGGGGCTGCTTCGACGAGTTCAACCGACTCGAGGAGCGCATCCTGTCGGCCGTGTCGCAGCAGATCCAGAGCATCCAGCAGGGTCTGGCCGACTCGAGCAGCAGCATCACCAGCAGCAGCGCAGGCGAGATCGAGCTGCTCGGCAAAAAGGTGCCGCTCAACGACCGCGTCGGCATCTTCATCACCACCAACCCGACGTACGCCGGCCGATCCAATCTGCCAGACAACCTCAAGAAGCTCTTCCGCAACATGGCCATGACGCATCCGGACCGCGAGCTGATTGCGCAGGTGATGCTCTTCTCGCAGGGCTTCCGCACCGCAGAGACGCTCGCCTCCAAGATCGTGCCGTTCTTCAATCTGTGCCTCGAGCAGCTCAGCCCGCAGCCGCACTACGACTTTGGCCTGCGTGCGCTCAAGGCGGTGCTGGTGAGTGCGGGTCAGCTCAAGCGCGAGCACATGCTTGCCGGCGGCGACGGCGAGGTGGCGACGCACGCGTCGATCGAGGTGTCGGAGCAGGAGATCCTCATCCAGAGCGTGTCCGAGACGATCGTGCCCAAGCTGGTGGCCGAGGACGTGCCGCTGCTCAAGAGCCTGCTCTCGGACGTGTTCCCCGGCGTCGAGTACAAGCCGGTGAACCTCGACGTCCTGCGCGGCCACATCGAGGCGGTGTGTGCCGAGCGTCACCTGGTCGAGGGCGGGCTGTGGACGGACAAGGTACTGCAGCTGTACCAGATCCAGAAGATCTCGCACGGTCTCATGCTCGTCGGGCCGTCCGGCACGGGCAAGACGCAGGCGTGGCAGGTGCTGCTCGCGGCACTCGAGCGGCTCGAGGGTCAGGAGGGCGTGTCGTACGTCATCGACCCCAAGGCCGTATCCAAGGAGAGCCTGTACGGCACGCTCGACCCGACGACGCGCGAGTGGAACGACGGCCTGTTCACGCAGGTGCTGCGCAAGATCATCGACAACGTGCGCGGCGAGAGCGCCAAGCGCCACTGGATCGTGTTTGACGGCGACGTCGATCCCGAGTGGGTCGAGAACCTCAACTCGGTGCTCGACGACAACAAGCTGCTGACGCTGCCCAACGGCGAGCGCCTCAACCTGCCGCCCAACGTGCGCATCATGTTTGAGGTCGAGTCGCTGCGCTACGCGACGCTGGCGACGGTGTCGCGCTGCGGCATGATCTGGTTCAGCGACGACATTGTGCGCCCGTCGATGCTGTACTCGCGCTACCTCACGGGTCTGCGCTCGACGCCCATCGAGCTCGACGACGACGAGCTGGGCGGTGCGGTGGCGGCGCGCCGTGCTGCCGCTGCGGCTGCTTCGGGCGCTACAGCCACGACGAGCGAGGCGAGCCCGGACTTGCTGGTGCAGCGTGCGGTGGCCGATGCGCTGGCGCCGTTCTTCGACGACGACGGCCTGGTCAACGGCGCGCTCGAGTTTGCGCGGTCCAAGCCGCACATTATGGACTTTACCGAGGCGCGCGCGCTGTCGACGCTGTTTTCGCTGGTGAACAAGACGATCCGCAACGTGCTCGACTACAATGCGCAGCATCCGGACTTCCCGCTCGGCGCCGAGCAGGTCGAGGCGTATGCGACGCGGCGGCTGCTGCTCGCGCTCGTGTGGGCGTTTACGGGCGATGCGAAGCTCGAGGTGCGCGCCGAGATGGGCGATCATCTGCGCGGGCGCACGGGCGTCGAGCTGCCGCCGCTGGGCGCGGGCGCGTCGCTGATCGACTGGGACGTGACGCTGACGCGCGGCGCGGTGGAGTGGACGTCGTGGCTGAGCAAGGTGCCTACGATCGAGATCGACACGGCGGCGGTGTCGGCGGCGGACGTGGTGGTGCCCACCATCGACACGGTGCGCCACGAGGACGTGCTGTACTCGTGGCTCTCGGAGCACAAGCCGCTCATGCTGTGCGGGCCGCCGGGCTCGGGCAAGACTATGACGCTGTTTTCGGCGCTGCGCAAGCTGCCGGATATGGAGGTGGTAGGGCTCAACTTTTCGTCGGCCACGACGCCCGAGCTCATCCTCAAGACGTTTGAGCAGTACTGCGAGTACCGCAAGACGCCCAACGGCATTGTGCTGTCGCCGACGCAGATCGGGCGCTGGCTCGTGCTGTTCTGCGACGAGATCAACCTGCCTGCGACGGACAAGTACGGCACGCAGCGTGTGATTTCGTTCCTGCGCCAGCTCGTCGAGAGCGGCGGCTTCTGGCGCATCAGCGACAAGGCGTGGGTGCGGCTGGAGCGCATCCAGTTTGTGGGCGCGTGCAATCCGCCCACGGATCCGGGGCGTGTGGCGCTGTCGCATCGCTTCCTGCGGCATGCGCCGCTCATCATGGTGGACTATCCGGGCGAGATCTCGCTCAACCAGATCTACGGCACGTTCAACCGCGCGCTGCTCAAGGTGACGCCCAACCTGCGCGGGTATGCCGAGGCGCTGACGGCGGCCATGGTGGACTTTTACCTGGCGAGTCAGCGCCGCTTTACGCCCGACATCCAGGCGCACTATGTGTATTCGCCGCGTGAGCTGACGCGGTGGATGCGCGGCATCTTTGAGGCGATTCGCGAGCTCGAGGCGTTGTCGGTCGAGGGGCTGGTGCGCGTGTGGGCGCACGAGGGGCTTCGGCTGTTCCAGGACCGTCTGGTGGCGCGCGACGAGAAGCGGTGGACGGACGAGCAGCTGGATGCGGTGGCGGCGCATCGCTTCCCCAGCGTCGACACGGGTGTGGCGCTGGCGCGGCCGATCTTGTTCAGCAACTGGCTGAGCAAGGAGTACAGGAGTGTAGATCGCGAGGCTGTGCGCGAGTATGCCAAGGCGCGACTCAAGGGGTATTCGGACGAGGAGCTCGAGGCGAGTTTGGTGTTGCACGATAGTGTGTTGGATCTTGCGCTGTCGTGTGATCGGGTGTTACGTCAGCCTGCTGGGCACCTGTTGTTGATTGGGGCTTCGGGGAGTGGGCGTACTACGGTGACGCGATTCTGTGCGTGGATGCGGGGGTTGTCGCTGTTCAGTATCAGCACGAGCAACCGGTATACGGAGGAGCATTTTGACGACGACCTGCGTGCGCTGTTGCGACGCGTTGGATGTCGGGGCGAGAAGGTGTGTTGGACGATCGACGAGTCTCAGATGTCGAATGCAGCTCGGTTGGAGAAGCTCAATACGTTGCTGGCGAATGCAGAGGTGGCAGGGCTGTTCGAGGGCGACGAGTATGCGAGTCTCGTCAGTGCCCTGCGCGAAGCGAGCCAGAGAAACGGCCTCATGCTCGACCAGGACGAAGAGCTGTTTGCCTTCTTCCGCGCCGAAATCACGCGCAACTTGCATGTGGCGCTGACGATGAACCCGCCAGAAGGAGGCACGGGCTCCAAAGCTGCTGCCAGCCCAGCCCTCTTCAACCGCACAAGCATCCTGTTCTGTTGGTAGTCACCCGCCCAACCATTCCCAATTGATTGCACCCAAGTGATGTAGAAATGTTTGCAGCTGAAGAAAGCTCGTGTGCAAGTGGTGTCAAGTCTTGCACGCCCCACCAACCAAACATCGCATCCATGTCGCAGCGCCGAGCATGTCGAGACAGTCGTGCCTTCCCCAACTCATCGGTGTGCGCGCGTCGAGCCTGCACGACGCCGCGGTTACCTTTCCTTCTCGTCCAAGAGCCTCGTCATGCCTCAAGCCGAAGCAGCGCAATTGACACTGCATACTCTTCACACACACATCACGATCACAAAAAGGTAAGAGGATACGCCGCAACCCGGTGCACGTGCGACGGCTTGGGCTCATGGGGGAATCATTGTATCATTGCAGAGCTGTGCTGGTGCGGCTGCAACACAGCCTAGTCGTATCGAGCACCGATCAGTTGCCGCCACGCAGACGCAGCACGAGGTGGAGCGTGCTCTCCTTCTGGATGTTGTAGTCCGAAAGAGTGCGGCCGTCTTCGAGTTGCTTGCCGGCAAAGATGAGGCGCTGCTGGTCAGGCGGGATACCCTCCTTGTCCTGGATCTTGGCCTTGACATTGTCGATCGTGTCGCTGGATTCGACCTCGAGCGTGATCGTCTTGCCCGTCAGCGTCTTGACGAAAATCTGCATACCACCACGGAGACGCAGGACGAGATGAAGAGTGCTCTCCTTCTGGATGTTGTAGTCGGACAGCGTACGCCCATCCTCGAGCTGCTTGCCCGCGAAGATCAATCGCTGCTGGTCGGGGGGGATGCCCTCCTTGTCCTGGATTTTGGCCTTCACGTTGTCAATCGTGTCCGACGACTCGACCTCGAGCGTGATGGTTTTTCCAGTGAGCGTCTTGACGAAAATCTGCATACCACCACGGAGTCGCAACACAAGGTGGAGCGTCGACTCCTTCTGAATGTTGTAGTCCGAAAGAGTACGGCCGTCTTCGAGCTGCTTGCCGGCAAAGATGAGGCGCTGCTGGTCAGGCGGGATACCCTCCTTGTCCTGAATCTTGGCCTTGACATTGTCGATCGTGTCGCTGGATTCGACCTCGAGCGTGATCGTCTTGCCGGTCAACGTCTTGACGAAGATCTGCATACCACCACGCAAGCGGAGGACGAGGTGGAGGGTCGACTCCTTCTGGATGTTGTAATCAGACAGGGTGCGGCCGTCTTCGAGCTGCTTTCCTGCGAAAATGAGACGCTGCTGGTCGGGAGGGATGCCTTCCTTGTCCTGAATCTTGGCCTTGACATTGTCGATGGTGTCCGACGACTCGACTTCAAGGGTGATGGTCTTGCCGGTCAAGGTCTTGACGAAGATCTGCATACCACCGCGGAGACGCAGCACGAGGTGGAGGGTCGACTCCTTCTGGATGTTGTAGTCCGAGAGGGTTCGGCCATCCTCCAGCTGCTTGCCGGCAAAGATGAGGCGCTGCTGGTCAGGGGGAATGCCCTCCTTGTCCTGGATCTTGGCCTTGACGTTGTCAATGGTGTCCGACGACTCCACCTCGAGGGTGATGGTCTTGCCGGTCAGAGTCTTGACAAAGATCTGCATGGCCTGGGAGAGAGAATCAAGCGGAGGGATAGGGTCAGTATGCTGCGACAAGTCAGAGATGGTGAGGGATCCGACGCTCATTGGACGAGCGGGCGCGTCGCCTACAGACCCTGCAGACGACGTGCATGAGCGTCGCAGAGTCGCAGCGGCGGATGGATGGATGCTCCACTTACTAGTTGTGGTCCGCTGAGCGAGTCACGGATGCAAACGGGGTGATGATGGTGGCAAAGATTGTGGTGAAAAAAGCGAGGTGCGAGGATACCAGGGTGAGTAGAAGGTATCTGGTGATGGGTGTGTGGAAAGGAAGCGGATGGCTGAGCTGAGCCACGAGTTGGTTATATACACGGCGCTTGCACTGCGGGCAGTTGCGGTGCGGTGGAGACTGGCCGAGTGCGCTCGCTGCTTGCGGCAGCGCACGGCTCTCAAAGGGCCGGGGAGACAGGGCGAGAGAGGCAGAAGAGCGTGGGGAGCGGCTTTGCTGAGCTAGGCGCCACCCTGAGCGCCGACTGGGCACACTGGCGCAGAGCCTCGCTTCGGACGTAAGGGTGCAGGGCGTGGCGAGATGAGACGAGACGAGGCGAGGCGAAAGCGCAGTGTGTGCGTGCGATGGCTGAGTCGCGTTATCTCAGGCGGTGCAGCGTGCAGCGTGCGTGATCTGTGCAGACCGGGGGCGGGCGCCTCGTCTGTAATCGGCCGATTCGAAGTTGGAAATCGCGAGAAAATCGCGGGCCACCGATGCGTCGAAATTTCCTTTTGCAGAGCCAGAAAGGAGCGATTGTAAGCCAGCGCCGAGCTTCGAATTCGAAAGGGCTCGAGGGCGTGAGGGTCAGCCAGGGGTTCCGTGCATCGCGCATCGGGTGCCAGACAATGGGCACCGAGTCTGATCTGGACCCGCTCCTGCTCCCGCCCAGACCGGCCTCGCCTCGGTCAACTGCCAACCGCAGCACGATGATGGCATGACGTGCCGAACACAGCGCACCCTGGCGCCCACGTTGTTTTCTTCTTCCGCTGCTGCTTGTCGATCAATGCTGTCAAGTGGTACCGACGTGCCGAGCCCGCCACCGAGTCAAGCCGAAAGAACGAGCCGAAGGGACAAGCCCGAAGCATCCGCAGCTGAGTATCGATCGGGGCCTCTCGGGATCAGCCAAAGTGGAGGCATCGATTGGAGAAATTTCCGGCCTGTTGGCCGAGACCCTGAGCTGTTCGCGGGCTGAGTCTTCTTGCTCAGCTCCTCCATCATCGTCAATATCGATCTCCGTCTCTGCTGGCTGATTGTCCGGAGCAGTCACACGTCTCACTTCTTGTCGATGATCACAAGTCGCCTAGGGCTGTGATCAACATCAGAGGCAAGCTTCCTATCTGGCTTTTCCATCCAAGCCTGAATGGCCGCGAGCAATCACGCCCGGCAATCTGGCGTTCGTCGTCGTGCATCGGATCGCTGACTCGTTTTGCATTCTTGTCATTGCTGCTGCTTGCATCTCTGCTCGTGCCATGTCTCATCCACGACAGGCTGGTGCATCGCATCCATCACGCCATGCTGCCGCTTCTTCGTCCAGCATCAGCGCTCGTCGCTCCCTCACCCCGCCACCATCCTCCTCAACCACAGAACCACCGAACAAGCGGCTGAGGAAGCAGAACGCACCGTCAGACGACACGCATCCTAACCTTGATCGCCTTCTAGATGCGTTCGATTCCGGCATCGATGAGGAGCAGCAAAGACGTCGTGTGCTCGAAGAGAGTCGCAAACGCAGGCAGGCCATTCTCGAGAGGCATCGCGGCTCCCAGAGCGTTCAGACTTCGGAAGGCACCCCCGCTCCCAGTACTGCTGGCTCGACCCCGAAAAGCGAGGCGCAACAGGTGCAGCCTCAATCCGAGCAGTCTTTCTCGCTGGTCAAGACCGCCCCACACACCACCGACGCATCACCTGATGGCAGTCCCAATGGCCAGGACGCATCCGCAGCTGAATTTGACCCTGACGCCGATCGAGCGCAAGAGCTCAAGCGCCTCGAGCAACGGCGTAAAGACGCTCCACCCCCTGCAAACGACCCATCCGAGCCGCATCCATCAAAGCGCAACGACCAGCAGGAGTTCGAAGAGATAGAAGTGACCGACGACGAAGACGACGACGACATGGACATGTTTGCGCTCTCCGACGACGACGAGGCATCCAAACAGGATGCTAGACCAAAAAAGACCAAGATCATTCGCGTCCCATTGCGCGGCGCCTCGGCTGCCACATCGGCAGTCAAGTCCACGGCAGCACCCATCCCTGACCCGACTGCTGCTAGCACCGCCAACCTGTCGAGCAACTGGGACGACAGCGACGGCTACCTGCGCACCATCCTCGGCGAGACGCTCGACGAGCGCTACCAGATCTCGGCGGTGCTGGGCAAAGGCATGTTTGCGTCCGTGGTGCGCGCACGCGATCTGCGATGCGACGGCCGACAAGTCGCCATCAAGATCGTCCGCGTCCAGGAAAGCATGTATCGAGCCGGGCTCAAGGAAGTGGCCATCCTGCGCAAGCTCAACCACGCGGATCCGGACGATCGCAAGCACATCGTACGATTGGAGCGCCACTTTGACTACAAGGGTCACCTGTGCATGGTGTTCGAGTCGCTCAACATGAATCTGCGCGAAGTCGTTCGCAGGTACGGCCGCGATGTCGGGCTCAACCTGCAGGCGGTGCGTGTGTATGCGCACCAGCTGCTGCTCGCGCTGTCGCACCTCGCCAAGAACGAGGTGATGCATGCCGACATCAAGCCGGACAATGTGCTGGTTAACGAGTCCAAGACCACGCTCAAGCTGTGCGATCTGGGCTCGGCGTCGTACCTCAGCGAGATGGAGATCACCCCCTACCTCGTCTCGAGGTTCTACCGTGCGCCCGAGATCATTCTCGGCCAGCCGTACGATTGTGCGATCGACGTATGGTCGACGGGCTGCACGCTGTTCGAGCTCGCCACGGGCAAGATCCTGTTTCCAGGTCGGACGAACAATCACATGCTGCTGCTGATGCAGGAAGCGCGAGGGCGGTTCACGGCCAAGCAGCTGCGCAAGAGCCATTTCGGCGAGCAGCACTTTGACGACACCAACGCGTTCCTGAGCATCGAGACGGACAAGAATACACGCCAAGAGGTGGTGCGCAGGGTGATGCTTGGCAAGCCGAGTGCCGATCTGCGCTCGCGTCTGCTGCCCAGCGATGCGGCCAAGCGCCTCAAACCCGATGAAGTCAAGGCGACCAATGCGCTCATCGATCTGCTCGAGCGCTGTCTCGAGCTCGATCCTGCCAAGCGCATCACCGCCAAAGAGGCGCTTGGGCATGCGTTCTTTGCCAACATGTGATGCGGCGAGAATCGACACCATGCACAAGATGCACTTGCGTATGAGTAGTATGAGTAGTGTCCGTGTAAAGGTTGAATTGGACCCTGAAAGAATGAGGGAACGAGCGCGGACCCCAAGGGCGTGGCGGGAAATTGAAGCGCCGACGCCCTCGAATGAGCCCCAGGGTCACGCGCAGCTGGCGCCTAACCTCCACCTCTCGCTCACTTGACTTTGCTCGTGACGACCATCACAGCTCGGTATGAGTACGTCTGGAGGCGGGTGGGAGACGCAGCTCGCGCAGGCGTACGATCACGCCCAGCGTGCGACCAAGGCCGAGCTTGCACGCGACTACTCGGCTGCCTTTGAGCTGTACGTGCGCTCGGGCCAGCTCTTCCTGCATCTTCTCAACCACCCGCAGCCCGGCTCCTCGCAAGATGCGACGCGCGACCGACTCAAGCAGATGGTGCACAAGGTGACTGCGCGCGCCGAAAAGATCAAGGCTACGCACAAGGACGTGCGCCCCGTCGAGCGCGATGTGCTCAGCACCGAACAGCAGGCTGCCATCCTCGCGGCTTCCGCCAAGATCAACGCAAGACACTTTCCAATATGGACGGATCGCCCGCAGGCATCATCGTCGTGCCAGGCTCAACCGGAATTATCGCCAGGTCAGATCGCCAAGAAGGCGCAGTTCAAGAGGGCTAGTCAGGTGGCAACTTCAGACGCACTAGGATGGGGATGTCGACTGCGCGGCCACGAGATTGTGCAGGACATTGTGACCGACTGCTCGTTCGTAGCTGCGCTCGAAGCGGCGGCCGAACACGATCACCGCTTCGGCACATCCCTCGCCACCTCCTCGCTGTATCCGCAAGATTCCTTTGGCCGACCGCAGCGTAGCGCCTCGGGTCGGTACCGCGTGAAGCTGCACGTCAACGGCGTGCCGCGTTGCGTCGAGATCGATGACCATCTCCCCTACTACCCGCCCGAAGCCGGGGGGCGGCTGATGGGCGCCACGTCGCGCGAAGGCCAGACCACCTGGCCTGCGCTGCTCGAAAAGGCATTCCTCACGCTCATGGGCGGATACGACTTTGGCGGGTCCAATGCGAGCATCGATGCGCATGCGCTCACGGCGTGGATACCCGAACACGTCTTTCTCCGCCACGCCGGGTTCCAGCGCGAAAAGACGTGGACTCGCTTCCATGCAGCGTGGACGCAGGGACGATGCTTTGCTACCGTCGGCACGGGGAAGACGGCAGTGGCTTCGCTGGTGCCCAGCCACAACTATGCGATTCTGGGCGTGCGGGTGTGCGGAAGCCACCGGTACGTCACACTCATGAACCCCTGGAGACACGCAGCGGGCCAGCATCCGAGCATCGCGGTGGAGACGCAGGCAGTGGACGGTCTGGTGGATGCGATGGACAGGTTGCACGTGGATGCACAGGCGACGTTCACAGTGACGTGGGACGATCTATGCACGCATTTCGACTCACTCTTCCTCAACTGGGATCCGAACATGTTTGCGCACACCCTCAGCGTTCATTCGAGCTGGAGACGCGCGACGCCCGAGGGCAGCGGGGCGAAAGTGGATCAGCCCGATCCAAGGTTTCGCCTGCTGGTCCCACCACGCACCACTCCCGCCGATAGGACCGGCGAGGAAGAGGTGTGGATCCTGCTTACGCGGCACATCTCCACCACCTCCGATCGACCGGACTCTGCATCCTCAGAAGCAGCGCAAGAGTACATTGCCGTGCACGTGTTTGAAGACGATGCGTCGCACGGGGATGGGCCGGCTTCGGTGGCGTCGGTGGGGCAAGCGCGTCAAGTAGGTGCCTATGTCGATGGCACGCACTGTCTGGTTCGCTTCAAGCCCACGCTGCGCACTGGCGATGCGTCTGCCGTGCAGCGCAGTTTCACCGTCGTTCCTTCTCGACGCACCTCGCATGGCGTCGAGACGCGGTACACGCTTTGCGTATACTCGCACCAGGCGCTTTCGATCTCCGAGGTGCGGACGAGGCTTGCGTTTCGGGACACCGTCACTGGCTGCTGGACCAGCCGTACTGCCGGGGGCAACGCTACGCTGGCGACATTCATGTCGAATCCGCAGTACACGCTCACGATCCCTGCGGAGGGAGAGGTGCAGCTGAGCCTTACGCTTGAATGTTCGGATCGTCGCGTGCCTGTTCAGCTCCTCGTCGCCTATCCCGGTACGGCGCGCGGGGGTCGCGTGACGAATCTCACCGAAGGCGATGTGGTCCTATCAAGCGGCATGTACCACCACGGGCTTGCGCTGTGTAGTACGGCTCAACCGGGTCGGAAGGGGTTGCGACCAGGCACGTATACGCTCGTTGCATCCACGTTTGAAGCGGCCACAACTGCGGAGTTTACGCTCACCATCGAAACGACTCGGCCAGTGCAGCTCAAACCCATCGCGCTCGAGGGCGCAGGAATGTTCCACCGACGCATCACGGGTGCGTGGTCAGGCATCAGCGCCACAGGCTCGCGTGCCAACACCGCCTACTTCGAAAATCCCTCGTGGAAGATCGATGTTCCCACACCAGGCATGGGGCTGGTGGCTAGGATCAGAGCAACTGCGCCACAAGAGACCGTCCGACCGTATGTCAATCTGACACTCTTCCAAGACACGCAAGAAGTCGCTGGCAGCGGCGCATATACCGATCTGCCATGTGGAGCCGTGGTGGAAGTGTCAAAGCTCAAGGCTGCATCGTACACTCTGGTCGCATCGACGTACAAGCCCGACGTGCACGCTGCATTTGCCATCGATCTATACACCGCCGTTCGCTGCGACGTCACACCACTCTGAAACCCCCATCACAATCGCATTTCTATGGAGACAGTGATTTTGGCCGTGCGCGTGATCCCCACTGCGTGCTGACGGCGTAGAATCCCGGTACGGCGTTTGTTGCCCACTCGAGTTCGGGCAGGGCCAGCAGATCGCGCAGATACGTCTTGTTGCCGTCCGTCTGTTCGACTGCCTCGCCATACGCCACCCAGTCCGCATCGGGGCGACGGTTGAAGAAGACCGAGTCCGGATGTGCCCATGCCTTGTGTCCGGCCGTCGTCGTATACGTCATCGTCACCGCATCGTAGCGCGCCACATTCGCATACAGACCCGTGAGCATGCACCTCGTAATTCGCTCCACCGCATCCTCGCGTCCGCGCACCGAAGCGTGTGCGTCGAGCTTGAAGCGCACCATGAAGCGTTCGAGCTGTTGGCGGATCGAGAGCGCGCGACTGAGCGCGCCAAAGTTGAGCCGGTGCCGATGCGCCCACTTTGCACTCTTGCGCCCCACGCGATCGTCGGTGAAGGCAAGAAACACGTTGAGCAGCGTAAACACATCGCCCTGCTGCGCGGCAAAGCTACGCTGGCTTAGCAGCGTCGGCACCGTGTGCGGCGCAACGAACAATGTGCTCACCTGCATGGTTGCGAGGATGGCGAGCATTTCGTGCGCGCATGCGAACGCGGGCTCGGCCGACGCTACGAGGATGCGTGCCAGATGCGGCGGCAGCGGCAGCTCAGCCATCACTGCTCCCCGCTCGGTCAGCCGCGCGTACTCGTCGAGCGCACCGAGCTCCACCAGCCTCTGCAGACCCGCGGCTAGCAGCGCAGGCGGCGGGGCGGGAGGCACCCACTCGAAGCGCGCCAGGTTGTCGATCCCCAGCGCCTTGAGCATCAGCACGGGCGCCGCCAAGTCGATGCGCGTGAGCTCGGGCGGTGTCGATGCGTGCATCTGCTGCAGAGTCCGCTCCGTATACAGCCGGAAGCACTTGCCCTCACGCGTCCGCCCGGCTCGTCCCGCTCGCTGCACGGCCGACGCACGCGAGATCGGCACAACGCCCAGCACGTCCCTCCCCGCCGCCGTTGTAGTGCGCAGCTTGACGAGGCCGCAGTCGACGACGTAGACGATGCCGTCGAGCGTGATGCTCGCCTCGGCGATGTTGGTCGCCACCACCACCTTGCGCAGTGCCGACGAGGGCGGCGGCGCAAACACGGCTGCCTGCTCGGACGCAGACAGCCCAGCATGCAGCGGCAGCAGATGCATGCGCGCTGCCGAGTCCGGCAGATCGAGTTGCCGATCAGCAAGCATTTGAAGTGCGGTGTCGATCTCGTCACGGCCCGTAAGGAAGGCAAGGATGTCACCCCGCGGCTCGGCGAGGTGGATGCTCCAGATCGTATCGACGGTCTTTAGTAGATAGTCCTCGCACGGTTGGTCGAGGTATGCCACGTGCACTGGAAACGATCTTCCCTTGATCTGGAGCACCGTCGCTCTATCTTGCTGCTGCTTGTGATTGGCGTGGGAGATGATGCGACTGTCTTCGAAAAAGTCCTTGAAGGTGAGTGCGTCGATGGTGGCACTCGCCACGATCACGCGCAGCTCGGGCCTTTTGCGGAGAATTTTGGAGAGCACGCCGAGCAGTAAGTCCGTATGTATGCCGCGTTCATGCGCCTCGTCGACCATGATCACGCTGTACCGCGTGAGGAGTGGATCCTTGATGCACTCGCGAAACAGCGTGCCATCGGTCATGTACTTGATGCGCGTGGCGGGCGACGAGTTGTCCTCGAAGCGAATCGTGTAGCCGACCTCGTCACCTAGCCTGACTCCCATCTGCGCAGCGACTGTAGCGGCGATGGATACAGCGGCTACGCGGCGCGGCTGTGTGCATGCGATGATGTTGCCCGCCGAGGCCGGGGCGGCGGTGGTCCAGCCTGCATCGTAGAGAAAGCGCGGGATCTGCGTGGTTTTCCCGGAGCCAGTCTCGCCGACGACGATGAGCACCTGGTGGCGCTCGAGCGCGTAGAGGATGGAGTCTCGCTGCGCAGCGATGGGCAGAGATGACGAGGAGGAGGGCGTGGCCGAAGTGACGAGCGCCGGCTCGGCTTCCGAGTCGCGGTCGAGCGAGCTGCCGGGCCGCGCCGAGCCAGGCTTCCAGAAGGTGGGAGGCGCCGTCATGGCTGCGAACAGCTATAGAGCCCGTTCTGACGAGGCAGAGCCATTGCTGCGATTCAAAAATGGTGGTGATGGTGGTGGTGGAAGGGCGAGGAGGAGTGCGCGAAAAGGTGCCAACTTTCGGCCATAAAAATTAGACCAACACCTCCACACCCACCGACGACGGACGCATTCACGCGGCACTGCTCAACCCCACATCGCTGCTGTTCATCTCCCTCCATCATCTCTCGCTGTCAACCACCCAGCCAGAGCCACCGCGCAGCTCCTGGAGCGACATCTGCCACAAACATGACTCCGGACGCCTCCTCGTCCTCGTCCTCGTCCACCTCCGCGTCCGCCTCCGCTCCAGCGGCTGGGCTCGCCAAGTACATCTCCAAGCATCCATCGTTCCGCGACCCACGATCGCACGCCTCGCCTCTACCAGCCCTCTATGCGGATCTATCACGTCAACGCAAGAGCAATACGGCTGGTTTCCGCGCCAGCATCGAGTGGTGGAAGGACACGCTCCTCGACGTCACGTGGCAGGGCGTACAGCTCGACCGCGATCCACCAGCGCTCGAAGCTGCTGCTCTCGACACCCTAGATGATGCCCCTTCTACCTCTTCTGCCCCGCTGCCGGATCGCACGGTATTCCGACTGGACGAGAGCACCAAGGCGCGCTGGACTGTCGAAGGCGTCGGCCGCCCTCTCGGTCTTGGCACCGTGATTGCCGAACTCGAACGCGCCAACGATGTGACTCCGCTATCCAAGTTTCTCCACAGCACCACACCGCTTCGCGGGCCTTCCAAGCAGGCTTCGGGGCTGCGGGGCTATCTTCCTACACCCGGTGGGGTCGCGTCGGCGCTGCTGGTGACGCCAGCGCGGTGGGCGGCATCTTCGGTGCTCGGTATAATGACCGGTTCGGCTGGCGACGACGACTACAGCGAAGACGAGCGTCTGTTTCGCGACAAAAAGGGCGACTGGGTCGTGTGGGATCTTGTGCACCGCATCGCCTCTGCTTTCCTCACCCACCATTTTGAACACGATGCTACGCTCAGCCCCATCTCGGCGCTCATGACCACCGCCGAGTTTCGGCAGCGTCTGGCACGCGTGTGTGCGTCGCAGTTCGGCTTCCACCCCAGCGAGCGCGATACGCAGCTCGTGCTCACGCACCTTTCGCGCGACTGCAACCACGTCCTCACCACCAACGGCGGCATCATCAAGCTCGCGGCCAGCGAAGATGAGGTGGTAGAGCGCATCAGCGACGAGGATCGTGGGGTGGTGGCTGTAAAAGAGACGGTGCGCAAGGTCGAGTTGCAGATCACTTCGCTCGAAGCACAGGTGGTGAGGAGGACGGAGCAGGCCAAGGAGGCTTTGAGGAAGGGCAATAAGGCGCAGGCTGCATCGTACGTGCGCAGTAGACGCGCGTTGGAAGAGGTGTTGACCAAGCGCATGGGTACGCGCGAAACCATGACGCGAGTGCTCATCGGCATCGAACAGGCCAAGAGCGACGTCGAGATCGTGCGCGCCTACAAGACGAGCAACGACGTGATGCAAACGCTCCTCGCCAAACCCGAACTCAACATCGACTATGTCGATCGCACTCTCGACGGGCTCGAGCAATCCTTGGCCAACCAGCGCGAGGTCGACGACGCCATTCGTGCCACCACCACCAATGATGTGGACGAAGATGAGATCCAGCAAGAACTTCAACAGCTGCTCGACGAGAAGAACGCCCAGTCCAAAGCCGAGCAAGCTCAACAGCAGGAGCACGCCGACACACCAGCTACACTAGAGCCCCAACCTGTAGCAAAGACGCAAGACACAGCAGACGACGACCTCATTGCGCGCTTCAACCAGCTACGCCTCCCTCCTACCACCGACCCGGCGCAATCCACCCCAACAACACCCACCCAGCTCCGCTCAGATCCCATCTCTCAGTAGTCCCAACCTCTCCATCCTCGCTCCACTTCATACCCCCTGTCGAGCGAAAAACGAAAAAGACACGTGCGTTACAACGCGCTCTGAGCATGATGATACAAGTCGGGGCTCGATCCCAGAAAACAAGCCCTGGAAACCGAAACACAACGGTGCTTGGAAAGTGCGTGTGTAGGAGAAATGCGTGGGGATGGTGACCGATCCGACCTGGTCAGGAAACACCCGCCATCCCTTTTTTTGTATTGGCTCGACAAGCTATCCTAGCAATCATGGCGCTGCATTAATCTTGATGCGAACCGAGGGTGTGTGTGTGCATGAGAGGAGAGGGCCAAGGGCGAGTTTACTTTTCGCCGTTGGGGTTCATGCGGCGCTTGCCACCGGGAGTGGTGACGGCGTTCACGAATCTAGAGGTGGCCGAAAGGGGCGGAATGCAGAAGCGTCAGGAGACCAGTTCATGAGGTGGAACGAGACAAAATCGAGCATGAGGTCCATGTCGAGATCGACGTCGGTAGGTTTGGCAGGTTGCCGGTTCGAAGAGGGCACTAGTCGCTTCATGGATCGCCGCGAATCGTCGAGTTGACAGCAAGTGCAAATGGCGAGGCGTTTCGAGAGGATGGAATGAGTCCGTCGATGGCAGACTCTCCTATGCTGTGTGTTGAGACGATGTCCGATAGATGCTACATCTCCTCCGCCGAACCGAATTGCCGAGCAGCAGCGTCTGGAACACTTCGATGATGGTGGCGTGGGGTCGATGTGGCTGGCGGTGTCGAGACTCCGGATGTGTGTCGTCGAATCGACATGGCTTGGACCTCATGCTAGCTGTGCGAGGATAAACTTACCGTCGGGTGTACAAAAGACGCTTCTTGGCGCGGCCCTTGGGCTGCTTGGCCTTCTCTTGCTTCTCGACCTTGGGAGTCTGCGACTTGACCTTACCGGCACGCGCGAGGGATCCGTGAACCTTACCCATCTTGAATATGTGTTATCGAGGGCCTGCAAAGGTGAGAAATGTCGATGTGGGTGTGGAATGGTGGAAAAGACAAGGGTCGAGTCAGAGGCTGGTCGACTGGGAAGCGAGACGGGCTGGGCTGGTCTGGTCGCATCGAAATTTGCGCGCATCGGTCTGTCGGAATTGGGCTGCTGGAGATCTCTATCAGGGCCTGCCTTTGTGCGTTCGATCTCGCTGCGAGACTGTCGGAAATCTCTGGCCTGAAATCTGCTGTGTGTGGCGGTTGCCAATCATCCTTGGTGTCATGTCCACTAGTGGCTCTTCTATGTCTCGAGCCTGACTGCCGGCTCAAAGCACTTTGACCTTAACTGGCGATTTGTTGATGGTGCATGTCGGAATGTGCGAGCAAGGTCGATGCAGAGAGTCGAGCGATCGCCGCTGCAAATTGATCCTCTGAATGCACTGGCGGGGGCGGATGTCGAGTCCACCAGGGCGGGTGGGAGCTGATTTCAAGATTCGACAGTCGATGCGTGCTGGCGGAGATGGCGTACCTGAGGGCGATATGCTGAGGATGGCGTAGCGGTGACGAGCAGACCGATGCAATTTCGATGCGAAAAGAGTTGGTGTAGACGCTTACGTTTATGAGTACCTTGACGATATGGAGGGCAGAAGGAGGAGTGTTGGCCGTGTGGACTCTGATGGTGTCGAGCCGCGCGCCACTCGTCGAGCCTCAACTCAGCCTCAGCCGCGCCGAATTGGCCAGCTCTGCCAGCTGCTGCCGTAAATTTCGCGCACTTGGATCGCCGGTCGCTCGTCTCATCGCCTCGAGACTGGCCAGCTGGCCCTGACTTGGCTGCTGGCTTGCCTACCGCACAGCTCTGACGCCAGCTTGCGCGCGGTGCAGCGGCCTCGCATTTGCAAGGCAGCAGACAGCGGTCTCGTGCTCTGTGCTTGGACAGCGGCACAAAGCGCTGAAATTCACCGGACGGAAATCCAAATTTGGCTGAAGCTGGAATGCAGGGCATTTCCAGGCGCGGCCATGGGTCCGGACAAGCAGTCGAAATTTCGAACGTGGGAACTTTTGTTTTTCGCTTGCACGTGACCCCATCTCGCCCAATCGAGAGCAAAAACGTAGCCTCTGAGCGCAGTCGCGTAGAGATGCTGCGCTCTGCTGTCTCGACTGAGGGCCCGATCTGCCAGCCAGGCTGGAGGTGGAGCCTGCGGGCTGGGCGTGGAAGACGAAGATCGTCGGGCGTATGGTGTTGGTCGTCGTTGACGGTTTCTCTTCCTTCTCCACCAGGACTCATCCCACATCAAGATTGTAAGTGCCTCCGCTTGACGGCATCATCAGCAGACAGCAGTCGACGGCGTCGAAAACATGCACGAGGACGAAAGCGTTGTGACAGCAGTTACGACAGTTCATGACAGCAGCAGCAGTGGACATCATGGCAGGATCACCGCGACGCATCAGCACTGGAGGAAGCAGTCGTACAAAGGAGCGATGGGCAACGCCTGGCGTATGTAGTCACGGCGTCATGGAGGAAGCATCTTTGGCTCTCTGGACAAACAGTCTCCAACGAAAGACCTGCAATTTCTTGAAACGCTTCGAGTTTGGCCGGGCTGGAATCAGTGGAAGGTTCTGCAGCTTTCAGAATTGCGCCTGTCGCCAACACATCGACTCGACACTGTCTGCTGTTCGACCTGCCGTCACACCATCCCATCCACCACCAACACATTTGCTGACCCAACTGCTCTTCCTCCCGCCCTCGTAGTGACACTGCCAAAATGATCATCAGCAAGGAGAACCGCAAGACCATCTACGCCTCTCTCTTCAAGGAGGGCGTTATGGTTGCCCCCAAGAACTTCACCGTTCAGCACCCCGAGCTCGAGATCCCCAACCTCGAGGTGGTCAAGGCGCTGCAGTCGCTCACCTCGCGCGGCTACGTTCACACGCAGTTCTCGTGGCAGTGGTACTTCTACACCCTCACCGACGAGGGTGTTGAGTACCTTCGCGAGTTCCTCCACCTGCCCGCCGAGATCGTGCCCGCCACGCACAAGCGCCCCGCCCGCCCTGCGCGCGCTCCCATGGGTGGCCGCGACGGTGCCTACCGCGCCCCCCGCGGCGACCGTGACGGTGGCGACCGCGAGTACCGCCGCCGCGACGGCGCTGCCGCCGGCGACAAGAAGGACGGCGCCCCCTCGGGCGAGTACCGCCCCCGCTTCGCCGGTGTCGGCCGTGGCGCTCCCCGCCAGTAAACTCGTCGCCATCATCTAGCCTCAAGACCCCCTCTCAAGTCGTCCCCCCCGGCATCGCGGAGGATCTTGACTCTTCGATAAGCGACCGTTCAATCCCCTCAAAAAGAGACTCTGAGTCTCCACTCTTTTTCAATCCTTATGCCATCAAAACTCCGTACGGATGCGGCTGGGCACGTTTGGATAGGCTTTCGCACGAAGCCAAGCAAGCTTCAGGCTTTCCTCTACATGTTTCTCCTCTTCGACTTGTTATTTGCATAGCCTGAAGCCTTTCTTCAAATCCAACGTCGGGCTGGCGCCCTTAGTCCGCCTTCATCCTTTTTTCCCTTTTTTGTCTTACGTGGATGTATTCGCATTGTCCCGATCAAATCAGTCGTGCGCTGGCTACTTGGTATTGTGTTTGGACGGCTTGCGCGGCTGTGTGGTGGATTTGTGCTTGGTGGCTAGACGCGAGGCTTGGGGTTTGGCGCTGGACGAGTTCATGTCGGCTCCGGTTTCGGATTGGATTTGATCGGCCGCTGTGTCGGGACGCGAGGTGCTGGAGTCGTACGCGCTGCGACTGTTGGCGATCTCCTCGGTCTGTACGAATCCACACGCTTGCGTTAGTAGACCGTGTGTGGTCGAAAAGAGCGAGGGGGTGGACTTACTGAGGCGGATCCTGGAGTGGTGGCTTCGCTTTCCGAACCCGGCTTGACGGCCGAATATGCGGCCTGGGTTGCACGAACGCGTAGAGGCGCACTGGTGTGCATACGAGCAGCACGAACGAGAGATACAAAGGCTAAAGACATGGCGAATACGATACCGTTTTGGAGCTCGGACATGCGACGCAGAAAGACAAGATCTGAGTTTATATATGATCTCCAACGACTCAGCCCCGCTTCGTCCTGGACCCTTGGACCCGGCAGCTCAAGGTGGCTCTACGGCAGTCGAGCGGTGGTGCTGACACACAGACGCCACAAGGAGGGCGGGCATCGTCGGGCAGCATCGCTATTCGACAGGTGCAAGCGTGGGAGCAGTGACGTTGTGCTCAGTCACGGCGCAGCGTGTATAAAAATGTGGGATCGGCTCTAGTGACAATGGCATTTCAAGATCTCCCGATTCGCGCTGGAATGCCGATATGGGGCTTGACGCGGCCGATGTGGCCAAGCGCGTGCCGTTCGGACTTGGCATGTGGCTCTCCTGCCACGTCTCCACCATTGCCACCACCCGTCTTGATCGCACGCCCACATCCACCTTTGCCGCACTCACCGCTCACATCGCAACACCTACGTGGACAAACTCACATCGCCCTCCTACAATCGTCCCTCACCCTCTGGATTTGGAGTACTGTTGGCGCAACCCCTCCACGATGTGGACCACACCAAGCTCGCTAGTCGTTCTCCTCGTGAGCTTGCTGGTGGCATGTCTCTGCACACCGGCACAAGCAGGTCCAGGCGTGGATCCAGCATCGATAGCGCACCTACCCTACCAGTACTTCCACGAGGACGGTGTGGGCGGTACGAATGCCGCATGCTGGCTGTCGCGCGAACCCTTCCCTCCCACCGAAGGCGTGCACTGCCGATTCGCAGACACCATCTCCCAGGTCAAAGGTCGCCAGATCCACCAGTGCTCCGGCGAACAACACCTCTTCTGCAAAGCGTGCCACGACCTCGAAACCAAACTCACCGATCCAAAAGAACTCGTCGCCTGGAAAGTCCAAGGCTGCTAAAACACATCGACCCCGCTTCCCATCATCAATAGGCTAAAGTCACAGCCTTCAGTATATCCGCATATCCAATTGCACACTCTTTCGCATTCCACAAAGTCAACACTTTGTCAAAAACATTCGTGCGCGTTTTTGTCTATCCACATCTCGCAACAAGGAGGAGAAAGAGGAGGAAGAAGGGAAGGCGAGGTCTAAACATGCTTGTCCTTGATGGAGGGCTTTTGTTGGGTGTTGAGGAAAAAGTGGCGCGTGATGAGCTTGCACACCTCTTCAATCGCGATGACAGGAGCCGAGATCCAGACGACCGCCTTGACCTCGTCGACGTTGAGACGCGTGACCTGGAACCAGTCCTGCAGGAAGGGCACGGTGCAAATCACATAGTGCAGTCCAAGCGACAGCGCAATGGCTCCGATGAGCAACGGGTTCTTCCAAGGTCCAAAGGTGAGCAGCGAGTCGGTCTCGCTGATGGCGTTGAGCGCATTGAACATCTCGACCACCACGAGCACCGAGAGCGCAATCGTCGCCGGCTGCCTGTACGCCGTAAACATGGCGCAGTCGACGCCCTCGAACAGGCCACCCTTAGCCTGGGCAGCGGGCAGCGCACATTGGTGGAAATGCGAGAGCTGCGCGTACGAGATCTGCGGTCCGCCCGGATACAGCACAAACCACCATGCATACCCAAAGATGGTGGCGGCACCCACAAACGCGCCCACGAGCAGGTAGCGCGTAAAGATCCAGCCCGAGATGAGCGGGTCGTTGCGCGAGCGCGGCTTTTCGCGCATGATGCTCGTGGCGGGCGGGTTGAAGCCGAGCGCCGTGGCGGGCAATCCGTCGGTCACGAGGTTGACCCACAGCAGCTGCACGGGGATGAGCGCCTCGGGCAGACCGAGCACGACGGTGAGGAAGATGGACACCACCTCGCCAATGTTGCTCGAGATGAGGTAGCGGATGAAGCTCTGCATGTTGTTGAAGATCGATCGGCCCTCCTGCACAGCCGCCTCGATGGTGGCAAAGTTGTCGTCCGCCAGCACCATGTCCGCCGCGAGCTTGGCCACGTCCGTACCGGAGCCCATGGCGATACCAATGTCGGCCTTCTTGAGCGCCGGTGCATCGTTGACGCCGTCGCCCGTCATGGCCACAACGAGGCCCTGGCTCTGGAGCAGATCGACGAGTTGCGACTTGTGCGAGGGCTCGACGCGCGAGAAGAGGCTGGCGCGGGAGACGGCGGCGAGCTTGTCTTCGCGCGTGACGAGCGCGTCGAATTCGCGGCCAGTGAACGACTTTCCGTCGAGAGCTTCGTCGGCGTCGAACACGCCGATCTGGCGGCAGATGGTCTCGGCGGTGTTCTTGTTGTCTCCCGTGATGACGATGACGCGGATGCCGGCCTGGCGGCAGCGCTGGATGGCGGTGCGCACCTCGGGACGCGGGGGATCGAGCATGCCGACGAGGCCGACGAGCATCATCTTTTGTTCAAACTGCACGTACTCGGAGGGGCTGCTGGAGCGGTACGAGTCGACGTCGAGCGGCACGTCTTCCTTGACGGCGATGGCGAGCGTGCGCAGGCCGAGGCGGCCGTACTCGAGCACCTTGTCGCCGATCTGGGAGCGGAGACGGGCGTCGAGCGGCTGCGCCTTCTTGCCGAGCAGCACCGAGTCGCAGCGCTCGACGACGCTCTCGGGAGCGCCCTTGACGAGGAGGCAGCCGGTGGCGGAGGAACGCTGGATGAGCGTCGACATGCTCTTGCGGTCGCGGCTGAACTCAAAGGTGAGCAGACGCGGGTGCGCCTTGCCGTACTCGTTGGTGATGGCGGCGGCGCGTGCGTGCGCATCGAGCTTGGCGACGTTGGCGTTGACGGTGGCATCGTGGTGACCGAGCTTCTCGACGAGCACCTTGAGCGCGGCCTCGGTAGGCTGGCCGACGATGGTGTAGTTGTTGTGATCGTCGAGGTGGACGTGGGAGTCGTTGCAGATGGACGAGACTTCGGCGAGGGCGTGGAAGGCGGTGCGGGGCTGATTGAGGCCGGTGACGACCTTGCCGTCGGCGTTGGTGATGTCGCCGACGGGGGCAAAGGTGCTGCCGGAGACCGAGTAGTCGGCGAGGGAGCCCGAGGGGCTGACGACGGCGAAGTGGGTGACGCTCATCTGGTTGGTGGTGAGGGTGCCGGTCTTGTCGGAGCAGATGACGTTGGTGGAGCCGAGGGTCTCTACGGAAGGGAGGTGGCGTACGATGGCGTTCTTCTTTGCCATCTTTTTGGTGCCGAGGGCGAGGCAGGCGGTGATGACGGCGGCGAGGCCCTCGGGGATGGCGGCGACGGCGAGGGCGACGGCGATCTTGAAGTAGTACATGGCGCCGCGCACCCATCCGTGGTGGGAGGGATCGTTGAAGTGGCGGAAGTTGACGATCCATACGAGGATGCAGATGACGGTGATGACCTTGGCGAGCAGTTCGCCAAAGTCGTCGAGCTTCTGCTTGAGCGGCGTCTTTTCGTCGTCGTCCTTGGAGATCTCTGCGTGGATGTCGCCGATGGCGGTGCTTGTGCCGGTGAGGGCGACGACGGCGAGAGCGGTGCCGTTGGCGACGGTGGTGCCGGAGAAGAGGATGTTGGTCTGGTCCTGCTTGACGGCGTTGGGGTCGTTGACGGGGTCGAGCGACTTGTTGACCGAGATGGACTCGCCGGTGAGGATGGCCTGGTCTACGCGGAAGGAGGACGAGTTGATGGCGATGAGGCGGCAGTCTGCGGGGATCTTGTCGCCGACGGTGAGGATGAGGATGTCGCCGGGGACGAGGTCTTCGGAGCGCACCTTTTCGGTGTCGGCGGAGCGGATGACGTTGGCGGTGTCGGGGCTGTACTCCTTGAGGGCGTCGATGGCCTTGTCGGCGTTGCGCTCCTGGACGACGCCTACGGTTGCGTTTGCGATGAGGATGAGGAAGATGACGCCGGGCTCGATGAGGGCGGCGCCGAGCGTGGTGTCCTCTTCGAGCAGGGCGAGGGCGAAGGAGATGACGGCGGAGGCGAGGAGGATGAGCACGAGCTGGTCCTTGAACTGCTCGAGGATGAGTTCCCAGAGCGGCGTGGGCGGCTGCTCGGGCAGCGTGTTGGCGCCGTACTTTGCGCGGCGCTGCTCGACCTCATCGTCCGAGAGACCCTTGGAGGGATCGACGTTGAGGATGGTGAGCGCCTCGTGGACGGTCTTTGTCCAAGCGGCGTCCATTGTGGGCTCGCGTTGCGCTTTCTAGCGGAGGAAAGGGCAGGCCAAGCGACGTTGGGCGGCGAAAGGAGGAGAGGGTGGAGGAGAGGGTAGAGGAGGGGGGAGAGGAGGAAGAAGTGGCGCACGAAGACGCAACGGCCAACAGCAGCCGTGCTACTTTTGGCTGTGCCGTGCCTACGTGGAGCTCAACTGCAGGTGGAGAGGCCGAAGCCGAAAGAGGCGCAAAGCCAGTCAGTCGCGCTAAGCCCGAAGCTCCTCTTCTTCTCTCGCCCGCTCTTCTCACTCTGCGCTACGTGTCACTTTTTTTTTTATACCCCTCCCTTTTCCTTGGCTTTCTGATGCGTTTCCGCCTGGTCCCGCTGCATAGGCGCAGCATCATCGTCACAACAGGATCAGGCTGCATCACACTACTACCTTGCTCTTGAGGCTGAGACGCTATCCTTGCGAGCATCGGGCACACTGAGCTCGACGGGTCAAGCCAGGATTGCCGGCATATTTTCACGCCGGTGAGCTACGGAGGCTCTGCCAGCGGAAGAAAGTGCGCGAAGCATCCACGCGTCCGCGCTCCACTCCGCTGCGCCTTGGAATTCCGGTGCGGAAGTTGACCTGTAGCTGCACTCCCATCACGCTCAACTGCCGTGCTCTTCAATGTTGCAGCCTCCTCATGGACCGTATGTAGATTCTTCAGTGGTGGCGAGCACACGTCTCTAGGTGCGTGGGTGGTCCATTGTGCTTGTAGCGACTTGGCTGGCTTCTAGAATGCGTGCGATTTCTTTCCGGCTCGGACCTGGCGTCGCTTCCACATCGCTCTCCGTCCTCTCATATGGTTGCTGGCTTCCACACGAGATGCACTGGCACAAAGATGCTGAACAGGAACATTGAAATGCGTCGTGAAAAGGATACATGAACATGAACTTTGTAGATATGGAAATCGAAAGAGGCGGACACAAGTATGGGAAAGCGGAGGCTTGCAGCGAATGGCTCGTGGAAAAGTCCTTGTTCGAGTCTGTGGTCTGGCTTAGCACGTTGATAATCGGTGTATTGCGAGCTTAGCGAAGGTTGCGCAGGACGGGAGCGTTGAAGCTAGGTACCGAGGTAGCCGCCGTCTTCATGTACTCTGGCACGGGTGCTACCGACGAGACCATGGAGCCTGCGCCGTCCTCCGAGTCAGCGACCGAGACGAAGCTGCCCTTCCTACCGAGTCTGAACGGCGACGAAGCCGACGGCGTAAGGCTTCCCGCCCTCTCGGCGGATGCAGCCAGCTGCGCCACTCGACCCGTCGACGTCGACGAGCTCAGACCAAAGTTGGACGTCGACGTTGATTTCTTCAGCGGCGAGCTGGCTGGAGATGCCTCGGCCGCGGCTCCTGTGAATTCGCGAAGAGCTGCACTCCGGCTCTCGAGCATGGCGATCTTGTTGCGCACCGAGGGCACTAGCACCGCTGCACCGCGCAGATTGTGCGTAGAGTGCGAGCGAGACAACGCACCCTCGGTGCCCGCATCGTCAACAACCGACGACATGCTGTCGGATCGCTGCACCGACATCCTACCCTCGGCAGGCATGGGCATCGACTGAAGCGTCGATGATCGCGGTAAGCCGGCTGCGTGCTTTACAGGACTCGACGTAGAGGCGATGGACGCATCCGAGGCCTTGTGCGTCTGTGAAGGCCCGCTATCAACCTCCTTCGCGACGGTCGCAGGAGCTGGAGCAATCTGAGAAAGCTCGCTAGACTGGCTATCTGGAGTACGGACATTCTCGGAGACACCTGCGTCGCTTGCAAACGCAGCGTCCCTCGGCGAGGTGACATCGGGCGTTCGAGATCCTGCCGAGGACGTGCGGTCCCTGCGGCCGTCACTGGTGGCCATCGGCTTGAGGATGAGCGGCTTCAGGCCTGTGACAGAGTGAGTGGCCCGGTGTCTGCTTGGCTGTTGCTGCTGCTGTCGGTACGATAGATTGTCCGAATGACGCTTGAGGTTGGCAGCGCTCAACGCCTGTGTGTCGCGAGCGGGAACAGTCTCCACGGCCGCTCGTTGGGCCAGCTGCTCCGAAGATGCCTTGGCATGAATCGTCTGTTGAGGCAGAAGCGAGCTGGTCCCGCTGCTCTCCTTGCTGATCTTGAGCGGCCTGGTCACGTTCGCTACTGCATATGCCTGGGTGCGAGGGGAGATCATCGCGGCTGCACGCGATTGACCTCGTACGGGGACAGGAGGGCTTGCGACTGCGCGCCTCGCTGCAGCCTGCGACGTGCTGTAGACCGATGCCGTCACCGGAGCGGCCATCAGAGGTGCCATGCTCCCCGGCGCCGACACCTCGGAGCTCGGAGGAGCGGCCGGCTCCAGACTGACGGCCTGCATGATCGACGAGACTTCAGCGACATCGTCGGCCTCATCCGCATCTTGTGTCTCGGCCTCGTCATCGGCCGAATCGCGACGGCGCAGCAACCAACCCTCGCTTCCCGCCTCTGCCGCGCGACACTCGACGAGCATATTTTGCCTCTCGTCGTGCTCCGTCTCGGCCACGTGCATGCTGTCGTCAAACTGCGCATAGTCCTCGTTGTCCAGCCGAGCCGAGCTCATGACCATGTTCATCTCGGCCATCGACTCGTCGTTGAGACCCAGAGTCTGGTCCGGATCTGCCCTTGCGTCGTGGTCGTCGTCATCGTAGTCGTCACCGATCTCGTCGAGCGAGACGGCATTGGCGTTGTTGATGCGCAGCATGGGAAGCATGCCAGCTGCATGCGTAGGTTGTGCCATCTGGTACATTTGCATCTGCATCTGCTGCATGTGGTGCATTCCGCCCGGAAGGTGCAACGTAACAGGAAGCTGCGAGTACGTCGCACCGTACTGCGCTTGGTGCGCACGATGGTGGTGCGGCTCGTACGGCTCGCAGCCCGGCGGATAGACGGGCTGGGTAGAACCCGCTCGGTTGACGCAGGCCATCGGTGTCTTGGTGTTATCTTCTTCTTCGGTGTAGTCTTCATCGGCACCGGAGACGCCATCGGTGCTGCTGTTCCCACCAGGACTATCGCCACTGCGGGCGCTCGAAGCGGAACTGCTGTCGAGCACGCCGATGCCCAGACCCGCCGGGCTGGGCGTCCGGGCGGACGAGCTTGTGGTCGGCGTAACATCGACTCCGCGTCGTGCGGCAGCGCTACGGATGGCGTGGTTGATAAAGTCGAGCGACTTCTGGTGCTGCAGAAGCTTCTTCTGCTCGGCTGCCACTTCACCGGGAGAGAGCATGCGCGCCACCTGCAGGTGCTGGTCGTGGTTCGCCAGAGAGATTTCAGTCTTGCCTGGCGATCTCATCGCGTCGACCGACTTGAGTCTGGCCACCATATCCTCGGTACCATCGCGAGGGCTCCTGCCGCTCGAACTTCCCGGAGACCTTGCATCGCCCGCGCTATTGCCCGAAGTCCAGCTTCGTGCGGAGTCGAGGCTGAACTTGGCGGCGCCTGCCTTCTTGATCGGCGGCGGGTCGAGCGAGACAAAGTTGATGACGCGCAGGGGCAGCTCAACCGACACATCGGCAGAAAGCGAGCTTCCGATCGACACCTTGATGCTGTAGACGACCTCGACATGGCGACCGCGCGAGATGGAGAGTGCGTCGGCCGGAATGTGCATGTAGTGCGACGACTCGACGCGCTGACCCGGCTCCACCCCCGTCCACCATCCGCGCGCCGTGACAACACCCCTACTGCCCTTTTGGCCCATCTCGAGCTCTTCCTCGGCGATCTTCTTGCGCGTGGTGGAAGTCTGGCACGCATCGGGATCCAGATCGCGCCTAGCAGCCTGTCCGTCCAGATCGAGCTCGGGACGTGGCTTGTACAGCGTGACGGTGCGGATGAGCGCGAGCGTCATGCCGTTGATCTTCTTGGACGTGTCGTTCTGGATGCCAATGTGGATGTAGACGCGCTGGCCCGCGACCCACGTGTTGCGATGCAAGCTCGCCATGAGATGCACCTTGCCCGACCCGCCGAGGAAGAGGCCCTTGGAGCTGCTCGCCTGGATCGGCTTGTTGGCACTCGACAGCACCACGGCAGGGTTGAGGTAGGGGAAGAGGTCCACATGTCGGTAGAAGTGGGCGATCGAGCGGTTTGCACCGGAGGCCGACTTGAGCTTGACTGAGCCGATGACGATGTATCGAACGACGGCGTTCTTGCCCCTGTAGCTTCCCTTGGCACCCTTGGAAACGGGCAGCTCGAGGGAAAACGGGATGGAGTGAGAGCCGACCTTGCCCTCAGCATAGCCCTCTGCATCGGGCGAGCCAGAGAAGCACGAGAGCGCCGAGAAGGGCGCAGCCTCGGGCGACGAGAGCGTGGGCGAGCCATGGAGGTAGTACGGCTCGCTCGGGCCGTTGTTCGAGCGGTCGCCGTCGATGACGGATGCATGGTGGTAGAAAATGTACCGGGTGTCGTCGCTGAGCAGCTCTTCGAAGCCGACGACGCGGATCTTGGGCTGGGCGAGGAAGACACCGCCTTCCTTGTCGGACCCCTTGCGCACGCGGATCTGCATGCGTCCGTGCAACGTGCCGCCTTCAATGACGAGGTCCGACTCGAGGACGAGATCGACCTCAACCCGAGCCTTGTTGGCCTTGCCCTGCTCGAGCGCTGCAGGCGGCGGGACGACCGAGGCAGGCATGGCATTGCTGCGCTTGAGGCCGCTCTTGCTCGGGGACTCCAAGGGCATCGGTCGAGCCGCCGACGAGGGGAGTTTGCGATCCGAGTTGCCCAGCAGTCGGTTGAGCTCTTTGCTCCTACGCATGGGGTTGGACGTGTTGCTGAGCAGCGTACCGTGTCTTTCCAGAAGTGCAGTGTTGACATTGGTCTCCGACAGGCTCCTACGAGGTCGGTTGCGAGGCTTGCTTGATGCGCTAGAAGCTGTCTGGTCGGCCTGGCTCGCATTGTTTGCGGAGCAAGCAGTGGCTGCGAGAGGGGCACCGCTGTGGCTGAGAGAAGCCTTCATTGGCGGAGCCTGGCCAAGGCGGACGGACCCCATGATGCTGTCCTGGTCCAGAGCACGAATCTCGTGGGGCAGGATGGGAAGCCCAGTGTCGTAGGTCATGCGATAGTTGTCGAGGCTCACCAGAGCGCCACCTCGCTCCGCCTCCTCCAACCCCTGAAGGCCTCGCTTGCTCCTCATGGCGACACTGGCGAGGGAGGTCCTCGAATGCTTATTCTGCAGCATAGCAGCAGCCTTGGTGGAGCCCTCTACGGGGCCGTCTTCCGTGCTGGGCTCGGTCGTGTCGCTGTGGTCGCGAGCTGCATTCTGGGTGCTAGGACTCTGCATGAGCGATGCCTTGGGCCCGAGACTGGAGGTTTGCGAGCGAGTGAGGGAGGTGGCTGAAGATTCGGATCCACCGCGCGACTGTGCCCGAGAGAGTGCCACCTCGGAGGGAGCGAGTTGCGTGCCCCTCTCGCTGATGGCTCCTGTCTCGTGATCGATGCGAGCAGTCTCCGAGCCGTCTGGACCGTAGAAGCTGCCGACCCTCCATCTTGCTGACGACTCCGCTTCGTACTGCCCTGCACCAGACTGCTCGTACTGCGAGGGGGCCTGGTCTGAGCTCATGTCGATTCTGTGCAGGAGGGAAGGCATGGCCGCACTCGCAGTTTGAGGGCGTGGGTTTCTGGGCTGCTTGGTGCGGGTGTGACCGCCAAAGCCATCGGGCACCATGACTTCGGTCTCGTCGTCCGATGGCACATCTGCACGGATGGTCTCGTCGGCATCTTCGTTGGCCACGTTGGTGCCGACTTTAGGGCCCAGGCGGTTCTGAAGTGTGCCTTGACGACTGACGGCGCTTCGAATACTAGCCCTGTGTCCGCCTCTGCCTCCGTTGCGGCCAACACCACGTGGGATTTCGGCGGATCGACCGAGGCTCGAGCCACCATCCGAACGGTATCCAGATGCTAAGCTAGTGTTGCTCTTGCTTTCTCGCACCGGTCGCTGCACTGCCGGTACAAGCTGTTGTGACGCTGAGCTAGCAGCTTGCGCTGTGCCCATGATCTTGATGCCATGCTTATCGTCCTGTCTGTGGATTCCAAGCGGGGGCTGGCTGTGGTGTTTGTTGCGAACGTTGAGCTGATGGGCGCTGCTTGCACCAGAGGAGGTGCTTGTGACGGAGGATTCGGTAAGGGTGGGGCTGGTGTCGCTGTCGGTCTCTGTGCTGCTGGTGGCTGTATCGGTCGAGTAGCCGCCCATGGCAGCTACCGCCGCACTGAGGCTGTGGAGGTTGTGCGGCTGCACAACAATGTCGTGGTGGGTGGGTGGTGACATGAAGTCCTCGTCAGTGTAGGCGCCGTGGCCAAGGATGCTTGGCTCGCCAGAGACTATACGGACGCGACGGGCATCTTCCTCGGCAGTCTTAGGCCTGGCGCCGCGCATCTTGTTCATGGACGACTTCTTGGGGATCATGTGTGCTCGTGTGCGGCTGTGAAAGCCTGAGGTTGAGGTGGTCGCTGCTGAAGCACGAGAGCCCGTATCGGTAGAGTAGGCCTCGGACTCATGGCCAAAGTCGATGCCGAGTCCGGACATGGCTTTCAGGTTGGTGCTTAGCTGGCGATGGTGAATCAAGGATGGCGGGAGAAGGCAAGCAAGGCGTCAAGGCGCCAATGCCAGGAACGTTGTTGGAAGCTGATGGTTGTGTGTAGAAGCGAAAAGTGTTGATAGTCGGGAGGTAGAGAGGTAAGGATGGTGTTGGCTTAGTGTCAAAGCTTGTTGAGCTTGTAGGGAAGGGATCACCTCGACCAGTTGCATTTAGAACGAGATGTTCAGACCAGCTGGCACTTGGACGTGAACTCAGGCTACGGAACGGACGGCGATGAATACTGTGGCCACACATGGCTAGGAGTAGTGAGACCAACATCTAGCAGCATCAACACAAGCAGCAGCATGACGCAGACAGCCTACATGCAAAGTGTAGAGCGGAGACAGGTACGGCAAGCGCATGTCTCAGCGGTCGAGCGCAGCGTGGTTCCCATCATCCTAGCACTCGGCAGCGTATGATTGGGTCAATACCGAGGGCCTGCCCGCAAGCTGCGATTGTGCTTGGCTGAGACTGCAGCACGGCAAGTGTAGTGCTTTACTTGAGGGGATGGGGTTGTCTCAACGGTTGGGGAGTACGCTTGCCAAAGCAGACGGACGACGAGGATGCAAAAAGGTAGGCGGCAGAGCGCGTCATTTGAGCCATATCATTTTTTCTTGCACAGCCGGCAGCAGCCCGCGTGTCAACTGAATCACCACGCAGCTCGTGCAGTGCTTGTATCGGCTCGATGGACTTGCTCAACCTGTGCATTTTGCCGTCGAGGAGCGGTAGAGTCGGACTGCTGCTGCGTAGGCCGCGTTGTGCAGCCATCGCCGACCGCAGCATCCAGCATGGCCGCCGCAGCCGCCATGTCTGACAGTTGGTCGCGCAGGCTGCAGCCGAGAACCCTGGTTTGGGTGTTGGCAGTCTAACATCGATATTGAAATAGCCCGAGTGTTAGGTTGTTAATCTTGCAGCTTACTGTTAAGTCGGGTAATGACCGGCCGCCTCTCCACTTGGAATCGCGGTTGAGTTGGATTTTCATTCGTAGAGAGAGAGCTTCCTCTCTCACTGGAGGTGTGTCGCCCAACGCGCCACGCATCCGCACCCGCACACGGCGTCATTTCTTACCGCTCTCGCGCTGCACTGCGCTGCACGGACAGCGCTCGGTGGGGGACGCCTCGCTTCGCTACACTGTGCGTGACGGCGCCACGCCTTTTTCGGCTCGACCGCACTCAGGAGGCCCGGAGTGAGAGAGAAGCGGCGCCCCCATCCTCAGAGTCAGCCGGACCCCCATCCACATCACTGCTTGTCATCACCACCACCATCGCCGCGCTCTCCTGCGCTCGCTCCTCATCCTAAGCTCGCCTTGCGACAGAGCAGCTGCGACCTGCTGCCACCTAGCGTCAGCCTGCTCGGCTGCTGGCTCTATCCTGCTCACGTCTTCTCGATCCGCGACGATTGGTCGAGCTCGATAGCGCTCAAGCCTCTACGTTGGGCTACTCGTCGAGCTTCTGTCGATTCGATCCAATGCTTCTGCTCCGCTGCTCCTTCTAATCCAATCTCAACGACGCTCGCCGGCGCCTCTCACTTGCATCGGCTCCTGCTCCAGCGCCATACAACATGTCCATCGACGGCGGCTCGCCGCAGCGGCACGGCCAAGCCTCGACATCGGCGCCCAACCGCGAGCCAAGGAGCCCTGCCAGCCCAACAGCGGTCCAGCGTCATCCCTTCACTCGCACCCCATCCAACGAACCACCCCGCATCCACTTTTCGCGAGAGCCCGATACCACATCGGGCCGTCTGCACCCCCACGCAGGCAACGATGCAACGCTCGCTGTCGATCTCAGCTCCAACGCGTCGAGTGATCCCGACCATGCCTCGCTGGATGCGTCCGTCCACAGCTTGTCGTCATCGATGGACTCATTTGCAGCACACCCTACCGACACTTTCGCACAAGCAGCCAACGCACACTCGTCGTCGGCATCAAAGTACTGGCCAGAGCCTTCGGGCTCGCACCTGCGTTCGGCTCCCCATGCCCTCAACGACTCAGACTCCCAGGCCAGCTATCCGCCGCACCAGCGTCAGGGCCCTCATGCCAGGATACCGCGTCTGCACACAAAATCGATAGGCCACCCCTCCTCCTCCAACGATGGCGATCTCACCCCCATCGCATCCACATCGCGCATGGCCCCGCCCCTCGTCGGCGTCAACCTCACCGATCAGCAGATTGCCGACATGACGGAATCCGACGTATCCGAGTACGACGACACGTCCAAGCCGCGGCGCAATCGACGCGGCAGCGGCCCAGATCCCGCCGCCACTTCCGTCTTCAGCTCCATCACAAAGAGCCTCCGCGGCGAGCCCTTCTGGAGCCGATCCGCCTCCTCTTATACCCCTTTGACCGCCACTCGCTCCCGCAGCCTCAAAAAGTCCAAGTGGAATCGCAACTCCAAGACGGACAAGTCGCTCTTCTCCTCCTCCACCCACCCCTCATCCAAGGATCGCGCGCGACCACGCAGGACTCCATCCATATGGACGCATCCGCTTCGCATGATCCTCAGCTTCTTCGCCAAACTCTTCCGCACCGCTTTCGGCCCCATCCATCCCGTCACCATCCTCCTCGCGCTCGTGCTCATCGCCAGCTTCGTCGCCTCCGTCACCAAGCTCATCATGTACATCCTCAATCCAGACAAGGAACCCTTGCCCTGGCGCACCTACTGCCAGCAGCAGCCGTCCTTCCCGCACGCCTACGCAGACGCCCTTGCGCCCGTCGACGTCTTTGTCGGCGTCTTCAGCATCGACAGCGCCTACGAGCGACGCCACCTCATCCGCAGCACCTACGCCACGCACACGCTGCCGCTCGATCCACACACAGGCACACCCACCAGCAACGTGCAGGTCAAGTTCATCATCGGCAAGCCGCGCCAGGCGCATGCAAGGCGCGTGGCGCTCGAGATGGAGACGTTCAACGACATTGTCGTGCTCGACATGGACGAGAACATGAACCGCGGCAAGACGCACGCCTTCTTCCGATGGGCCGCCGAAAACGCCACCGTGCCTTTCCTGCGTGCCGTCGAGGACGCGCAGAATCCTTCTTCGGGCTCGGCACACGGCTCGGTCCTGCTGAGCGAGCCAGAGTCGCGGGGTCACGGGCACGGACAGACACGCGAGGTGCTCGGAGGCTCGACGGACCAGATGCAGCGATACCAGGTGCTATGGAAGAAGGCAGATTACGTCGTCAAGGCCGATGATGATGCGTTTTTGATCCTCGAGGAGCTCGAGCGCCACCTGCGAGTGGCGCCGCGCCAGATGACCTACTGGGGTTACCTCATCCGCAACTGGTTCATGGGCGGCGAGTGCTACGCGCTCTCGAGCGATCTGGTCCAGTACGTCGCCAAGTCGGGAAACGTGCTGCACTACGTCAAGGGAAAGGAGGACAAGAAGGTGGCGCAGTGGATCAACCTGCATCCCAATCGATCCTCCATCCACTGGGTCTCGGAACACTGCTGGATCTACGACCATCCCAAGGCGGGCACGGCGTACTCGCACGGCTTCCTGTTTCCGGACTACGTCGAGAAGATCAAGCTCGAGGGCAGGCGCGGCCTTACGGACCAGGAGATCGCTCGGAGGGGAGGCGAGCATCGCGCCAAGTCGTACTCGACCGTGTCGCGCTGGCACTCGCCGTACGTCGAGCCGCGTGGCGACCTGACGATCGAGGAGGAGGTCGAGGCGCTCGTCGAGGGCGGTGGGCGCTGGTCGGGCTCGTGGGTTCGCGGCGAGGAGGGCAACGACACGCAGATCTGGGTACCATGGCAGCAGATCGTGTTTGAAGCCAACGACGAGCGACTGCGGCCGCCCATCCTGGATAACCTAGGCGCGCATCCGACACTGGCCGAAGAAGTCGGCATCGATCCCGCCACCGGTCTCACTGTCCGACACATCCACGCCGCCAACCGCCGCGCGCCATCCGCCCTCGCCGACGCCGACGACGGAGCAGCGCATGCGCAGCGTCGCAAGCGCGACCTTCCCTTCCTGGCGCATCTGCCATCGGTGCCAGGCTTCGACTTTGGCGCAGGTGGCGTGTCTCGCAGCGCGGCGGAAGAACGCAAGCGATCGTTTGCCAATTCGGCCATGCAGCCACGCATGATCCCGCTGCCTACCCACAAGGACGGCAACGGCGAGGCGGAAGAGCTTCGTCGTCGCCGCTACCTCGGGCGTCGATTCGGAGGCACGGTGGTGGTGCACTACCTCAAGAAGAGCGAGTGGTTCTACGAGACGGCGCTTGCCTTTTCTGGGCGTGGCCGCTTCTGGCCCGACGGCGCCGGAGGCACGGGCAGCGAGTGGAGGATGTACGGCAGCCCGCTGGTGCGCCACGAAGACGGCTACATCAGCGGCGGAAGGAGCCAGCCGCGCCCGGACATGGAGCTGGCCTACCTTCAGCAAGCGAGGGTGCAGGCGCAGGCCAATGCCGCTCAAGCGCAGCAGCTTTCGGCGAGGATGGGCAGCTTCACCAAGCCCAGAGCGGCTGCTGCCGGTCCTCCACCGCCAAAAGCGCCGGCGCCGCAGGATTCGCAGCCGCCCATGACGCCCGTGACACCGCCACAGCACCAGCAACCGCAGCACGAATGATCCTTGTTAATGAATCGCATGATCACGGCAGCCATCTCAGCCTTCATCACCAAGTCGAACATAGCGATCCGCTGTGATTGCAAGCGCGTGTACAGTGAGCTGAGAAGCCGAGGTGAGGCTGTTTTGAAATGTCGAGAGTGGAGGGCGAGAATCGTCGCGTGACTTTACGCGACAGGCGCGAATCTCCGAAAATCGAGGCTCAGAAAAAAGTGTCACTTTCCGAATCACGCTCAGCAGCTAGCAATTTCGAACGGCCCCTGTTCGAGCGCGGCTGAGCAGCGTGACCAAGCTGAAGCTGCTGCTGCTGCAACGCGCGGTGGCGTGGCGGCTGCTCCGACCTGCACCGATTCACGGTCAAGCCGAAGCGCAGCTCTCAGCTCAGCTCTCAGCTCAGCCATCCAGCATCCCGAGGCCGACTGCTCTGGCCTTCTTCATCACCACCTCCATCAGCCAATCCCTACACACCTTCATCCGCTTCATCGCATCGCCACTGATCCAGCGCCGTCGGAGCCACCACTGCCGCAGAGCGCGACGCGACTGTCGCTTGGATCCGGACGTGGACGCGTGCATACGCCTGCATACTTCACCTGTCGAAGGCCATCAGCGAGCGAACGGCGAGACTGCGCACTTCCCATCACTCTGAACCCTACGATCAAGGATGCGTAGGAGCGTGATCCTCGCCGCGCTGGGAGGCTCGCCCTCGCCAGCCACGAGCGAAGGAGACAAGGGCGCGGGCAAGGCACTCGCCGTCAAGGGTTCGCCACTCTCCCGTCAGCCGCTGGCCGACATCACTCGCAATGCCAACGCGGCTGGTTTCGGGCCGCTGCTAGGGCGCAAGCCGTTCAAGCCGCCTTCCTTCGCCAACCAACGCGATAAGGACAACCCCGAAGGTGGCAGGAAGAGAAAGAAGGTCGACTACGCAGGCATGGACGCGGGCGCGACCGATGATGGCGCTGCAGCGCAGGGCTCGGATTCAGAAGACGATGGCGCTGCCAAAGGCGCTCGAGCAGGTCCAAAGAAAAAGGGCAAGGCAGCCATGAAGACGCTCGAGGGCGTCTACAAGGGCATCGACGCCAACGGCGTCTCTCTCAACGTCGACCGTCGCAAATGGGACGTCTTTGAGGTCAAGCCCAACGCCATCAAGAAAGGCTTCTCGGTCCCCGTCATGACCAACAAGCAGGGTCAGGTGGTCGAGACTCGCCTCTCATACGCTGCGCTCGGCACCCGAAGGCAGATCGATGTTCCTCCACGCCCCCTGCACGATCCCATGGGCGAACATGCAATCGTGCTCTTCGACCCCACCGTGGACGACCGTGAAGCTGAACGGAGGAAATCCGAGCTACAGCAGGAGCAGGCTGCCGAAGAAGAACGCATCGAGGCAGGTGCACCCATGCCGACGCCTCACAAGAGTCTCGCCGACATCCTCGGCCTCAACAAGGCAAAGTCCAAGGAGGTCGAAAAGATTCCGGTGGTCATCGACCCGATCCTCAGCAAGGTGCTGCGTCCACATCAGGTCGAAGGTGTCAAGTTCCTCTACCGATGCACCACGGGCCTTGTGGTCGAGAATGCATACGGCTGCATCATGGCCGACGAGATGGGTCTGGGCAAGACGCTGCAGTGCATTGCGCTCATGTGGACCTTGCTCAAGCAGTCGCCCATCGCAAAGAAATCTACGATCGACAAGTGTATCATAGTCTGCCCTTCGTCGCTGGTTCGCAATTGGGCCAACGAGCTCACCAAATGGCTCGGGGCAGCGGCTCCAGGCACGCTGGCGCTCGATGGCAAACTCAGCAAGGACGAGATGATCGAAGCCACGCGTCGATGGTGCAACGCCTCGGGGCGCGCCATCACCCAGCCAGTGATGATCGTATCCTACGAGACGCTGCGCAACTTGCAAGAAGAGCTCGGCAACACCGAGGTGGGACTGCTGCTCTGCGACGAAGGCCACCGGCTCAAGAACGCAGACTCGCTCACATTCCAGGCGCTCACCCAGATCAAGGTGCGCCGCCGCGTCATCCTCTCGGGCACACCCATCCAGAACGACCTTTCCGAGTACTTTGCGCTGCTCAACTTTGCCAATCCGGAGCTGCTGGGCAGTCGCACCGAGTTTCGTAAGAACTTTGAGATCGCCATCCTCAAGGGACGCGACGCCGAGGCGACGGAGAAGCAGCAGCAGGAGGCCAACGAGAAGCTGAGCCAGCTGTCGGCGCTGGTGAGCCGCTTCATCATCCGACGAACCAACGATCTGCTGTCCAAGTACCTGCCCGTCAAGTACGAGCACGTCGTGTTCTGCAAGATGGCGCCGTTCCAGCTGGATCTGTACCGCCTCTTCATCCGATCGCCCGAGATCAAGAAGCTGCTGCGCGGCACAGGCAGCCAGCCGCTCAAGGCGATCGGCATCCTCAAGAAGCTGTGCAACCATCCAGATTTGCTGGATCTGCCGGGCGACCTGGACGGCAGCGAGCAGTACTTCCCCGAGGGCTACACGCCGCGCGACCGACGCTACGTCAATCCGGAGCTGTCGGGCAAGATGATGGTGCTGCAGCGCTTCCTCGAGACGATCCGAGCGACGACCAACGACAAGATTGTGCTCATCTCCAACTACACGCAGACGCTCGACGTGTTTGAGCGCATGTGCCGCGCCAACCGGTGGGGCATGTTCCGGCTGGACGGCACCATGACGATCAACAAGCGGCAGAAGCTGGTGGACCGCTTCAACGATCCCGAGGGCAAGGAGTTTATCTTTTTGCTCTCGTCCAAGGCGGGCGGATGCGGACTCAATCTGATCGGGGCGAATCGGCTGGTGCTCTTCGACCCGGACTGGAATCCGGCGTCGGACCAGCAGGCGCTGGCGCGCGTGTGGCGAGACGGGCAGAAGAAGTCGTGCTTCGTGTACCGCTTCATCGCGACGGGCTCGATCGAGGAGAAGATCCTGCAGCGGCAGTCGCACAAGCAGTCGCTGTCGTCGTGCGTGGTGGACGAGGCGCAGGATGCGGCGCGCCACTTTTCGGGCGAGGATCTGCGTGCGTTGTTTGCATTCAAGGAAGAGACGGCGTGCGACACGCACGACACGTACAAGTGCAAGCGGTGCAAGTCGGGCAAGCAGTTTATCAAGGCGCCTGCGCTGCTGTATGGCGACACGAGCACGTGGAACCACTACGGCAAGGCGGAGATGAACCACCTGCACGACGATCTGCTGCGAGCCGAGCAGGCGTACGACGACGTGAGCTTTGTGTTCCAGTACTGCAGCCACTAGCGCGAGTTGCCGCAACCTATACCCTGCCTGTATGTGTATCAATGCAAGTGTCTTAGCAGCCGATCGAGCGGAGGGTCGAAGATGAGACGAGCGTGTGAACTTTGTTGTTTGTTGCGTGGCAAGGGTCCGGACTAGTGTACAAGGGGGCGGATTGGAATGCTGTTGATTAGGAGGCGAGAGAGAGAAAGTGGTGGATTTGGGATCGGGTGGTTGTTTAGTAACCAACTGGGTTTTCGCGGATGGTTTTGCGGGTCCATTTGGGGACCTTGTGTACGCTCTTTCTGAAGCCAGGGTCGTGTTTGCTGAAGGTTGTGTATTTGTCCTTTGGAAGCATCTGAGCTTCTGTTGGGATGGCGAGGGCACGGTTGAGGGAAGCGCATTGGATGTTGGACTGTTGGAGGGTGGCGATGACGTCGTCGACGGCACGAAGACGCATGCGAACGCGGTTCTTGCGCGGAGATGAGAGGCGCCATGGATTCTTCCACAGCAATCCACCCAAAGAGGGCATAGACGATCGGAACGCCCCAAACATGACGAGTATTGACGGGCAAGAAGAAAGGACGTGGGAGGTGGTGGGTGGGAAGACCGTGATGCAGAGTCACATCGTCCAAATTCTTTCTCAACGGGAGCTCCCATTTTTTCAAGCAGGGCAGTGTTAGAGCGCTGAGCAGCGCGCAGGCTCCAGTTGACCCGATTAATTCAACATCGGGTCCTATTCTTTTGCAAAATCACGATCATCCCGATGAAAACCAGACGGACGCACGCGCCGCCGCCCAACTCGACAGGTGCGTCATGAACAAGGTGATATGGCGCTGGTGTCTGTCAAAGCGTCGTCCGCACGATCCACCGTCCGCTCATGCATCGTCCGTCCTTCCGTCCGCCCATGCCCGGCACATCCGCTCGGCAGAAGCAGTCCTGTCCGTTGGATCTGTGTCTTTCTTGCAGCTCTCATCCAAGACACTGGGTTAATGTCCGATCATCATCGCT
The DNA here is from genome assembly GCA_023212605.1 of Moesziomyces parantarcticus. Lineage (NCBI taxonomy): Eukaryota > Fungi > Basidiomycota > Ustilaginomycetes > Ustilaginales > Ustilaginaceae > Moesziomyces > Moesziomyces parantarcticus. The sequence goes on along the minus strand of JALCCF010000010.1, from coordinate 73,500 downwards.
TGCGTCCGCTCTGTCAAGGTGCGTCCGTGTAGAATCTGCTTCGCCAATTGCCCGGCTCGGAGGATCTTTGCAGGATTCAAGGTACCTGTCGGCCACACTTCTGGATGTGAGGCAGTCTCAGTAGCCGCCCATGTCTCAAGGCACAAGTCTTATCCGACTGAGACGGTGCCACGCACCAGCTGGCCGATGTGGCGATTCTCAGCAGCACTGAAGTCTGTGTACAGCTGCATCACACTTCAGTGCGATATAGATCGTGTTCAAAGGGCGCGTACGCATTGGTAGCATCGAGTGGCGGCAATTCGCTCGCTAGCATCCATCCTGCTGGCTGCGGGCCTGCTGACGAAGAGGTGCGGCACGAGAAAGCGCGATGTGCAGTATGCTGATTGGATCAGTGCTGCACACGGGCTCTGGCTGCGCTGCACAAGCTCATGCTCCGTGTGGACAAAGTGCGACCGGTAGACCTGCTCCAATGCCCGGCCATGCACCCTGCGCCGGACGCCATGTGAGCGATCTGGCATGTGCATCTCACTTGGCCGCTCAGTTCCGGTTGAGCAACACTTCTACTCTTGGCAAGGCGCCGTTCGGTGCCCTAGACTCACCGACCGAGTCGCTCCTTCTCCGACCGACTGAGCCTTCCGGTGCCTCTACGGTGTCTGCCTGTCTCGATCCGGACGCCACTACGCTGCCCTGGGCCGGGAGGGGTGGATGTACTTATAATGGGCCCCCTTCGGTCCGCCCCTTTCCCCCTTCCTCTTCTTCCTTTTCCCAGATCCGTCTCAGTCTCTTTGCTCGCCCTTGCCTTTGCGTTCGCTCCTTCCGCTCCTCTTTCCTTTCAGATCCAACTTCGTACTATCCTTTCCCGTGAACCCTGGTGGTCACATCCCTTTTCGCTCTCTACCGCAGACAAACACTTTCCTTTTCTTCCCTTCCGTACCTCTCCCTCGTGTTCATCTGCAAACTCTCCTCCATCCGCTCTCGTCAACTTTCGGCTTTATCCTCAGTTCATCAGCAGAAAAGACTTCCTGTGGAAGACTTGATCCTATCGAACCACCGAGCTTTGTCCTATTCTAGCTAGTCTAGTAGTTCAAGCTTTACCCCTCAAGCCCTAATCTTCGTCGTTCAGCGCTCCTTCGTCTCCGAACCTCCCTTTCCAGGCTACCAAACTCGCTCTAGATCAAAGCTGCCATGTACTTCACTCAGGCTCTTACCGTTGCGCTCTCCCTTTCGGCTGCTGCCGTCAAGGCTGCCCCCGTTCCCGGCAGTCAGAAGGACACCTCGAAGCTCGTGCTTCGTTCGGTCCACGAGAGCCAGATCGCCGCTAGGAGCGTAGGCATCAACGATGCTCTCAGCTCCAAGCCGCTTCAGGCTCGCGGTCTCGACCCCGTCACCCACCTGCGCAGGGCCATCGACCTTCGCTTCGGCAACGTCGACCCCAAGGCGCGCGACCTTGCCATGGTCACCGAACTTCACCGCCGAGGTCTGCTCGACCAGCTCATCGCAGCTCTGCGCGACCTTATCATCACCCTTCTCGGCAAGGGTGGTGGAATGTCGCGCCGTCAGGCAAGCACCGAACAGCTCGAGCAGGCCATTCACCAGGTCACCTGCATCCTCGATGCTCTCTTTGGCAACACCGACAGCGACGGCACGTGCGCCGACGTGCTCGGTGGCTCTGCCAACTCGACCAACGCCACTGGCTCCGCTGCCAACCGCACCATGTCGCCTCTCGAGAAGAAGCTTTCTGCGCTCGGCGCTCAGCTCCGCAACGGATCGAGCATCACCGAGATGGTGGACGGCTACATGGCCGGCAAGCACAGTGATGCCACCACCGCTGCTCAGGCTTCCAAGGCCGTGCCCGCTGCCGCCAAGGCGACGGGCACCAAGAAGGCCGACAAGAAGGACAAGCCCAAGCACCACCCTGCCAAGAACGCGACGTCGACCGACTCGACGGCTGCCGCCGAGAAGGCTTCGAAGCAGCAGCAGAAGCGCTCCACCGAACTCCTCGAGGCTCGACAGGACTCGGGTCTCACGGGTCTTCTGGTGGCTCTGCGCGACGTGGTGGACACGATCCTCAACACGCTCCTGCCCATGTCTTCGCGCGCCGAGAGCGACAACTCGACTTCGACTACGTCGTCCTCGGGCAAGTGGCCTCCTCAGGACTGCCCTCCGCCCACGCCCAACGATGGCATGTACCGTCCCGGCTGCCCCGGGTACGGCCGACGTGACATCGCTGTGCGCAGGAGCATGGACCAGCTCGGCGAACGCGATGCCAATATCCTGCAGAGCGTCATGCCGATGATCCAGATGCTGCTCGAGCAGCTTCCCGCCCTCATCAAGTCGATGGCCTCCAACCCCAACGCCACATCGACCGTCACTTCGGTGACCAACGCCGGCACCACCACAACTGGCCCCACCGCAGCCGCCGACGATGCCTTCTCGCAGATCATGTCCGCGCTCGGCTACGGTGGTGAGGCGGCCAGCCCGAGCCCTTCCTCCGGCTCCAAGTCCGGCTCGGCTGCCAAGGCGCAGTCGACCGGTGCAGCTGCCGGCTCCAACGGAACCAGCTCGGCTGCCCGTAGCGCGGCCAACCTTAGCCAGAACTTTGCCCGCGATCTGCTCGATGGCGATGGCATGAACCTCGGCAAGCGTCAGACCGGCACCGGCGATGTTACTGATGGTGTCACCGACGCTATTGGCAGTGACAACTGCGACGCCAGCGGCAACTCCGGCGGCATCAATGTCAGCCTGCTCAACAACCTTCTCAACGGTCTGCTGAGCGGCCTGGGCCGACGCAGCGAAGACTCGATCCCGCTCGAGTTCTTCAAGCGCCAGACCACCACCGACGACGGTGACGATGCCATCGGCAGTGGCAACTGCAGCGCCAGCAACAACACTGGCGGTGTCAACCTCAGCCTTCTCGACAACCTGCTCAACGGCCTTCTTTCGGGCCTCAACCGCCGTGACGTCGCTGCCGACGGCATGGTTTCGGTCGAGGCGCTCAAGCGTGATGCGGCTGAGCCGCTCGCTGAGCGCGCCGACTTTGCGCCCGTGTGGACCGAGATCAAGAAGATCGGTAACGAGCACTTCCACGTCGCTCGCGATCTCTCGCACATCGATGAAGCTGCCGCCACTGCCGCCAAGCGCAATGCCAACACCGACGATGCACCCAACTTCACTCCTGTCTGGGAAGCCTTCCGCGACCTTGTGGACAGCGGCTACTCTCAGGCGGCTGAGGGAGCTTCTGCCCAACGTCGCGACACCGGTGCTCCTCTCAAGCTCGACTACAAGCCTCTGATGAAGGCCGGCATCAAGTTCGGCAAGCAGGTCTTCAAGTCCTTCACCTCGCAGCACGCCAAGCGCTCCACCGACTTCAAGCCTTTCGTCGATGCCGCCAGCAACTTTGCTGCCACGGCGATCAAGGAGATGTACAAGTCGTCGTAAACACGATCCAACGTGGGGTCGTAGCCAAATCCCCCCCCCCCCTATCCCTACATCCTCCTCCCTCATGTACAAGTGGCTGAAGCCCTGTGGATGATATCCGCGACCCTCGGGAAGGGTCGGGCGGAGTGAACTTTTTTCAATGCAAAGCAAGGGGCATTCGAGCAAACATCTTCGGCATGTGAATCAGAGCCTGTGCAAACGGCATGAGTAGGTGCAGAAGGCGGAAGCGGAGACTGATGCTGAGGGCAGTGCGTGAATCGATGAGCTGCAGGAACGGTGCAGACCCCGACGCAGGAAGTTGGTCGAATCTCACGCGGACGGCTGCCATCCGATACGGCCATGTGATGGCCGAGCTGCATCTTGAACGCGGAAGCTTCCGAATGGCGTGCTGCATGGCCTGTGCCGACATCGGGCCGAACGCGGACCGTCGAGATGGGCTCTGGTGAAAGGGTCATACCCCGTGCGTCGGGGCATCCGAGACATTCTTATTCCGATGTGAAGAAAAGCGGCAAAAGCCTGGGAAAAAAGGAAACAACAACATCTCCTCATACAGACGTTTGGGGTTTCGGCTGGACGGTGTTCGGATGCCACCCGCAACACCCAGCGTGCCCGAGCGTGCTGCAGCGTCTCGCGATTGAGCTGCTGCAGCCTCCTGTCAACGAGTTCGGGCGTGCACGCTCGTATTTCCGATGGCCGCGGCTGCCGAACCGTTCGTGCCGCGGCGGAAGAGGACTGTATCCGTGCCATCGGAACGTGCGAGATAGCTGTAACCGCCGACAATCAGCCGCCAGAAACACAGCGTAATTGCGGCGGGCTTGAGAGAACTGGCGCAGCGACACAGACGATCGAATGCAGGCGCTGCTTGCAAAAGTCGAATCTGGCGATGGAGCTGTTGTGCGGAGCTCTACCGATGTCGACAGGTGCCCCAACGTCGCTCTCTCCTGCAGAAGCAACAGACACCGCTGCATCCGAGCTGCCATGCGAGCGGCGAGGTGAAACCTGGCTGGCGCTCCTGCAGCAGCAAACGCGGTCGGAGGGGCCGAAAATCCACTCTCACGCCCTCGCGTCTGGGACCTGCAGCAACACAGCGCCCAAACCGCCGAAAGGGCATATCCGCTCGTGAATTTGTTCCGGCTGGGACCACATCCATACACAGGCAGCTTTAGCGTTGTATGGCTGCACTTTCCAAAGGCACTCTTTCCTCTTGACGCCGCTCCTCGATCTGCTCTTCGCGACTCCCCCAAACTGCTGTGACCTGCATGCTTTGCCGACAGCTCACCGTTCCTCCGAGGGCTGGTCATCTGTCCTTGCCGATCCAATTCAGCGTCGGAGTCGCTCCCGAAACCCACCGCATCTTCTTCTCGCATCCGTACCGAGTTCGATTTGGTGTCCCGTGGGAGCGGCGCGCTTCTTCGCCTCCGAACTCTCGTGTCTCTCCGCGAAGCCTTGACTTTGCACTCGACGCTTGACGCTGAGCATCGTTCGAAGCTACCACGACTGCCACCACATCGGAAACACCGGCATCCGCGCCACTTCGCGCAGCCACCTCATAGCGTTCAAATCCACGCGTTGGCGATCCTTGCATCGTCGTTAAGCTCCACCTCTCGAGCCACATCGCGCACAGTCTCATGTCCTGGCTCAAGGGCCGGCCACCACAAAAGCATTCGGGACTCCATATCTCGAGCACGAACAGTGTACCCGCAACGCCAAGGATCACGTCACCAGCTGCTCCTGCATTCAACGCACTCACTCTGACAGCGACACAGCAGGTCGTCCGCCTCGCATTACCAACATGAAGGAGGCACGCGTCGTCATAATGGGAGGTGCGTATTCATCCAACGCTCGACTTGAATCCTACCCATCCGATGTTGAACATGGCTAATCTTGTCTTCTAACCCTCGGCCTCGCACGATCTTCAGGTGGAGGAGTCGGCAAGTCGGCGCTGACGGTGCAATTCGTGCGCAACGTATTCGTGAGCACGTACGACCCGACGATCGAAGACACATACCGCAAGATGCTCGTCATCGATGGCCAGCAGTGCATGGTCGAGATCTTGGATACGGCAGGCACCGAGCAGTTTCTGGCGCTCAAGGAGCTCTACATCAAGTCGGGGCAAGGCTTCATCCTCGTCTTCTCGCTCACGTCGCTAGCGAGCGTCAACGAGCTCGGTCCGTTGCGCGAGGCGATCGTGCGCATCAAGGACACCACCGCCATCCCGCTCGTGCTGGTCGGCAACAAGTCGGATCTGCGCGCCGATCGTCAGGTGCCCAGAGAGGTGGGCACCAGCCTTTCAAAAGCATGGGGGAACGTTCCTTTCTACGAGGCGTCGGCGCGCAAACGCATCAATGTCGACGAGGTCTTCGCCGATGTGGTGCGCCAGATCCGCGCTTTCCAGACCATCAATTCCAGACCGGGCACCCGCCCGGGCACTTCCTCGGGCGCATCGGGCAGGCATGGCTTTGGCGCCAACGGCTCGACCTCTCATTCCAGCTCCAAGGACTCCAGACTCGCAGGCAGCAGCTTTGGCACCTCGTCCAAAACGCGCGATCGCAAGAAGTGCGTCATCATGTAGCATTCGCGCGAAACTGTCCGCGAACGAGCGCCTTCGGATACCCTCTCCCCACTCAGCGACCTGGAAGGAACTCGATAGATATACCCAACCCCACCCCACTCTCGCGCACCCTTGTGTCCCGTCAGCACGCGTCTCGGCTCACGACTAGCTGCCGAGACATGCCTTGTGTGTGCACAATGACCATTCATTGCTAGGCCATGCCTCTGTTGAAGCTATGCTCTGCGTTTACCCTTGTGGCTCTGGGACCCAGACAGGGCCTGCTGAACAAGATACTGAAGCTGGAGCCTTGAATTCGGTGCCTCTCTACTGCAGGGGCGTGCGCCTCCACTCTGCAGCTGCAGGTGCAAAGTCCGGGTTTCGGCCAACGCGTGCTGTGCCGTGTGGAGCAAAGCCGCGCATGCTGCCCAAAATCACACACGCCTGCTGTTGCGGAAATTGGACAAGGCGGCCAGGCAGCAGTGAAGCAGGTCAACGCGTCAATCGGGCTAGAGTGATCGAGGCTGCACACGGCCACAGAGTGCGAAATGCACAGACGTTGACGAAGCTTCGCACCCACACCAACACCACCCTCACTCCACACCCCAACGCAACATTCTCCGTCATTCTCACACCTTTTCCGCGACCTTGTTCCAGCAGAACCAGCAGCGACGGAGAACACCGGGTGGCACGTATACAACAAAGCCATCCCACGAGCCCCACGCGCAAGGGTATTGTCCTCATCCTACTCCGCTCTCTGCTCTAGATAGAAAGGTGGCATCATGTCGCGAAGGTACGACTCGCGCACAACGACCTTCTCGCCCGAAGGTCGCTTGTACCAGGTGGAATATGCGATGGAGGCCATCTCGCATGCAGGTACGGTGATCGGCATCCTGGCCAAGGACGGTATCGTGCTCGCCGCCGAGAAGAAGGTGACGTCCAAGCTGCTCGAGCAGGACCAGTCGTCGGAGAAGATCTTCACCGTGTCGGACAACGTCATGGCCGGCGTAGCGGGCTACACAGCAGATGCCAATTCGCTCGTCAACTATGCGCGCAATGCGGCTCAGCAGCACCTGGCGAGCTACGACGACGACATGCCCGTCGAGCAGCTTGCGCAGCGTCTGTGCGACTACAAGCAGGGATACACGCAGTTTGGAGGTCTTCGTCCATTTGGCGTGTCGATCCTGTACGCTGGATACGATGACCACCACCACTTCCAGCTCTACCACTCGGATCCCTCAGGCAACTACTCTGGGTGGAAGGCGACATGCATCGGCAACAACAACGGCACGGCAACGTCGCTGCTCAAGCAGGACTACAAGGACGACGTTGGCATCCAGGATGCCATGGCTATGGCGGTCAAGATCCTGAGCAAGACTATGGACTCGACGTCGCTCGACAGCGAAAAGCTCGAGTTTGCCACGCTCACGCTGAACCCCACCACGCACAAGCCGCAGACCAACATCTTCAAGCCCAACGACATTGACCGCCTCCTCCAGAAGCACGGCCTCGCAAAGCCAAAGGATGCAGAGGAAGCCGCCGCGCAGGCTACAGCGAGCGGCACAGACTCGAGCGCCATGGCCGTCGATGCATAGTCCAACTCTCGCCTTGTACCATATAAACTGGACTCAGGTTGTCGATTGACTCGGGGATGTGTGAAGTGATTGCTTGCGAGGGCGCGGCTGAAGTGTGAATTTCCGAGTTGTATGGCTGTGAGAGTGAGGCGACTACTGAGACTTGCCGCCGTCATTGCCGTCCTTGTTGCCACCGAAGATGTCCTTCTGGCTGTTCATGATGGCCTGCAGGCGTTCAGGCGATACATCGACACCTGCGTTCTTGAGCTCCTCCATCACTGTGCAAGCGCGAGTCAAATTGACAGGGTAAGCATTCCAATTCGTCTATCCAGATCAGGTTGCAGGACCAACGTGGTGGAAAGCATACCTTTGGTTGTGGCGTCCCGCACCTCCTGGTTGCGCGCGAGCTTCATCATTTGCCACATGCTGGGCTTTTCGCCGGTATGTAGGTCGACGCCATTGGCCTTCATCACCTCGACGAGGTTTGTGATGGCCGAGAGTGCCGAGGGCGAGTGGGCGAGCTTCTCGAAGCCGGGTGGCAGCTGCGGGAACGAGTTGGGCGAGGCGGACGAGGCCCATCGTCGAGCAGGGACGGGGGAGCGCAGCGCAGCAGAGCGGGCGGCAGGCGCCGATCGGAGCGAGGCCGTAAGTGTTCGTGTGACTGCGCGATATGCTGACATCCTGAGCGATATGTAGATGTGACGAAGAAAGAATGCAAGTGTGAGGGAAGGAGGGGAGAATGGTAAGAGGCTGAGAGGGTGAAAATGGTCGGCAGCCTCCACCTCGAGAATCACTCTCCGACTTCCGAGCTGACAGCTTCACTTTTTCAAAGTTCTCCAACGAGACCCTGACATGACTTCAACCATAGACAGCCCAGCTCGATCCATCAGCAGACGCAGAGAGACTGGCCAGCGAGGGCAGGGAAAGGGAGATGTCGCTGACTCTGCGTATGCTCTGCCGTCGTGGCCCGCCCGCGCGGGCGTTTGGCCTGCCGTGCCAACGGAGGCCGCTCGTTCCAACACCGGGCTGTGCCCCTTCATGCGAGAGGCTGCCTCGCAGATTCTTCAACTCAACAGTCAGCGCACGCTCAGCTTCCGATACAGCAGCTTCAGGCTCGAGTCTCAAGCCATACTACGTGACCACTCCGATCTTTTACGTGAATGCGGACCCACACATCGGTCATCTGTATTCGGACGTGATCGCAGACGTGCTCGCACGCTACCATGGATACATGAACTCGGGCTACTCGGCATACGACGGCAACGGGCTCCCTATCAGCACAAATGCAGAGGGGACACAATCTCGATTCTCCCAGGAGCCGCCGGTATCCCCAATATTCAGCACGGGCACCGACGAGCATGGACTGAAAGTGCAAAAGGTAGCCGAGGCAGCAGGCGAGGACCCAAGAGCGCTCTGCGATCGCATCAGCCAGCGATTCCGCCACCTTGCCAACGCAGCCAACGTGGACTTCTCCACCTTCATCCGCACCACAGATGCGGATCATGCAGTGGCGGTGGAGCATCTATGGCGCACACTGCGCGAACGCGGCCACATCTACCAGGGCAGCCACGAGGGTTGGTACGCGGTGTCGGACGAGGCTTTCTATCCGGAGACACAGGTGCGCAAGGTGATGGTAGACGGCCAGGAGCAGATGCAGAGCATAGAGACCGGCGCCAAGGTCGAATGGAGCCAGGAGGTCAACTACAAGTTTCGCCTCTCGGCGTTCCAGCAGCCGCTCATCGACTGGCTCCGTGCGAACCCGACCGCCATCCAGCCTGCGCAACGGCATGCCCAGGTGCTCCAGGAGGTCGAGTCGGGCCTGAGCGATCTGTCCATCTCGCGTCCACGCTCGCGCCTCACATGGGGTATCCCCGTACCCGATGACGCGGACCACACGATCTACGTGTGGGTCGACGCGCTGACGAATTACCTCACCGTCACGGGCTACCCAGCCTGGGCGAAGGATGCGAGCAAAGAGACGTCGGTTGTAAAGCGCAGTGCGTGGCCAGCAGACGTGCACGTGGTGGGCAAGGACATTCTGCGCTTCCATGCGATCTACTGGCCTGCAATGCTGCTTGCCGCGGGGCTGCCGCTGCCAAAGACGATCGTGGCGCATTCGCACTGGACCATGAACCGCGCCAAGATGTCCAAGTCGCGCGGCAACGTCGCCAACCCGTTCGAGGCGATGGACATGTTTGGCGTCGACACGCTGCGCTTCTTCCTCATGCGCGTGGGCGGCAACCTCGGCGTGGACTCGGACTACAATCCTGCCGTACTCGTCGAGTTCCACCGCAAGTATTTGCAGGGCCAGCTCGGGAATCTCGTCTCGCGCATTTCGGCGCCGAAGATCCACGCCAGCCTCGCTGATTCCCCGCGCGACGAGGAGGGCATCTTGGTCCGTCCGTCTGCCGAAGATGTGCGTGCGGTGCTCGATAACGAGACGTACGCGCTGTGCGAGCGGCTCGAGGATGAGCTCAAGCATCTGCCCGGCAAGGTGGACGAGCTCATGCAGGCGTTTGAGTTGGCCAAGGTGCTCGAGCTCGTGCTGGAAACCGCCGTAGCCAAAGCCAACGAGCTGGTGCAGCGCATCGAGCCTTGGAACGCCGCCACTCCCGTCGCTGCCGTGAAGGAGGCCGTAATTCTCACCACCGAGACGCTCCGCATTGCTGCTCTGCTCCTGCACCCGTTCATGCCCACCAAGATGTCCCAACTCCTCGACGCGCTTCTCATCCCCCAAAATCTCCGCACAAGTCCAAAAGATCTTGTGAGGCAAGACGAGGACGGCCGCCTCGTCTCGCACGCCTGCTGGCGCGACCCGGCGCAGCCCAAGGTCGAGCCACTCTTCCCCAAGATCCAGCCAGACCCGACGTCAAAAGCCTGAACGCATCAACCTCAGTTGGATGCAACCGCAATGCAAAACAGAACAAGAGGGCCGAACGAGACATCATTTGAGAATTTCCAAAATGTTCAAGCAGTGTTGGTGTGTGTGTGTGTGTGTGTGTGTGTGTGTGTGTGTGTCTGTGTGTATGGACGGAAGCAAAGCTCGAGATCGGTCAGCGAGACCACGGCGAGTGTCTAGAGGACGAGGAAGGCGCCGGCGAAGAGGGCCGCTGCCGAGGCGGTGGACACGGCGAGCAGGGCACCGGGAAGGGTCGAGCGCGCGCCCGACGTAGAGCCACCGCTGCCCGAGCCGCTGGAACCGCTGCCACTGCCACTGCCGCTGCTGCTCGAGCCGGCGACGAGCGACGGCGATGAAGAGGCCACACCACCCGAGGCCGAGGGCGTGGGAAGGCTACCACCACCGACGACGCCGGTTGCGGTGGCGCCGGATGCGAACGACGAAACGCCAGTGGGGAACGGCAAGCCGCCGTCGATCGAGCTCATGGATCCCGTAGCAGATGACGTAGCCTGGGGCGTCTGCGAAGAGACGGCGTTGGCGGTGACCGAGACGATCTGCGCCTCGCTGCCCTTGAGACTGGCGAATCCGATGCGGCCAGTGCCGTCGTAGACCTGGAAGACGTTCTTAAGGAACGAGTCACCCACGATCCACTGCGGCACGCCGTACTGCGACGAGCCGAGATCGATCTCAAAGACGGCGCCGAGACACGTCTGGGAGTTGGTGTAAGGGAATGAGCCGAGGTTGAAGTCCTGCGAGTTCATGGTCCAGCTCTTGCCGCCGAAGGTGAGTTGGATGTTGAGGTTGGCACTGCAGGGGAAGAGGTAGTAGCCGGGCATGCCCGCCGAGGATGCGGATCGCGAGCCGCTGATCTGCGAGTAGAAGGCGCGAACGGCCGTGGCGGGGCCACCGATGAGCGTGGTGCCCGTGTCGATGGCGGCAAGCGGGTTGGTGCCAATGCTGGCTGCGTTGCCGTTGACCGAGATGCCGCCGAGCGGGATGGTCCAGTAGCCGAGGCCCTGTGTGTTCTGGAGGTTGTTGGGAATGCTCGTGTAGCTGATGTCGCCGCTGTACTGGTTCGAGTCGATCTTGCCAAGTGTAAACACGCCGCCGGGACTCTGGATGTCGTTGATGTTGGGGTCGTTGGGGTTGATGTTGTCGATGTTGCGGGCGAGCTGGAAGGTGAAGACGTTCTGCGAAAGCACGCCCTGCTTTTCGAGCACCTGCCAGAAGGGCGTGGCGCCGCTGGTCGAGAGCGACTGGAAGCCCATGCCCATGATGCCCGAGGTCGGGTACTCGACCGTGTTGGAAGCGACGGCGGCCGCCTCGGCGAAGGTGAGGTTGTTGACCGTGTAGCCGGCGAGCGAGACGGTGTCAGCTGCGAGCGTGCCGCGCACGGCACCGGTGCCGTAGGTGATCTGGAAGGGGGCGCTGGAGCCAACGTAGGTCGAGGAGCTCTGGGCGTTGAACTTGTTCAGATTCGAGTCGCAGTTCTGCGCCGTGCCGCACTGCGAGTCGACGAGCCAGAAATCGGCCGAGCCCGTGTCGAGCACCACGTTGAAGTTCTGAGCGGGTGTTCCAACCGAGAGCTGAGCGAAGTAGTAGCTGTGGGGAACGGCAGAAAAGGAGCGGTCAGCCTCCGATATGAAATGAAGGAATGGAAAACGTGCAGCGGACGTACCTGTCAGGCCCCACATCGGTCAGTCCGATGGTTTGGCGCTTCTGGTGGGCGGCGGTGGCGCCGTACTTTGCCTTCATGATCTCACCCTGTCGGAAGGCCCAGCTCTTCATAGCTTCGGGGTCGCGCTTCCGCACATCCGGATGCAGAGCGCCGTGCCTCTTGTACATGGGCACCGAGATGGATCCAGCCTGCGAGGCATCGTTCAGCGATCGGCTGGCGAGTCGGAAAGCCTTGGCCTCGGCCAGGTCGCCCCTAGCTTCGGTATTGGCCTGCAGCGGGAGCACATACGCCTGGACAGACGAGGCACACACGAGCGCAGCCGTCACCGTCGAAAGCAGAGCCTGGAACGCCATTCTGTTGGTATCGTCTCTGGACGAGATGGATGGGTCGGATGGAAGGTTTCCAGGAGGGAGGAGTGGGGAACACAAGTCTACCGATCTATGACTTGAGCGATGCGAGTAATGGAGAGCAGGGAATCGATGGTGGCGGGTGCGGATGGAACGGGGCAAAGATGGCTCGACCGGATTCAAGGCAGATGTTGGATGCGCCCCTGCAAGGACACTGGTTGCCACACTTGGCAGGCAAGCAGCTAAAACGGGCGTGGATCGGAAGGGTGGAGGCGGAGTATCCAGCCGAGGCGCAAGGTGGACGGCAGCCGAAGCGACTCGGCGCGGCTGTCGAGCCAAATGCACGACGGCGGGCTGTGCCGACAGAAGCTGGCCGGCTGCGCTCACCGAGCGTCCATGAGGGCAGACGACGAGACTGGAAAAAATTGGGGCTCAGCAACGGCAGGGTCTAAGGTGGTCACAGCAACGCGCTGAGGCAGCAACGCACTGACGACACGCATGCCCATGCACGCTGGAGCCGAAGAGCAAGAGGCTGCAGCATGGGAGCGGAGCTGAGGTTGCATCAAAAGCGTCAGGCGCTCCAAATGGAGAAGCCGGCACGGCACGGATGGGGGCCCAAGTGCTTCATGTCAGAAGGTTTTGGCTGAGACATGCCGAGCAAAGAGTCGGCGACGAAAATCCACAGGATCGTCCAATTCAACTTCTGCAGTCAAGCTCCAAACGAATGCGAACGTCGGACTCCTGAAGCTTGTCAACCAGGACACACCGAGCCAGACTCTACCCTCTGGCCTCGACTCGACGTCGACGAGAAGGACGTCGACGAGGCCGAGTCCAAATCACCACCGGCAACCAACTTGGCTCTGCACCGGAGGCGGCGATCGCGGGGAGGGTGGGCGGAAGGCAGTGAAGGCCTCGCCTCAACTCGCTTAGACTCTCGATCCTTTGCGCAGAGATGACGACACGGGCGAGACAGCGCCAGACTCGAGGCCGCGCTGCATCCGTGCACCAATTTTCCACCAGCCTCGCATCCAACTCATCTTGTTGCAAGCAAGGCACAAGTTGCAAGCGAGCAGAGCAGCGTGGCTCCCAGAGTGATCTTTCGGAAAAGCCGAGCGGATGGACCGCCAGCATACTGGACCCTCGTCTTTGGGCAAAGCTCGCAATCAGCACAAATCCCCGTCCGGCACGGCTTGCCGAAGGCCAAGCAATATTGCCAAGGGAAGGGCTTGAATTGACTTTGTATTCTGAGCGGGCACGCGTCGACTTGACTGGGAGGCAAGCCCAAATTGGCTGTTCACCTCGACAAGTTCTGAGTTGCTCGGGGTGGATGAAAAAATGTGAGACAGTGCGAAGCTAACAGTCAGAATGCGCTTTTTGTCCGAATTCGGTCATGAGCCGGTCCGCTCAAATTTGCACACGACCTCAGCTTGGACTCACTAATGCGAACCCCCACCGAACTGTTCTGTATCTACACCGGGGGACCTGGGTGAGGTCCTTTGGGCATCGACGCTTCGCTATAGGCTGCTTTTCGGAGAGTGAAAAACGACGAGTTCTGTGCACTGAGCTTTTTTGTTTGATCGGGTGCCGAGAGTGACTGCAGTGAAAGAGGCAAAAATTAGAACTGCAAGAAATTGCGCGCAAAATTGGGGCAGGAGTTTTTGGAGGAATTTACTCGCGCCAACGCGCTGAGCGAGCAAGAGACGCAGATTGTGAGATTGCTGTGAATTTACAAACAACATGGGAAAGCTCCGGAGCTTCACACTTTGCTACAGTGGGGCGTTCACTCAAACTCCAGAGCTCAAGAACTACAGTGCAGAAAGGCAAAAACTTCCTCACCACGCAGCGCTTGGCATGGTTCACACGACGCAAAGGAAGTGCTCGGCCGACGCACCGTGTATTGGCTGAGGACGGAATGCCGAAACAGGTACAAATCCTTAACAAAAGAAAGCTTTTTTTTCCCACCCTGCATGGCCAGCGCCGCGTGGCTGATGCGCGCCAAACGGAAGAGTGAAAAACTAGGGGGTAGGCTTCGGCGAAATCGACGACCGACCAGTCGAGCTGCTTTCGACCGCCGTGTTCTCGAACAGCTCTGTGTTGCGAGCATATTTGGGTAGTATAGATGTGCTGGATTCCTCTTAGCCTTGCCCTGATTCGCTCGGTACAACATCTTGTCGACTGTGATTTGCTGATGGAGCTGGTGTGAGGACGATTCACGGCGAATTAAATTGAAGGGCAACGCTGAGCCGAGCGGCGGTTTGAAAACGTGGATTTGGCACTCCGAAAGCGCTGAGGCGTGGCGAGGCAGCTGGGGCCGCCGCTCTGGGCCGCGACGCGCCGTCTTGGCGGGCGGACGTGCCTGGCTGAGGTCTTGGCCATGTGCTCCTTGTGTCTCACAACTGACCACTCGGCGCTTTCCCCTTCTTCCAGTCCTCCTCATTCCACTTGCACCTCGAACTGTGGCGCAAAGGAGAGCCCGCAAGCTTGATGATCGACGCTGAACTGAGATCGATCCGGATGATGGAAGAAGTGGTGAGAAGTCGACGAAAATGCAATGCGCTCACGGCCGATGCCGGCGATCGAAGCAGCAAAAAAGGCGGGGTGCTTGAACGCCGGCAGAAGCCCGCAGCCAACGATGCTGGAGGACAAGCAGCGGGAATCGAGGTAGACAATTTGCCGCAATATGCCATGCGGGTGACGACCTGAGCCCGAGGATAAATCGAACTTCATGACCTGGATTCGTCCAGGAGCTCGGCTCGACCAAGCCGTCAGCGAATCGTTGAGGATCGATGCTCGCTTCCTTCGGCAAGTGCAGAGCATGTCACCCGCGACGTCCCAGCGACACGGGCGAGGCGAGCGTACTCATGCAAAGGATGTTGTTTGTCGGTGGGTTCCTGCGCTCGTCGCGACTGGAGCATTCCATCACATTGAAGCCGATCCAGTTCGCTTGATCATAGCTTGATCTTCGATTGCCCCTTATGAGCACGCTTGCGTCATTAGTGGCTTCGTTCCTTTGGAGATGCGAATGAAAACACTCAGTTCCGGCTGAATCATCGAGCGGTGTGATTGGCTCTCGGCCGACCGGAATAGAAGGCGTCAAGGTGGAATACTGAGGCCCAGAAGACCGTGGCACGACGGGGTCCTTCGAAACGGCGCGGTGCCGGAGTGGCAAAGCATTGTTGTAAATATGAGCTGGTCCTGCCAACGGTTTAGGTGGGGTCAGGTGGGATGGAGCCGCTAAGCGCGCTCACCGCACTGCCTCGCCGGTCAACAACGGCGGCGAATCAAGCCCAACACCGCCTCGTCGCTCACCGCCTCTCTCAGGGCCTAGGCTGGATTGCGATTGAGCCAACAGAGACCAACTGTGAGCACCGACGGAAGCTCGCCCAGCGCGTTCTCGGCGGCCATTCCAACAAGCTCGAGCCGCAGATCGAAGGCCGTTCGAGATTGTGCGAAGATGATGCCTCGGAGCCGTCCCGAAGCAGCCATCTACCGTCGCCGCGTCGCAGCCTCTCAGAGCAGGCGGCCGCGGAGCTCAAGGACAACAATGTATCCCACTTGCAAGTGAACGTGGGAAAAAAATGAGGTCCGTCCATGCGACACCGTCCAGTGCAGCACTGCCCTGTGCCCCTTTGACCGACTGCTACGCTCCGGTCACTGCGTTGCGTCGCAGCGACGATCACACTGCCTTGACGCCACGTATGAACTATGGCGCCCATCCTGATCTCAGCCTGTAGTGAGTGCCCCCGCCTTTTCTTCTCGCTTCCCACGCGATGGGCTCCGAGGAATCGGGGGCCCTTTCGTGTCGAGCAAGCTCGCTTCTAGACGAGGGCGAGCCGGAGGTCGACCGTCCGCTGGGGCTGCACACGGTCACGGTTGCTACGCCCGCCTTAGGCCCGCCTTAGACCCGCCGATCGTGCTGACTCCTGAGCCGTAGGCTTCCCTCTCGGTTGGTGCAGGGCAGCGTCTGTCGGCAACCGCGGTGTGCCTAGATTGGATTTTGAATTTCAACTGAGAGTAGCTCAATAGCAAAATTTGTAGTTCTGAGCTTCTGTGATTTCAACAGTCTTGCAGACCCGGTACCGCAGTCGAATGGTTGCCTTCCTCGCCTTTCACCGCCTCGGTCAATCCACGTCTCGCGCTCATCTGGTTGTTAGCGGCCAGCTAGTGCGGCTCATCCGTGGCAACCGGCCAAGTACGCCCAAATAGGGGACCACTGCCTCCTCGCCTCCCAATTCGCAATGGCGATGCCTCCCGTTGGTGGGGCTGCTCGGGTCGGACGAGGTGCTGAAGCTGCAGAATTGCTGCATCGATGCAGTCCTTTGGTTATTTCAGGCAGGTCGAGCTTGGCTGGGGAGACAAGAGAGGCTGGGCTGTGCCGTTTTTTTTTCTTGGATTCTCGCCGCCGAGCAAGCGAGAGAGGGCATTCCAAAGCGCATGCAAGTCGAAGCAAGCGATGGACTGCAAGACTCGCATGGCATCCCCCCTCTGTCCGGGGCTTTGTGTCTCATGCGCCAGGCCCACAATGCTGTGTTGAAACACTCTGGCCGATTCTGAACCTGGATCCTCAGCAGTCACTATGGAAGTCGAGATGCTTCGACGGGCCAATCCGAGCACGAGAGTTGGGCAAAAAGGTTCGAGTCGGCGGTTCGAGCGGAAGGAGGAAGGCCGCAGGCGGCAGGCTGAAAGTGGTTGCAGCCAAGTGAGGCGAGCGGATGGATGGATGCGCTTGGATGCAGGCGAGCTTGTTTGCGGCACACTTCTGCAGTGGGATGCCCACCTTGGCTGCCTGCCCACTCTTCTTTTTTTTTTCGGAGTCCAGCCAAATTTCCCAAGAGGCTTGAGAAGAAAGCACCCGTGAGCCAGGCTGCAGCACGCCAGTGTGCGGCGCCATGCGGCTTCTTGGCCGCAAGCCGCCGCCTGCAGAGAGGACCATCAGATTCGCGGGCAGTGCTAGAGGTGCGGCAGCTTTCTTCATGGTGAGCAGCTTCGGCACCATCACCCCTGGCTCGCATCTTTTCCAACCATCACCTATACACACGCTTTCTCTTTTCCCCCACCTTCCCCCACACTTTGACATCCGCTCTTCATCTCTCCAACGCCACCTTCCTATTCCGATTGTCTGACTCGTGCCGGCTATCCGCCTTCTGCTCAGCTTTGAACCTTTGATCTCCTCCAACCCGTCAGCGGAGACCAACAAGCATCCGCGCTTTCATCGGCACATCCGGCAATCTGGTACATATTCGACCTTGCAGTGCTCGGCCGCTCTTGCTCAGCTTCCACTTCGTCTGTCTCTTCACCGTTTCAGTCTCGGATTCTCCGATACATCAGTCGCCGGTCACACTTCTCAGCCGGCTCTCATCCTTGTCCTTATCCGCGTCCTAATCCTCGCGTCTGTTCAGCCATACTCCAACCTGGCTCCGACAGCAGCGCACACTCGCATCGACATTACATTCGCGACACTGGATGCGACACTAGAACACCTTACTCGTTCCTCATTCGTCGGAGCCGGTCTTCGACGTGAACCTCCGCTGCGTCCTGAACTTTCGAAGCGACTCATCGCCATCCTCATCCACCACCATTATTCAACCTCACCAGACAGTGTATGAAAGCCACTGCCGCTATCTCGCTTCGTTTTCACCCTACATTCGCTCCGATCCTCCCAGCTCCTCAAGCTCGACCTTGGTGTCCACCTTGCGAAGCCCTGCACGTCTCATCGTTGAGAGCGTAGGTTCCTCACAGGGTTCTTACGCCGTCACCACTGCCCAGCACGATCTCCTCGCAAGCTCAAGCGTCCCATCAGCCGCAGTGGCCCCTTTCTCATCCCGAGTCGTCGAGTTCACTCGCGCAGCAGCCCATCTCTCATCCTCAGCCTGCTCCCATCGCCTGGAACACTGGTCAACTTCCCTCCGTCTTTGAGGAGACCGATCTGGTCGAGTCGGCGTCCTCCTCCGCCACCGGATCGCGCCAGGGAACCGATTCCAGCACCGCCTCGCCTCTGCTCCTTAACGAGGGCTTCTTGCTCTCGCAGTCTCGCCGACGCTTCACCAACCCAAATCCAGACCCCAGCCACGTCACTCGTCCCGTTCCTCGTTTGAGCTTCGGTGCATTGCCATCCCCCCACCTGGCACAGGACAACTTCCATCACTTTTCCACCGCTGGGCTCGCCGTTCCTGATCGCGAAGACGCACTTCGGCGGCCCCGCTCCCCTGTCGCCTTGGACTCTCTTCGCATCATGAACGCTGCACAAGCCCTGGGGCAACACGCCTCCCAGCCCCCGCGCTTCGACATGCCCTTGGACGTATCTGCGGGGATGCAGCCCTTCCAGTACCCATCGCAGGGGCAGCAGCAGCAACAGGAAGTGCAGCAAGCGCAGCAGCACCAACATCAGCAACAGCAGCAACAACAACAGCAGCAGCAGCAAGGCGTCCAATCTACGTTGCCTTCGCCAGTGTCAGCGCATCCGACGGATTCGAAGCTGCCCTTGCTCTACGCGCAACCACAGAACCCTGGCGCCATGGCTCCGCAGGCGTCGCAGAATGAAGCGATGCAGCTGACCCATGTCGGGCAGGAGCAGCAGCACCACTCTGCATCCACGGCGGAAGGTGGAGTCACAGGCCAGCAACAGCAACAGCAGCAGCCGCCGACGCCCTCCACGCCGCAGCAGCCTCAACCGCCTCAAGCTCAGCAGTCGTACTCGACGATGCCTTCCCCCATGCAGCCGCAAGTTGATGCGCAACACATGCAGATGCCGGAACAGCTCCTGCAGCCCATGCATCTTGGTTCCCAGCACGCCCCACAATCTGCGCAGCTGCAGCAGCCTCAGCTGCCCAACGCTCAGCAGGCCACTCCGGATGCCTCGATGCCGATGCACTTGGCTCAACCCGGACATGCAGCGCAGCCCGCGCCAGCGATGCCGCAGGGAACACCTGCCTCGAGTGCTGCAGGTTTTGCCGGTGCGATTCAGAGACCATCAATGTCTTCTCATCAGCGCTCCTTGTCGCTGGGCTTGCATCTGCATCAACTCGGATCTCAACCCATGCCTCAGCACTCCATGCCAGCCTCGGCGGAATCTTTGCAATCGCTCGGTTGGCCCGCCGCCCCTGCGCAGAACGAGATGCTGATGTCCAGCGCACCGATGCAGCCTGCGGAACGCTTCAATCCGGGCCATCAGCGAGCCGCCTCTCACAGCATGGGCCCCAACTCCTCCATCAACATGCAGGCGCTCTCCATGAACATGAGTCCCATGTCGTCCGCACCGATGGTGTCTCAAGCGCAGACACAGGCCAGCTCGCAAGCGCAGGCACAGGCTCAGGCTCACGCCCAGGCCCAGATGCAAGCACACGCGCAGCTGCAAGCACATGCACAGGCACAGGCACAAGCACATGCTCAGATGCAAGCCCAGGCACATGCGCAGGCCCAAGCCCAAGCCCAGGCCCAGGCTCAGGCTCAAGCACAGGCGCAGGCTCAAGCCCAAGCACAGGCCCAAGCGCAGATGCAAGCGCATCTCCAGGCACAGAGTCAGCAGGCTCAGGCTGAAGCACAAGCTGCAGCCGCTCGTGCAGCCTCGGGATCGGCAAATCAGATGACCCAGGAACGTGTCGACTACATTGATCAGATTTCAAAGCTGCTCGATGATGTCGTTCTTCAGGCAAATGCGGCTCGTGAATCGTTCCACAACGGAGACGGTATGCTGAGCACTCGCTGCCTCGGAGACCTCCAGAAGGACCTGCAGCACATTCAGCACCTCTCGCACCAAAAGCTGGCCAACACCGCCGCGGTGCCCGTTTCGGCAGTCCCGCAACCTTCGGAAGGCGCTACTAAAGGCACCTTCCCTGCACACCCCATGCAAGCCTCTCATCCGACTCAACCCGCTCAGCCAGGTCCCATGCCCCTCTTGTCGCTGGAGCAGGGACTTGCGCAACCACAGCAACAACAACAGCAGCAGCAGCAGCAGCAGCAGCAGCGCCATCGATCTCACAGCCAGCAGCAGCATGACGTGGCTGTGCCAAACAACCTGACCCTCAGTCAAATGCAGGATCCTGGCTCGACGCAGCAGCAGCAAGCGGTGGACATGAGCGACTACAGCCACAGCGGACAGGTCAGTCCCGTGGTTCGCAAGAGACCAGTCCAGTCCGACAGCGACTTGGCCGAGCAGCCATCAAAGTCGCATCGCTCCGAAAGTGCGACGCCAGTGCAGCCACCCGCCGCCCCGCCCTCGGCACCTCCGACAGTCTCGGGCCCCTCCATGATGCTGTCTCAGGCCCAAGTTCCTATGCCTGCCCAGAGTGCTCCGCCGGCGCAGATGGCAAACGGCATGCCCGGTGGCGTGTCGCATGCCTTGCTGACCCACGCCACGTCTCTTCCCAATGGTACGCAATCGCTCAATGCGTCGCCAACAACGCCGCAAAATGCCTTCGAGTTTTCCCAAGCACCGGCACTCGCAAGCAACGCTGTTGCACAGTCGATGCCCTCGAGCCCGTCTTTGCACCAGCACCGACATGCGCGCGGAGGTTCGCTGCAGGACGCCATGACAATGTCTGCTCCGATCGCACAGAACCTGGGCAGCGCTGAGGGCCAAGGCTTCGGAGAGCGCCCGCAATCAAAGATCTCGCGCAGCGCATTGCAGATGTCGGCCATCTCCAGCTCCAACACCTCTTTCAACCAGTCGGCCGTCGACTCGGGGCCTTCGTCGCCCGACGACTCGTTCAGCAATGGCGACGAGAGTGGTGACGAAGGCAACCAGGCTGACGAGGCTGGACAGCAGCGTCGCCTGACCAAGCACCGCCGTCACCGAAGCAGTGGCTTCTTCTCCAGCGGCGCCTCCTTCGATTTCGGGGCGCCCGAAGAGAACGGAGGAGGAGAGTCCTCTGCAGCCAACGGGGACAAGAACGCGCCGAGCACGGCCCTTTCCCCCGAGCTGCGCAGCAAGCTGGAGTCGATCTTCCACAAATTCCTTACGGCTGTATGCTCGGACCTGGAGATCACGGACGACAGGGGCGAGCTTCTGCACCAAACGCTTATGCCTAAGAAGATGGCCAGGCTGGATGAGTCTCCCGACTTTCGTCCGTTCAAGTTCCGTATCCAGGCCTTCACCAATGCGTTCCAGGCAGAGGTGTATCGCAACGGCATCAGCGAGTCCGATTGCTCGATCAAGAAGATCAAGCAGTTCCTCTGGACGCAGCCCTATATCTCGCGCTTCAACGAGGACGGCAAGAAGGCCAAGTCCAAGGGCAACCACATTTGGATCGTCGAGGCTAAGAAGATCCCTGAAGGTGGATGGGAGTTTCGCGAATTCACACGCAAGATCGCTGGCGCTCCCGAGAAGATCGCATACGTGGGCCTCAAGTGGACCTGGCCTCTCAAGGTGTGGGATCCGCAGGCATCGTCGACGAGCATCAAGGCGGTCTTCTCGTGCAACAAGGTACCTTCTTGGATCCAATGGGAGGAGAACAACCGAGTCCTTTCTGGAACACCAACAGCCGGCAGCGAAAGCGGCGAGGTCAGCGTCACTGCTCACTATGTGCACGGAGGCCAGCTTCACCAGCTCCAGCATTCGTTCTATCTGCAAGTTGCTTCCATTGCAGCCGACGAACTGCAGGCCAATGATGGTGGCCCAGCTGCGAGCACCGGTGCACTCGCGACCGAGCTCACAACCGGCATCGACCCGGCACCGTCCGGACCGAGCGTCGACGTGATGCCGGGCAGCATGCCTCCGGCTCATGGCGTTGTGCCGATGCTGCCGCAAGCGATGCATCCTGGCTTGCCCCCGCCCGGACATGCGTTCATCAACGGACACCCACCGGCCAACTTCCCGAGCGAATCGATCAACCACCAGATCGTGGAGCCTTCCAAGGTGCCTGCCGTGTTGAACGCAATCTCGTTCCCATTCACGCCTCCTGTGCACGCCGATGCGCGTCCGCAATACTTCCAGTCGCTGTCCAACGAGGCTGCGATGCTTACACCGCAGCTTTCGGACGTGCCCGGCGCCAACGCTGAAGCTGGCCGATCGAACTCGCAGCTTTCGTCTGCCTTGGCATCGCCGATGCCGCCACAGCTGAACCACAGCCCGTTCCGGGGTGGTGCTGGTGAGCAGCTGCTTGGTGCGCCGGCGATGCAGGCACCAGCCTCGTCACAGGCACTTCAGCAGCAGCTGCAGTCGGGCTTGTCCATGCCCCCGCAGTCCGCGCCTTTGGCTGCGTCGCATCAGGAACAGCAGCCGGCGAACGGCAAGGCGTCCAGCGAGGAGATCCATGTGCACCAGGTGCGCAGTCTGATCGAGCGCAAGCAGCAGGCGCAGGCGGCCAACTTCATGCTGTCGATTCCATCGCGCAAAGCGGCGATTGCTGCAGATGCGGCGCGCCCAACGTCGGGGCAGACAACACCAATGTCCTCGATGCCTTCGGATATGGTGGCGCAACTGCCGGCACTCAGCTCGATGCCTGCGAGCGAGTCAATGTCGAGCGGACTGGCGCCGAACGCGACCAACGGCGAAGCGACCCTCTCGCCCGCCCTCAACGTGGGCTTTGACGCGCTCGGCGACGCTGGTATGCAGCTCGGACACCAGAACGAGCAGGCTGCTCAGACACAAGCGGGCCAGCAGCACGGCGGAAACGGTGCTTGAAGTCGTGTGTTGGCGCCCGTCGCTTCTTCGCAGGCTATCCCTAAACTTCGCCTGTCTTTCCCTTCCTCGCCCCCCTCCCTTTCCCTGTCCCCCTCTCCCTCTTACTCTCTCTAGATCGTATCTTCTCCTTTACTCACGCTCCCCTAGTCATGGTCCTGCTCTCGTATCTAGATGTCACGGAAGGCTTGTAATTGCCAAAGTTTGTTCCACTTAGATGGGCGTGCTCGTGCGTGCACCTCCAAGCCGCGATCAATGCCTCGAAAGTTGAAAGATCTCTCGTGCGATAGGATTCGGGTGGGGATCCCCATTGTGGCCAGGCTCATTTCTCTCTGCAGCCAGGGAGGGAAAAGGCCAAAAAGTAGAACCCGAAAATCGAGGCCACGAAATTGGGTGGCAGAAAACACCTGAACAGTGCGGCAGTCTTCGATCGCGGCTGAAAACAAAGCCTGACTTGGCGGTGGGCGGTTGGAATGGACTGGATCGGACCCGGCCGGCTGTACGCCCGGACTCCCCGGCGCATTTGCGTTCTTCCTGATCGGGCAGCCCTTCTGAAAGCGACATCCCATGCGGTCCTGCGAGAAATGGCAACACCACTCAGGCCTCGCCGCACCCACGTATGCAGCGAAGCTCGGGCGATGGATCGTGTGAGGATGAATGATGTGAAGGGCTTTGACCAGCAATGGCGGAAAGTTGCGGCTGAGAATGCGGATCGAGAAAAGGGCAGCGCCAAGCTCGAGAAATCGAGTCCAGCCGGAGCCCTCGATGACGATTGGGACGCGAGCACGCTTCGGCCAGACGGCCTTCTCCACACGGCCGATCCTGTTGATCTCTTTTCTTCCATCCACACTCCTTTCGCCTCACTCGTATCTTAAGGCTTCCATCGCGCAAATATGGCCACCACCACTACTCGCGGATCTAGGGATAGCCCCTTCCCCCCTCGTACGTACTGATCGCCTTTCGCCCCGGACCTGCAGGACTGGTTGCTGACTGCATGTTTTATGCCGCTGAGATTTCATAGCCTCGGAGCAGGAGGTCAAGAAGGAGCTCGGCATGAAGGGCGACACCATCTCGGCAGGCTCGACTGAGCTGTCGTACCTCAAGAGTCTCGTGTCGCAGCTCAACGACAAGATCGCCCAGCTCGAGAACAAGGCTTCCTCGGCGCTTTCGTCCGTGACCGGCGGCCAGCCGGAAGGTGTGCGCATGATCCTCATCGGTCCCCCCGGTGCTGGCAAGGGTACTCAGGCACCCAAGATCCTCGAGAAGTTCAACAACTGCGTCTGCCACCTCGCCACCGGTGACATGCTGCGCGAGCAAGTGTGCAAGCAGACCGAGCTCGGCAAGATGGCCAAGAAGATCATGGACCAGGGCGGCCTTGTTTCGGACGAGATCATGGTGAGCATGATCAAGGACCAGCTCGAGACCAACCCTTCGTGCAAGGGTGGCTTCATCCTCGACGGATTTCCGCGTACCACCCCTCAGGCCGAGAAGCTCGACGGCATGCTCCGCGACAAGAACCAGAAGCTCGACCACGCCGTCGAGCTCAAGATCAACGACAATCTGCTCATCTCGCGCATCACTGGCCGTCTCGTCCACCCGGCATCGGGCAGGAGCTACCACAAGGAGTTCAGCCCTCCCAAGAAGCCTATGACCGACGACGTCACCGGCGAACCCCTCATCCAGCGCTCCGACGACAACGCAGAGACCCTCAAGAAGCGTCTCGCAACCTACCACGCCCAGACCGCCGCCGTGACCGACTACTACAGGAAACAGGGCATCTGGGCCCCCGTCGACGCCAGCCAGAGCCCCAAGGTCGTCTGGCAATCCATCAACGCCATCTTTGAGGCCAAGAAGCCCCAACCCTCCAAGTAATTGGCCTCTCACCCTCACTCTCGCACCTGATCATCAAGTCGAGCGAGACTGGGGCACATGCATCTTAAGGCACTCATGAATTCAAAAGGTTCACCATGCCAACAACGCTTTGTCTGCTTCTGGTTCGGTCGCATTTCAGGCTCGAGAACACAATGACGGCATCGTGATGTCGACACGTGAGATGGGGATTGCGACGTCTGCATTGATATCCGGGCTACATTAGGGGTCTGCGTCTTCCAGCACAATGTCCGACGTGCTGGCGGGCGTTTGCAAGCTGAGGAAGCTGCTCGAGTCGTGATATGCGGCGGGATGCGTCGATGCAAAGTCGGCCGGCACCAGCAGCTGCGCATGCTGTGGAGTCGAGTTGGCCAAGAGGGAATTGTGATGTCGGAAAGAGCCATATGCGCTGTGGTGCGCATACGAGTCTGCGTGTCTGGCATCTGACTCAGCTCGGGACGCATCGCACTGCGACAGCCCCGCCGCGTCCGCCGATAGATGCGACTGAGTAAACGACGCGGCGGTGAGGTCGTGTGCGTGAACACTGAGTTTGCTGCCCGGCAGATTCTTGTAGCCCTCGCAGATGCTTTTGACGACGCGAAGCAACGAGGGATCCAGATCGACAGCAACGCTGAGATGGTGCGAGATCTCGGCGTGGTACGCCTTGGGCAGCACCATCACGCCCGATGCCCTCAGGGCCGATCCCGACTTGACTCCACCCTGGCCCGCACCACCAGACGTCTCGAGGTGGCAGAAGGCGCCGCCACCCAGGCGCATGTACGACTGCGCGAGCAGGATGTGGATGCTCGCCTCTTCCGGTGCGAGGTCGTGCGCACACACGAGGTCGCGGTGGCTCGCTTCGACATCGCCCTGCTGGAGCAGCAGCTCTGCCCGGCGCAAGTACGTGAGCACGGACGCAGCAGGTGCGAGCTCGATGGCACGGTTGTAGCACTCGAGCGCCTTGGCGGGCGCCCTGACGAGCGCAAAAGTCCAGCCGACCAAGTCCCACAGCAGATGATTCGTGGGATTGATGCTGATCGCCTGTTGCAGACTCTTGCACGCCGCATGCTCGTGCTCTCCGATGCCGAGATACACACGGCCCAGTCCGGCCCAAGCGTTCCAGTGCCGGCGGTCGCAGCGGATGGCGCTGCGAAAGTACGCGATCGCCTCGTCGTGAAGCCCAAGGTCGTGTGCCTCATGGCCCGCAAGCGTGTACGCGTAAGCGTAGTCAGGTGCAGCCGCCGCTGCCCGTTGGAAACACACGAGCGCCGTCTGGTGCTCCTTCTGGAGCGAAAAGGCATTGCCCACCACAATGTGGGTCGCTGCGGTGCCCGGAGCGACCATGGCCAGGTGCTGCGCCAGAGCCGACAGCTGAACCTCTCGTGAGAGGTGGAATAGCACCAGCGAGTAGATGTCCATGTGGCTTGCCACGAACGGATTGAGTTTGCGCGCCGCGGCAAAGTGCGTCTCGGCGGAAGCATATTGCGCACTTTCGGCGTAGCTTCGGCCAAGCAGCAAGTGGTGGATGAGGCTGTCCTTGACCTGGAGATCGAGCAGACGGGTCGCTTCGGGTGCCGCCGTCATCGACGAAAACTCGTCCGCATCGTCCTGCGGCCCATCCATTTGCATTCGATGCTCCGCAGCTGTAGCCTTGCCTTGGGCAGCAGAACCAGCCGACGTCAGCACATTCTGCATGAGAATGGCCGCCGCCTTGTCGCCTTCACACAGGCGTAGCAATCGATACGCCTCGCCGACGTGGGCGAGCAGGGCTAGGATGTAGCGGTCGGCGGCGTGCTGACGGGCGAGCGCGGTCAGACGCTCAAGGCACGTCTCGCGCAGGGCCACAAGCTCGTCGAGCTTTGCTCTCGCTGTCTCCTCTTCCTTCTGGCGCATGGCGTCGGCGGCCGTGCGGGCGGATGCGAGCGTTCCATTAGCCCGAGCGGCGGTGCTCGGGCCGCTGACCGAGGTCGAGCTGGCTTTGGACATGGCGCTGCCTGGTCGGCTTAGGCTGGCCGCCGCGGAGCGAGGAGCGGTTGACGTCGCTACCCTCCTCGTTGCAGCAGCGGTACCATTCACGGTCGAGTCGCTGCGTCCGGCGCTTGGCGCGGCCGACTTTGCAGAGCCGACGCGCGATGTTGGCTGGCTGGTCGTGGCTGTCGCCGCCCTGCGGGTGGAAACGGCGGTGCGGGCGGTCGAGGCCGTGGCGCGCGAAGTCATGGAAGATGCCGAGGACGCCGAGGACGTCGACGAGACGCTGCCGGCTTGGCTGATTGCGCCTGCTCTGCCTTGCACGGCTGAGACAGGACGGGCGCGAGCGGCCACGTTGGTCGCCGCGGCTGTCGGCCCCGTTCTCTGAGCTGTGGAGCGTAGCTGTCGGCCGTTCTGCGTCGTCGTGCCGTCGGTGATAGTAGCGGTGCGAACAGCACCGTTTCGAGTTGGCCGCGAAATGACAGTGCCGACCTTGGAGGCCTTGACATCATCCTGCTCTGCAGGCAAGGGGTCGAGGTGGTGGGTGTTGGTCTGTGCGGCGGAGAGGGCGCGCGAAGGTGGATGGAGGCGAGTGGCCGTGACGCTGCTGGCCGACGTCGTAGGCAGCGGGGGCGTGAGTTTGCCGGTGTGCTTGGCAGAAGAGGGTGCGGTACGGTTGTCGCTAGTCGGCAGCGGAGGCACGGGAGGAGCTTCGGCGGAGACTTTGAACTTCTTGTTGGATCCATCTTCGGATACTTTGCGAACCATCGCCGAAGAGGACGCATGGCCGCCGGCCGAGAAGGCGGGCGCGGACTTGAGTGCTGCCTCCATAGATGCATATGGCGCCTGAATATCAAGCACGTTCTTGGAGTAGAGCCGATCCAGGGCGGACAGACCGAGATGCTGACTTGCAGAACCCGAGCCATAACCTGTGTCGCAAAGCCCTGTCCATGCGCGCCAGTTGAAAGGATCTTGCTCCACAGCACTGACGAAAGCGGCTCGTGCCTCCTCGGTACGGTTGCGAGCACAAGCAGCGTAAGCAACGTCTGTCTGGAGTTGCGAGGCAAAGCGTGCTTGTGCCGGCACAGGCTGTGCGGTAGAGGCGAGGTCATCTTTCGAGTCCGAGGCCTTTCGCTTTCCAAGCACCTTGTCGTTGAGGAGGTGCAAGACATCTGCAGCATCCGAGGCACGTCCCAGGATGCGATTGGCATCTCGGTACTCTCTGGCGCTGTCGGGATCTTGGAAAGTGGCAGCGGATCCTTGCTGGAGGATATGGATGCAGGCGTGTGCGCCCGGAACGTCGTGCGGGTCATGCGAGCTCAGCGTCGAGGGTGAGACGGTGGCGGAGGCAGCACTTCCGGCCGGTGCGAAGGGCAGAACGATGTTGAAGCCACCTAGACGAGCGCATCGGGCGAGCGTCCTGCGAGCGAGGGTGGAGGCAGGATCGAGACAGACTGCGTAGACGGCGAAGAAGGTGGCAGTGCATAGATCGAGCTCCCAGTCTAGAGAATCGTGCGAGGAAGGGTCCGATTGAAGGGCGAGGAAGGAGCGTGCGAGTGAGATCAAGCGTGCGCAAATGATCTGCGGTGAAGGCGCAATGTTGATGGCAGTTTGCAGGTCGACAATGGTTGGGAGAGGAGGCGGCAGTTGGAGCTGCAACGGCTGCGCTTGTTGCGGTTGCGAGAGCGCAGCATCGTGGACGGAGGCGTGACCTGAGGGAGGCACTCTGCTTCGGACGGATGCCGACGTCGGATGAGCCGAAGCAGACGCAGAGGTCGAGGAAGAGGTCGAGGCGATGGGCTGGCGCGTCTTGGTAGCCGCCAGACGCGCCTTTGCGTTGGTCGAGGCGAGCGGCATGACGCGCTCTTGTGAGTGAAAGCGTAGCAAGGCTCAGCACATGCTTGCCAAGGTCGTGACTGAGCTGGCTGACGAGTGCTGCAGGGTGATGCGTGCAATTCTGTCGGGTGATCCGCGTATCAACGTAGGCGGTCGGACGTTCCGGTGGGAAAGATGAATCCAAAAGACAGGCGTGAGAAGGTCGAGGGAGCACTCGGGTCCAGGCTCTATGTGTAGGATACCGAAGCAGACAAAATCGAGGATGAGGGCAAACGTCTAGGACGACGATGGGGACGAGTGGAGATTGACACGCCAGGGTGCACTGGTTAGCAGGACGAGTGTGTGTTTGAATGCATAACAGCAGCCACCGACACGCCAAACATCAAAAGGACACCGCGCTCGCGACTCGCTTCACCCGCCCTGGATTTGAACAAATTGGGCGTTGGGATCGGGGATCAGATGAGGGCGTCGTACGCTGTGTCAGCCGAAAGTGTCGGCCGAGTGTATCCAACACGAAAAAAGACGCGCCTCGGGCCTGAACTCCGGATTGCGCAGGTGCACAGGTGTACTTGCCTGAAGCCAGATTGGCGCACCCCTTGTTCCCCTCACTCTGATGACTTCAAAGCATGCTGGGCGGTATCAATCGTAGATTCAATGATGGTGCTTTCAAGTGGCGAACAGCTACAATGATGCCCATCGCTGCACATGCTGTCTCACGATTTCTGTCGACGCAGAACTCTTCGCTATTCATATCGCGTGAATGCTTATGCTTCCAGAGGCGCTTCTTCGTCCCAAGGCCCTGGGATCCGGTCAAACCAGCCGCGCGCCTGGCCGTTTCGTTCCATCTTCCAGCGCCAGACCCGCCGCATGAGCTCTTCAGATGGCAGCTTGTCTTTGCCCAGCCAGTCGGCCAGCCAGGCATCGAGCACCTCCATATGACGTGCGGCGATTGGCGGCGGAAGACGCTCTTCAATCTCGAGTACACTGAGGGCTACGTGCGTTTCCGAGGGTCGCAGCTGCAGCTCTCGCATCCATGCCAGCACATCCACGAGCTCTTGACGCACCAGCCGCGCGTCAGAGATGTGGCCAGGAAGATGCTGGATCGCGAGCAGCAGGCGCAGGTAGTGCTCGAACAGCTTGCTGGTAAAGACCAGCCCGCCCAAGTCGTCCGGGCTCACCGAAACGCTGCTTTGCTTGACGCCAAATGCGGACGAGAACCACTCCTCCATCTTGGCACCCACCCGGTCGTGCGACAGGATCCAGCCTGCGGCGCCTTGCGCTTCCAGCTCGTCTTGCAGGGGAGTGCGGAAGTCGACCAGTTCAGGATGCTTGCCGAACAGCATCGAGCGGAAGACCTGTCGTCCGAAGCTTGCACCCTGACTAGTTGTGGCTTCGTTGCCGCACGCAGCCTTGAGGAAGAGCGCCAGCACCGGCGCATCCGGGAAGAGCCTCACCGTTTGTCGGTAGGCGTCCCATAGGCTTTCGATACCGGCAGCTTTGCATGAGTGCAGTCCACTGAACACCACCGACGCAAGCACGGGGTCCGCTGTCAGCTTGTACCTCTCTGTCACCTCGTCCATCTCGCTGAGAGAAGCGTAAGGCTGAGAGAATGGAAGCGCAAATGCCGGCGCTTCAAGCGACTCCAGCTCGATGTCCTGCCTCGTCTTGGGTCGCACTGCATGCTGAGGTATGCCGACGTCGGTCCAGAGTGTCAGCTGTCGCAGAGCCTCGGCGACTTCTTGCTGTTGGAACAGATTCTGCAACAGCACCGACAGGCACGCCGTGGTCGGTAAGACGTTGCGGTCCAGCATTGCTTGCCACACAGCGCACGCCACGTCTGGACGACCGCGCAAGAGGCAGCCTTGCATCGCCACGGTGTACGCGTACACATCGCCGCGAAGATGCTGGAAAGCTTGCGACATGAGAGGATGCGTCTTGCTCCACTCACCCTCCTGGTCTGCGGCAGATTCGCGCACAAAGATTCCGAGTAAGGAGAGAGGCTCTTGTAGGCGGACCTCTGGCGTCTTTATCATCACTTGAAGCATGTCAAGGCACACGTGCTGGAGCTTGCGCTTGGTGTGCTCGGGCAGGGCCTCCGTGTCGGCATCTTGGTGTTCAGCGGCTAGAAGCTTCTCGGCCTGCTGCAATGCTTCCATGGCATCACGAGATCCTTGCGCTGTCCGTACCAGCGCCTTGGCCAGCTCGAGGTGGTCGGTAGCGGCCATAGGGATGCCGAGCTCGTGCCTGCACTGCTCCAGTCGGTCAAAGTAGTGTCGGACGCGTCGATAGTCGCGATTCCTCCCAGCAACGGCGACGGCACTCAGCAGGGCACGCATCTCGAGCGGAGAGTGTTGCGGCAGATGCTGCTCCGTAAGAAGGTCCATGAGCTCCGTGTTGGCAAACCGCTCTGACGAGGCCGTCTTGCCCTCGCTCCTGCTTAGCCCCATTTCGATGCGGCGGACGAGGATTTGGATCACTTCATCGCGCACACGGGCGATTCTCGCCCTCGGCTGTCCGTCACCTTGCAAGCTTTCGAGGATGCGGATCATGGCGTCTCGAGCCCTTTCGTCTGCCAGCCGAGTGCATCGTCGTGTAAATTCGAAGAGGAAGCTTCTGTGCTTGGACGTCTCGTTGGGAAAGTTGGTGATCATAGTCGATAGGAGATCCGCGAGTCGGGGGATCAGGTGCCAAGCACTGCCGTCCGCGCTGAAGCAGAATGATGTCAACGTTGATAAGCTGGCGGTCAGGTATGGGAAGGATTCCCAGCGCAGATCAGCGCCGAGGTTCGCCGCGCGTGAGACGGCCAGAGCCAGCAGTGCCAAGGCGTCGGATGCTTCGGACGGCGTCGCCACCTTGAGCACGGCGCGTCGCAACACGTAGAGCGGCCAAGCTGAATCGTCGGTATCGGCCATGTATCTGCGCACCTCGGGCCAGCTCTTGCACAGCATTGCATTTCGCATGGCCACCCAATCGGCCTCGCTGAGGGAGCTTCGTCGCAGGAATTCTTTGAGGGTAAGCCGCATCTGTTCGGGATCTGACGTCAGAGCTGCGAATTTTTCCGGAGCATATGCAGCCAGTCCGACGAGTGTATCCTCCAGAGTCCTAGCTTCAGTGAAAGGAAAGATGCTCAGGCCCGGAGCAAAGAGTCGGACGGTGTCGTCGAGATGGAGGCGGATCGAGGCACGACCTTGATATGGTCGCTGCTGCGCTGTGACGAGGCTCTCTCGGGATCCTGTTGCGGATTGTGTTTGATGCGTTTTGATCAAAGCATGTCCACTTATAGATGCGGTCGATAGCCTTGCTGTCGAAGTCGAAAAGGCATGTGCGCGGGAGGAACTTGCCATGACCGCTCGATTCGGCGTCGGCGGATGGGCGAAAGTGTGTGTCCATGCGGCTGCCGCCGCCTTCGCGGATGGTAGACATCTCGCCGTCATCTCTGTGCTCGCCAGTGGTTGTCGGACATGGCTCCGAGATTCGGTTGTGCTATAGAAAGAACGATCAGAGAGTGATGTGCTCAGAGGCAGGAGTCTTGGAGGCTTGAGCCAGAAGATTTGGAGCCCGAGGCGGACGGAAAGGGATCTCCGACTTCCGAAATCCAGTGTCGCTTTATGGCTCAAATTCACTGAATCACAGCACCTTTGCAGGCTTGTTCTCCACGTATGGAGCCTTCATGCAGGGTCTCCGCACAAGTAAGTGCCTTAGCGGCGGACAGTCCGAGACCACCTCACAGATCAGGATGAAGAGCGAGGCGCAACAATGCATTGACAAGCAAAACGCAAATTCTAGATGATGCGCAACAACTCGTCCACGATAGCTTGGGCGAACTCGGGGCTGTTGACGTGACTGTCCTTTGTCGCGACTTGGATGGTAGCCTTTGTGTCCCCGGAGGCCGTCTGCTCCTGCAGCGCACCCTGTATCCCACTCAGCAGGGCTTCTCTGGCTTCCGGATTATCCCAAACGCCATCGGCGCCGTCCATGGCCGAGATGCCAGCTTGTGGGAATAGGATGCGGATGGGCGCCGCCTTCTTGTCGGCGCCAAGACGCCCCAGCCCGTTGACGAGCTGGCCGACGAGGAATGCGCCGAGCTCTCTGCATTGTTTTCTAGACGTGCGAACCAGCGTCACCTGACTGTTGTGCTCATAGACTTGCGCCTCGTCTTTGGTGTGGTGCATCGGACCCTTTTCCGACGACTTGTCGAGCTCGAATCGCGACGGCAGGCTCGCAAGGGAGCCAAAGTTGATCATGTCCAGTGCGCCCACAGAGACCACCTGTGGGATTCCGTACGCTGCAGCAGCTGTCAGGCGGTCTGCGCCCGCAGAGAGGACGCCACCGTAAAGGTGATCGCACAGCTCGGTGGTCGTCAGGTCGATGACTGCGCAAAAGAAGCCCTCACGGATCAGCCTCTCCATGGTGCGGCCGCCCGATCCGGTTGCGTGGAATGCCACGGGCTCGTAGCCCTTTTCCTTGAGCAGATCTGAGATCTGGTTCACACCGACCGTGGTGACGCCAAACATGCTTATCGCTACCAAAGGTTTGTGCTCCTTCTGCCTGAGCTCCGACTTGGTATCCGCGCTCCTAGAGGCAAGATGGGCGTGTGCCATGCCTGAAATAGCAGCCAGAGCGTTCTGCAGCGTAGTTCTGGTGATGGCGTTGAGCGTGCCAGAGATGTCTCCGACCGAGGGCATGATGCAGATGTCACTTTCGCCGAGGTATTCGCTCACATCGCCGCTGGCCATGGTGGTGAGCATGAACTTGGGCAGTCCGATCGGGAACTTGGAGTCGCGCATGATGGAAGTGGCGAACGCCGTGTTCTGGCTACCGCCGAACGAGGCGATCGCATTGATGGCACCTTGAGCTTGCAGCTCACTTAGCTCGTGCAGGCAAGCGCTCCGCAGCGCCTCCCTCACAGCAGCCCGCTCGGTCGGCGGAGCATTGTCGCTGTTACGATTCGAGCGGCTCTCGAGAAGCTCTTTGGCTTGATATAGCTTTGAGTCCGTGCCTACTTTGAAGGAGCCAGATGCAGAGCCCTCTGGCGTGTCTCGGGTGCTGGCATCCAACACCAGAACGTTGCAGCCGTGGTCTTGAAGCCATGTGGTTGCAAACTGATACTCGGCCTGTTTCGTGTCGAGCGTACCGATCAAGGCTACGAGCGGTCTCGTGTCGCTCGACATTGTGCTGATGTCACTGCCTCAGGCGTTGAGTGGGTCGGATGATCGTGTGAAGGTACTGATGATCGCAACGACCACTTGGCATGACTGTGCCGTCACAACAACGTTCGACACCTCCACCGCCGGACCCTGCCCTAGAACGCCGATGTGGAGGAACGCACGGGGCAGGTTCCGCTCGAAATTTGAAAAGCTTCTTTGACTCGGCCAAGCCGGGACGGAGGGTGCAAGCTCTCCTCCACCAACTCCAAGCGGCTCAACCATAAGCATCTGGGCAAAGCAGGCAAAGATGTCCTACGCAAGCCAACCAAAAGACGGCCGGGAAGCCGCACAGAGGCTGCGTGCTACGCTCGAAAGCGGCAAGCCCATCATCGGATCGGGTGCCGGAATCGGACTGTGAGCTCGTCGGCGTCGTGTTTGAATGGCCGTAGAAGGTAGCGCGCTGACGAAACATCCCTCGGCCTCTCCGCTTCAACGTCTCGAATGCTGGATAGGACTGCCAAATTCGTGGAGAAGGGCGGTGTAAGTTCATCACGAGAGCCGGTATAGATCCTCGCACGAAAGACTTTGCTAATTTTGTCCCATCGCCGCTTCGCTGATCGGCTGTTCTCGCAGGCCGACTTGATCATGTGAGTGCTGTCCATGCACCCATCGTTTGAGGCTTGGAGGAGCGACCGCTGACAGCTTCCCCTTCGACAGTCTCTACAACTCGGGACGCTACCGAATGGCGGGCCGAGGCTCATTGGCAGGTCTGATGCCTTACGGCGATGCAAATGCGATCGTGGTCGAGATGGCGGCCGAAGTGCTACCAGTCATTGAGCACACTCCCGTCCTCGCCGGTGTGTGTGCTTCGGATCCCTTCCGATCGATGCCCAAGTTTTTGCGTCAGCTCAAAGAGATTGGCTTTGTGGGAGTGCAGAACTTCCCCACGGTGGGTCTCATCGACGGCAACTTCCGACAGAATCTCGAAGAGACCGGCATGGGATACGACAAGGAAGTCGAGCTCATGCGCGAGGCCAAACAGCTTGGCCTCCTCACTACACCGTACGTCTTCAATACGCACGAGGCTGAGCAGATGGCCTCCGTCGGCGTCGACGTTTGTGTCGCCCACATGGGCCTCACCACCAGCGGCAGCATCGGCGCCAAGACCGCCATGACGCTCGACGATGCCGTCAAGCTCACAGCTGAAAGTAAGTCGTTCGGATTCCGATGCAGTGCCAGGACAGATCTTGACCTTGAACTCTCGATGCTTCGCCGAGCCACTCGATAGTCACCGCCAAAGTGCATTCGATCTCTGCGGAAACCATGGTCCTTGTGCACGGCGGGCCCGTCGCCACCGCCCAGGACGCCCAGTACGTGCTCGATCGCGTGCCTGGTCTCGCCGGCTTCTACGGAGCCTCCAGCATGGAGCGTCTTCCCGTCGAGACCGCCTTGGAAGAGAGCATGCAGGGCTTCAAGAGTCTCAAAATTGCCTCCAAGTAATCCAATCCGCAACCTCAACCTCATGCTCACAGCACAACGCACAGCATCGCGGCCCGGAGCGCATGTGATTGTGTATCAGATACCGGATCATGTTATTGTTGTATGTGGTGAAAAGGTCGAAGAGGGCTTCCTGCATGGATGTCTTGTTTTAGACATCCTCGCGTCGAGAGAGCGGGCTGTTGGAGCCGTTGCGCTCGTGATATCTCGGTGCGAAGCGCGTCGAGCCTGCGCCAGCCGAGGTCGATGGCCGTCTCATCAGTTCTTCGCGCGATGGTCCCCGCAGATCGTGAACCAGCGACCGACGTCGGTCGCCCAGCTCGTCCTCGCCGTCGCTCGAGGCGCCGTCGCGAGACGAAGACATTCGCGCAAAGCCGTTGCTGCCGAAGCGCGGCGCAGGCGCGTCCCCCGAAGTGAATGGCCGTGACCATGAAGACCTTGGAGACGCTGAACGCGTCTCTTCGGTCTGCAGCATCGGGGCGACGGCACTCGAGCCGGGCCGGCTAGGTCCGTGCGTAGTCTTGAGCGGAGGCAGCTCGAGTTCCCTGGCAACAGTCGCTCGCCCGCTGCTGGAGACTGGTCTCGAGCCGCCGCCGTCTTCGCGCAGGCCGAATCCGAGCGTCGCTCCACTGCTCGAACCGAGCCGACGAGAAATGACATGCGCATCCGGGGCAGTGCTCGAGCTGGGTCTTCGCCACTCGGCGCCCGAGCCGGCACCATTGCGGTCCACAGACAGCCGCCACGAGCTTGCGCCACTCTCCCGTGGCAGAGGCGGAGGCTGGAACATGAATGGCGAAGCATTGTTGCCCGGGCTCGTGCGAAGCTCAGAGCTGTCGGTCTGCAATCTGGGGTGTGCTTCGTCGTCACGTACACCGTAAGAGGAACCCATCCTGGAGCGACGTCCCTCGTCTCCGACAAAAGTGCTGGACAGCTCAAAGGCCGAGCCTCGGCGTTCGGAAGCGCGTCGCGATTCTCGGCGCTCGTCCAGCAGCGCCAGTGTCGACGAGAGCGGGGGCAAGTCGTCGCCGCCGCCTGCCTGGGCTGAGCCGCGTGGCCGGCCAACCATCGATCCGCCCGAGGTGAGGGGACGTCGGTCGCCAGTTCTGGCAGTGGATGTCGTGCTCGGCCGATCGGTGAGATCGGGGGGAGGACCGAATCGCGCATCGCCGCGCTGGCTGAGCGATGGCCGAGCGGATCGAAGCGAAGAAGGCGGCAAGAAAGGCTTCGGCCCTTGTACGGCGTCGCCGGCCAAGGCGCCAGCGGGGCTCGTGTACGGACGGTAGCTGCTGCTCGCGTGCGCCTCATCGACACGGTCGAGCTCGGCGGATGTCGCGAGAAGCTGCTGGTCGATGCTTGGAAGCCTTTGCGCGGCCATGGAGCCAGGCCGACTGCCGCCCATGGCTGCAGCCGTTCCTGGCCTACTTGCGCTCGGCGTGATGGACGACAGAGGAGGCAGAACGGGGCGGTTTTGCGAGGTGAGTGGGCGTGAGCCTTGTGCGCTGCTTGAGGGTCGCCCGTGCGCACTGCCAGGTGGAGGCAGAAGCGGAGCGGATCCGGCATCGAGCGAAGCACGGATGCTGCCGCGCGAAGGTGGGGGGCTGCTCGCTCTTGCACGTTTTGCCAAAGTCGGAGTGCGCATGTGAAGATGCGCCGACAGAGTGGATTCGTACTGCGACCTGGACTCGGATTCGACCCCGGCGAAACCAGGTGCTGGATAATGAGAAGCGTATGTGTGGTCGCTAGCCGCGGGCCCTCCGGCAGTCGAGTTGCGCCAGAAAGGATTGGAGAAGGAAGGTCCTTGGGTATGACCCTCTGCTGTGTCAAAGTCAGGCCCCATGTAACTGCCGGCAAGGGCTGTTTCCAAGGGCGGGCCATTTGGTCGCCACGTCTGCGCAGAGAGTGAGGAAGCATCTGTCACGTTGGCTGATGGGCGCCTCTCGAGCTCTTGCGGCGGACGACGATAAGCCTCATAAGGCGGCATATACGATGGATGGCCAGGCGGAAGTTCGTCGTGATAGCTCGAATGCGGCGCAACGAAATCCGTTGCCTGTTCCTGGCGAAGCGCTGGCCCTGAATCGGATGAAAAGTGTACGGTCTGATGCTGGGACTGGTGAGGCGCAACTTCGAAAGGCTGTCCAGGTGGGCCTGCGGCCAGGGGTACACCAAAGCCGACCGGCTGTCCGCCTTGCTGCACATATTGCGGGTCATGGCTCGTCCAGATGGGCATGGACGCCGGATGACCGGGTGCGGAGAAGGCAGTGACCGGAGGAGCGGAGGCTGGTGGGTTCGCCGAGTCGTACACCGACGGATACGGATTGGATTCGTAGATGCCTTGCGAGTTTGGCTGGGTAGCATGAGAGGCGTTCGGGTTGGAAGAGACGGGAGATCCGGAACGGTCGTTGCCGCCGCCACGCGCAGCTCTGGTGGCAGCACTTGTCTTTCCTCCTCCTTTGCCGCGGCGTCCGGTGTGATTGTGGCTCGCGATCAAGGCGCCGGGCGAGCTGCTCTTGCCGAGCACTTGGGCGTGGGCGTGTTGGGCTTGGGCGGCTGATTGTGCAAGCGAAGCATGCAGGGACGAGAGCTCCTGCATCATGATCTCGTTCCGGTCCGGAGTGTCAGCATGCACGGTCTGCGCATGTTGGCGGAGATTGTCGAGGCGAGAAAAGGCCTTGCCACAATGGCATCGAAACGGCCTCTCGCCCGTA
This sequence comes from Moesziomyces parantarcticus, assembly GCA_023212605.1. Taxonomy (NCBI): domain Eukaryota; kingdom Fungi; phylum Basidiomycota; class Ustilaginomycetes; order Ustilaginales; family Ustilaginaceae; genus Moesziomyces; species Moesziomyces parantarcticus. Next base: position 35,376 of record JALCCF010000010.1, on the reverse strand, counting down.
TGCTTGCGGACGTGACGCGCGAGATGCTCGCTTCTGGTAAAGACCATGCGGCAATCGCCGAAGCCGCGGCATTGGAACATGGTGACGTTGCCGCTTCCTTCAGACTTCTGGCCGTTGGTGTCGTCGGCAGAGCTGTCATCTTTGGTGTCGGCTGGATCTGGCTTGCGGCTGGGCGACTCTTTGCGAGCTCGCTTGTTGCGGGGGCCTTGTTGATCGGTCGCCTCGTTGGGGATGGAGTGCGTTGGCAGACCTTGGGTAGAATTGACTTGACCATTCATGGGGCTTGGGGCGATATAAGCGGAGGGGCCCGCCAAGCTTGCTGAATGAGCCATATAGCTAGGTCCGGAGGCGAATGGGCTTTGAGCAGCATTTGGCGGCGCATCGTGATACGGCGTGGCCGCCTCCTGATGAGTGGGTGTTGCAAAGCCGAATGGTCTGCCATCGCCATAGCCAGGTTCGCGGTAGGACGACTGTGGCGCGATAGACGAAGGAGCATACGAGTCGGATCGGGCCGGTTGGAAGTTAGGGTTCATGCCGAGGTTGGGGGGCGTCTGGTGTTGTCGCGGGTCATGGTAGAAGAACCCCGACTGCTGCGAAGAGGAAGCGGTCTCCATCATGGATGGATGGTGGGTGATAGTTGCGCGAGAAGGATGGATGCTTTCGACTGATGGGACAGCTTCCCTGTGGTGCTCCATTCAGCGGTTCGCGTTGATCAGCAGCGAGGCGCGTGAGAGGGAACCGGATGGTGCTTCTGCGACGGTCGGAGGCAGGCTGCTATGCGTGTGGCATTCGCGCAGAGAGAGAGCGGTCGGAAACGGGTGTGCAGGACGAGAGGAGGGAAGAGGTGACGACGTTGCACGGGGTTGATTGCATGCCAGCACTCGAACGCTTGCTGAGCGGTCCAAGGCTCCGAGAGGCCGGATGAGAAGGGCAGCACTGGTCGCAAGGTGCAAGATCGAAGGGTGAGAGGCGAGAGCGATGTGCGTTCTGCAACCTGATGTGCTCAGGCGATAGGCCGAATCGGACGGGCCGCTGCGATGAGCGAGCCTGGCTGGCACTTGGGCCGAAGCTTAAGTGAGCGCAGCAGGGGGCGGATGCAAGCTTGGAGGGTGACTCGGAGACGAGCGAGCGGTTGAGCAAGCAAGCAGCCAAGGACGGTCACGTTCCAGCACACAGCGGTCAAGGCAAGCCGACGGAGGCAGGTTGGGTCTGTCGAGTTGCTGCCTGAGGCTGCTGCTACAAGGTCGGAGGCGGCGGGCGTTGCGGACGGACGTGCTGTACCGAAGGCGATCTTGAGACTGAGCAAGAAGCAGGTCTTGGCACACCGTGATGCGACGGAGAAGCCGACGGGTCCGGGTGCTGAAGATGCGCACGCGCACGCGAAACTAGGTTAATGTCGAAAGCTAAGCTGCGCACAACCACCAGACCGACGCAAAGTTGGGACGATTCGGCGATGGGCACGGTTCAGAGCGACTGGCAGCCTCGGCGCTGCACCTAGAGCGGATCGAGCGTGGAAAGACCGACGGGCTTGCTAGGAGGCGGCTGCCAACGCGGATGCCTGACACAGAAAGTCCTCGGACCGTTTAATGCACGAGATCCTGCTGTGCCTGCTGTTGCTTGCTGCAACGGATGGTGAGAATAGGATGTCGAGGTCGGAGGAGAGGTGGAATCGAAGGGACGAGAAGCAAGACTGAGACTGCGGTTCGTGGAGAGTAGAGAGTGTGGAGAGTGGAGATGGGGATGGATGAGGGATGGAATGCGCGAGCGAGTGGGCGAGCGGAGCGATGATTGGTGGTGAAAAGAGGGCGTGGCTGGACCCGACGAGATTTCATGCTTCAGGCACGCCGCCGCCCCGCGGTCTGTCTCTAGAGCGCAAGCTAGTCAGGGCACGAACACATGCAAAGGCCACTCGCTGCCCTGACAGGGTGTCAGAAGCGAATGGGCGCGCGCGACTCCTAGGCTGCACTAGCACCAGCCCAAGACAGATCCGACAGGCAGACAGGCCTTTTCAGCGCCGCAACAGCCCACCGGTCACTCATGCCTGCCTGCCATTAGTGTGTGCGGCTCAGCAGCGACGCTTGGACGCTCGGATCCCGTGCTGCTCGTGCCTTGCCCCTACTCACTGCAGTCGGCTGCGTGTGCATTTTCGGTTGGCTCCGCGCCCTTTCCACACCCTTGCCGGCATGCAAACAGCTTTGAGGCGGCCTTCTTTCCTGGCCTTCTGCCCTCTGGGAATTTCTGCGATTTTCAATTTCGACCTCTGCGGAGTCGAGAGCTGGAGGCGGGCGTTGAGAGTGACTGGGAGTGTGACGAGGGCGGGTGCGACGTGCTTGCGGACTCGGTTGCGATGGGCAGCATATCCAAGCAGCTTGCAAAGCGCAGCCCTGAGGCGTGCCGAGCCGTACCAAAGAGGCCTGGTAAAGCGATTCTCGGGTGGCAGGCACAGGGCAGGCACAGTGCAGCGCAGAGCAGGCACGGTGCAGGCACCGAGCAATCACATAGCACAGCAGATCAGACGGTTGTTCGGCTCAAGCGAAAGAATGGACGAACGAATGCGTGCCGTGGGCGCCACTTTGCCCTGCTGGGACTGACTGCGTGACAAAGGACGGATCTATCCCGACGGCTCGCCTCGCCTCGCACTGCCCTGGCGCCGCTCAGCCCCACGCCTTCATTCGATGCTCGGTCCGTTTGATCGCTTCAGCGTTTGACGGTGGGTTCGGCCGCCAGTCACATCACAAGCGTGCAGGGGTTGCCAGGTGCCGCTTGCTGGTGTGTAAGAGGAACTGATGCCGATCGCCCTTCCTGGCCCCGAAGCGTCCCCACAGCCTCGAGGGCGAGAGCCAACGCGTAAAACAGAATAGCCGGTGCAGGTGCACACTCGATTCCGAATGCAGCTGCGCGTCAACTCCCGAGGCATGCTACGTGGGTCGCACACGGAACTGACAGCAGGCAACGTTTGTTTGCAAGGGAGGCAAGGCTACAGTATGGCGACGACGATGTCGCATTTTGGTGACGGCGAGCAAATGCGGCGGATCCGGTCGCATCACGACCCAGAACACCGGACCAGCGGTGCAGGCTTCCGTGCAGCCCTGTAGCGCGTGTCCTGCTGGCAGATCCAGGGCCAGGGCCAGGAGCGACGCGCAAACAGAAACGTCCGCTTAGCCCGCCCCTGCGGATTTTCCACATGCCTCTCTTTACCCCGCCCCGAAACCTCCATCTTTCATGCTAGGTCCCGCAGCTCAGCCTGCGATCACGAGTCGCTCGCCCCCGCATCGGATCGCATCTGCCGATTCATCGGCAGACGGTTCCTACCCGATTCGGCAGCTTGCCCTCTGCTGATCCAGCTGGTCATCCCTTGTCTCCAGCGCCTTGATTTACATCGCCTCTCCATTGTCTAGTCGGAGCCGAAGCCGAAGCAGCGAATGTGCCGTGGACTCGACTACTCCGCGTCGAGCTCTGGAAGGTGGGCACGACAAATCACCATGCTGGGGTAATAAGTCTTTCGAATTGCAACCCCTGCCTTTGTTGAGCGATGGCGTGGCCGCGTTCGGATATCTCGGCAGGCGGCTGACGCTTCTGCCAATGCGCCACTGGAATCCGCTTCAGGCACCAAGCACCGTACTCGGACCGACACCATTACCACATGGAAGGGGTCCGGCCAATAAGCCGATCTTCTTTCTCTTTGACACGCTGCAGCCCTTGCAAGATCGCATCGATCCGCTCGTCGCCGGCGCACACAGCCAAGGGCTTCTTCCTTCCTTTCTTACGAGGCCTACCAGCAACAAGGGCGTGTTGTCTCTGACAATTTGGCTCGACACGCTCTTGTTGGATCGAGAAACGCCCACGACGAGGGCCGGACATCGCCTTGGCAGCATCTTTTACCCAGCCTAGGAGCGAGCCGGACCCTCAAAGCCGACCAGTGCGTGACATTGACACGGCGGCACACGAGCCTGGCGCGACTCGCGGCCGGCTCTCTGAGCAGCTACACCGTACCTGATCCACACTTCGGATGAGGCTGTCGTGTCGCCTCGAGCTTGCCGGCTACATCATGAAGCCACTGACCGCGGCCGACAAACACCGATGCTCGTCCATTCTAGGGCCCGCTGCACCGATCGCCGGGCGCTTTGGTGCCATGCGGTCGAGTTCGCCAGGTTGGGCCAGCTGCATCCGAGGTTTGACACACGGCCATGTGCGATGATGTCAGGCTATTGCCATGGTCTTCAACGCGTCGCATGTTTTCCTTCCCGGTTGGGCATCGTGGATCGGTGCAGCTGCACGCAGCTTTGTTTGGCCGATCCGTTTTTGCGCTTTTGCGGGAATCGAAAAAAGGAAAATTTAAGCATCGCGCATGGCCTGTCGCTGCCGCTGTGAAGGGATGAATGTACAGCCACGCTTGCAGTTCATCAGCTCAGCTCAAGACGTCGGAGAATATTCACTCCGATGGCTCATGACTCGCACGTCGACTCGCTCAGCTGGTTTCGGCCATCTGCCACGGCCAAGCCTCTTGGCCCCTCGTGTGTGTCGACGCGAGGAAGGGTGACTGAGTTGAGCGCCGATGAGGCTGTGGCTGCCGAAGTGCGATGGCAAGGATCTTGTTCGTCGGTCTCTTGAGGGGGCAGTTTCATGGCTCGGGATCGCAGCTCCGGCCGTCGTAATGACTTTTCCGCATTGCTCTTCGCAGACCATGCCACCGAGCCGACTTCCGACGTTCCTGGATTTCATGCGACGAAGGGGTCGAAGAGGTGGCTGGCGCTGCCGGGACTCTCGAGCCGATCAACCGTCTTTTCGGTCAGCGTTTAGCGTCCAGCCTTTGATCGCCTGGCCACCTCAAGGTTAAACTCACAATGGCAGCTTCCTGGACAGAATGCAGAAAGCGTTTCGACGCGACACGCTCGGCACAGAAAGCAACGGAAGCGTGCCGGCGTCGTCAGATTAACCCTATTCCTCACCGAAGAGTCTTCGGAAGCATGCTTTCTTCTTAGGATTTCTTTCTAGAGATTTTGAGAGAATGGGGGGCCGACAATGGGCATGCTCAGCCTCTTACGCATGCAAGAGCATGCTCGCGCACTTGCTCAATCTTGGCCTCGCGCCAAGCGTCCCAGCGAATGCAGATCGTGCCGTGCAGTGTTGTGCAGCGTAGCAGCCACGCGGGGATGCTCCGCGCCGCCGAAAAAGAAAAAGAGGGGGCCCATCGGTCATTGCTAAAGAGGGCCCCCGTGGGCAATCGCTTGGGGTTCAGGGGCCACCCACCCTCTGCGCACGCGCAGCGCAACATGGTCGACTGTCGGGGATAGGGGATTGGAAGAGGACAGCCGAAGGCCACAGGCAGCCCGAGCAAAAGTCCGAATGCGAACTTCCCGTCGAGCTGCTCTGTCGTCACCGAGGTGAGCCGCCTTGGCACGGCGCGCCCGTCTGACGAGGGAGGCGGCCAGCTGTCACCTGTGGTTTCGGACGCTCGCGCCAGGCAGGATGCCTCCGTTCGCGCCTGTCCAAGCTTGGCTTCAGCAGATGCGGAGCTCGAAAAACCCACAAAAAAATTCTCCGTTCGCGCATGCGATGCCGCCCTTGCGCGCCTCTTGAGGCTCCTCAGGCTCTGCAGCCGCTGCAGCTTCTGCAGCTTGGCAGCGCAGGCGCTGCGCCTCAACCCTCCGCTCCACATTTGACATTTGGCTCAATCCGTGGGCGGGCTCGTGTGGATGTGCTGTGACATTGCGCGGATGTGTGTGTGTGATTCGCTGGATCCGGCTGCCAGTGCCGTGCGCCCATCTGGATCCGCGCCGAGCCTGCTCCTGCTCCATTTTTTGCCCTTTGCCAAGTCCTGGAAGCTCGATGCCGCTCCTTCCGAGCGCATGGCCAGTGGACATCAGCCGGGAGACAGAGGAAGAAAAAAAAAGGAGAGGGTGTGTGGTGGCTCACCTCGCAGTCAAGCCGGCCCCCCGAATCCGACCTCTCTTCGCTTCCCCCCCCCCCCCCCCCCCTCCCCCCCCCCCCCCCCCCCCCCCCGCGCAGCTACCGAGCGACCTGCACTCCAGCTGTGGTCAGCGCAAGGTTGTCTCTGAATGGACCTCGATGACGCTAGGAATCTGGCTTCCCGCCGTCGAGGATCATAAATACCTCCTACGCATGCCGCCCCGCTACTCCTTCAACCCCAGCTCACACCGTCCCCCCGCGCCTTAGCGTTCTCCTCTCATCCTAGGTCGTAGTCTTGCCTACTGTGCCGTCCTGCCACTTTTCGTCCCGATTACTCGCGTGGTGATCGTGTGCGCGGTAAGCAAATCGGCCTCGCGCCCCTAACTCTACTCGGCATCTTCCCACCTCAATCGCAGCTCGCGTAGGAGAATCTACACATCATGGTCTTCCAGGTTCGAGGCACGCCTATCGGCACCCTCACCATCTTCATCGCCATGCTCGCCTCCATGGGTGGCTTCCTCTTTGGCTGGGACACCGGTCAAATTTCCGGCCTCACCCAGATGGCCGACTTCCGCCGTCGCTTTGCTACGGTCGACAACCCTGACGCGATTGGCGGCAAGGACTGGAACCCGTGGCTCGAAGGTGTCGTCGTCTCGCTTCTTAGCGTGGGAACGGCCATCGGTGTCATGATCGGCGCGCCCCTCGCCGACTCGCTCGGTCGAAGATGGGCCATGGTGGTCGAGTGCATCATCTTCGACATTGGTGTCATCATCCAGGTGTGCTCGTTTACCGCCTGGTACCAGGTCGCCATCGGTAGGCTCGTCACCGGTCTCGGCGTCGGCGCCCTTTCAGCCGCCGTGCCCCTCTACCAATCCGAGACGGTGCCGCGACAGGTGCGAGGTGCCCTTGTCGGTACCTACCAGCTGTTCATCACTCTGGGCATTTTACTCGCCTACTGCACCAACATCGGTACCCGCAACTACGGCAACTCGGGCGAGTGGCGCGTACCCATCGCCCTCGGCATCTTCTTTTCCACCATCCTCGGCGTGGGCATTCTCTTCTGCCCCGAGTCGCCCCGTTGGCTCGCTGCCCGTGGCCGCAACGAAGAGGCTTACAAGTCGTGCGCGGCAGTGAGAGGCGCCAAGTACGGCGATGGCAACCCCTGGGTCGAGGCAGAGTACCGCGAGATCATCGCCGTGGTCAAGGCCGACGAACGAATCGAGGAGGCCGGCTGGATCGACTGCTTCAAGCCTCGAAACAAGACGCTCTACCGAACGCTGCTCGGCATGACGCTCCAGGCTGGTCAGCAATTCACCGGCGCCAACTACTTCTTCTACTTCGGCACGGCCATCTTCACCTCGGTCGGACTCAGCGACCCCTTCGTCACTCAGATCATCCTCGGCGCCGTCAACTTTGCCTGCACCTTCCTCGGCCTCTACATTCTCGAGCGCTTCGGTCGACGCTGGCCTTTGATCTACGGCGCCGCATGGCAGTCGTTCTGGCTCTTTGTCTTCGCCATCGCCGGTGTGGTCGGCGGTCCCCAGCCGGACCAGATCTCCAAGGGCGTCGGCAACCTGCTCATCGTTGCTGCATGCCTCTTCATTCTCGGCTACGCCTCCACCTGGGCTCCCGGTATTTGGGTCTGGATCGGCGAGAGCTTCAGCTACCGCACACGTGCCAAGCAAGCGTCGCTCGCCACCCTGGCCAACTGGGTCTCGAACTTCCTCATCTCGTACTTTAGCTCGCCCATCGCCAGCGAGATCAATTTTGCCTACGGCTTTGTCTTTGCAGGATGCAACCTGGCCAACACGCTCATCGCCTACTTCTTCGTCTACGAGTCGGCCGATCTCACGCTCGAAGACGTCGATGCCATGTACAACGACCCCAACTGCAAGGCGTGGCACTCGACCAAGTGGGTCCCCGCCGGCTACACGTCGCGCGACCAGATCAAGGAGAAGGACAGCGGCCAGGCAAGCGAGGTGGGCGAGTGGAGCAACTCGCCCTCGGCGCTGCCCGGCGAGCAGGAGAAGAACAAGGCCAACCCTCTTCAGGTCGCCTGAATCGTTCCATGAATTGGGCTCTTCCACTTTCCACCGCATTCAGCATCATCATTTGCATCACCATAAATACCAGTGCCCCTTCACAAAGCTAATCTTGCACTAATCGCTACTTTTCCCTTCCATGCGCCCTGTATGTACTTCCTTCCGCGAGGACAGGCGCTAATAGCAGAAGTTTTGTCATATAATGTGTGCGAGACAATATACGGCGATGAAGACGGATCAGCTGCAGGAGTCAAGAGGCTTGTCGCAAGAAAGGTTGCCAATTGAGCCCTTCCGATTTGGCAGAGGGAGAAATCTCGGAATTCGGACCAACAAACGGGCTGCGAAGCAGACGGGCCAAATTTGCCTTTGGGATTGGGGCTGTTTCGTTCTCCACCTTGTACGCCCATCCGCTCTCTCTCTCTCTCTCTCTCTCGACTCTGTAACAACATGTCGCTCTTTGGACTTGGAGGCGGTTCTTCGCCTTCCGCAAACAACGCAGCTGTTAGCTCGGCTCAGATCGAGGCTGCTACCGCCGAACTCGAGATGGTCACCGACGTCTTCAACCGCCTCGTCTCGTCGTGCCACGCCAAGTGCATCTCCACAAGATACGCCGAACCCGACCTGAACAAGGGCGAAAGCATCTGCATCGACCGGTAAGCATCTCACCATTCTCCGCAAGCCTCAAGCATGTATGTCGCGACGGACTGAATTGACTGACAATTGCTTCCTTGTTCTGGGTCTTGCCATTCACCACAGCTGCGTCAGCAAGTTCTTCGCCGTCAACGGAAAGGTCAACGAGCTCATGCAGTCCATGGGTCAAGCAGCCCAGGGCGGTGCTCCCGGCGGTGGTGGATCCTTCTTTGGATAATCTCGCTCACGAAGGGCCAAATACACATTGCCAATGCAAGCCAATTCGTTTTACCAGTGCGAGAGAATACGTACTTAATAGCGCCAGCTACGACTCCGGCGCCCTGCTTGGTCGCAGTCAGAGCACCAAAGGCGTACTTCTCCGCGACGACGGCCAGGCTAGCAAGTACTGAACTGCTTCCAGTACTCCATCAGCCACGCGCTGCTCAGTGGCTCGCCGTTGTGACCCATGTGAGGGAACCATCGCAGCTGCGCTCCCGTGCCGTGCTCGGCCAAGATGCGCTGGTCGTCTGTGTTTGCATGCAAGTCGAAAGAAGGAGACCAATGAGCGCATGAGCGCGACGCAACGGGCCGAGTTCATACCTCTGTGGACCTACCGATGGGGAAGATTGTGTCGAGCTCGCCGTTGACAGCAAGCAAGGGCGCGCCAGGCTCGTCGAGCAGCCCTACGATGCGATGGCACGGCATTTTGCGTCGTGAGCAAGTTTCTGATGATCTGTCGGGAGCATCCCCGTATCAACTCACCCTGGCGAAGGAGCGAGAACTTTTCGGCCTCGTTCTTGAATGTGTCCTGATCGGAGTAGCCGAATGCTTGGCCCAGTGAGCGCTGCAGGCTGGCTGGGTAAGCCAAAGACTCGGCGGCTTCGAGCCAACTGAACATTGTTTCAGCCAAGTCGTTAGTACGTGCAACACATTATGCCGGGACCAGCTCATGGATCTGTTGACCTACGATCTCGTGAAGGTGTAGTGACTCGCGGTGCCCTGACTGACGACCGCGCGCAAGCGATGCTGCTCGACACGCGAGGCGCGCACCGCCCAGTAGGAGCCCGTTGAGATGCCCCAAAGGCCGACACAGTGCGCACGGAAGAGGCGCTTGTGAGAATGAATCCAGTCCACAATGCTCCCCCAATACTCTTGCTCTGCCTGAGGATAGCGGCCCGTGATGGGAGAGTCGGCTGTTCCAGGCATCGGGACTACGATCACGGCAAAGCCGTACGAAGTCAAGGCAGTGATCTGCTCGAGCATATATGTGTGATAATGGTCGAGACCGGTGATGATGACCACGACTGGCTGTGCTCTTCGCTGCCCCTTGACACGGAAGACTCGAAGCGGGATGGCTGTCAGAGTATTGTCAGTCTGTCAAGTGCCGGCTCCAAGTGAACGTCGCGATTAGTCTCCTCACCTGCCTGGCTCGAGCCGACGCCATCGAGCGTCGCGAGGGGGACTTTTGCCGTGAAGCTCTGGAAAAGTCCCATCAAGCTTGATTGTCATTCGGTCCCAGGTAAGTAATGATAAACGCACAGCTCTGTAATCCATTCCGTTGCTTGCACATACTCGAGAGCGGCCTGGAATGCAGCCTTGTCGAGCTCCCATGCGGACAATTTGGCCTTTGAGCTGCTGGTGGCTTCGTGCACCCAAGGGAAGTACGCCAATCGGAAGACATTAGCAGCTCGCCTGCAAGCTCGCAGAATTACGTGCAAAGTCAGTCTCCTACCGAGCTCGTCCAGCAGAGACCAGAAGCAACGACATACAAGTAGAAAGTGATCGCCTCTTGGTGTGAGCCATTAGAACGCAGGGCTTCAGCGCGCTCAGCGAGCTCCTTGCCCTTGGGCAGGAATGGGCTTGCCCACTCGTCGTCCCCAATCTTAGCGACAGGAACGTCAGGACAGGCTACCACGAGTTGATCAAAGACGGCTGCAAAATCGGTCTCGTCGGCATAGGCGTCAACTGGCCACGCTTTGCGCTGCAACTGACACGTCGAGACGGATCAGACAGGTGGTTCTTGTTAGTCATGGCGTCGCCAAGGCAGGCATCGAATACTAGCAAATGAGAACGAGAGAGGATTCAGCGAGGAGAGAGTTACGAAACGCACGGCTACTTTCAAAAAAGTCTCATACCACGCCGAGACGGACCGATGATACGGATACTGCGAAGTGTCGGTCATGACGGCCGTTCCAAAAGTCAGCATTAGGTCGGTACTATCATCGACTTCGGCATAGACTGCATAGTTCGGGACAATCAGGAGGAGCAGTGTCCATGCGACGAAAGCAGCCATGTAGCGCATGCTGTAGACAGAATGAATAAGGCTCTTGCGAAGTTGGAAAGCTCGGACTGAAGGTTCGGAACGAGGTACAGAGGCCACTGACAGCGGAATGATAGAACCACCCCCTGCCTAATTCTCGACAGTCATGACACAATTATATACCGCGGCCAAGCTACGTGGACAAGAGAGTGTTTAGTAGAATGGCCGCTGACAGACTGCCATTCATTCCGGCGCTTGCTGGTGCGCTCAGGGACAGTGTCTACGGAGTGCAGCGATGAAGGGAGCATGAAGGAGGATGGACGGGTGGATTAGCCGGCTCCTAGGCTTGGCCAGCGCCCGCGAAGTGGGAGCTCTTCGGGTGGGAAAAACAGTCGCCGGCGAGGAAGCCAGTCGTTCGGAGGGAAGCTGAACGCGCTGAACGCGCTGCAAGACTTGGCTAAGCCTCCAGCCGTCTCTCCTCCACAAGAGAAACCTCCGTGATTTCTCGAGATGCGTCTTGTAGCGCGACAACTTCCTCCCCCTTTGCAAAGATCCGCACACGCACTCTTCGACCATTGCAGTCTCAGCGCCTTTTGGCATTGTATCAACGTCGACGACACACGGCGCGGAACTCAGATTCCACACTAAAATCACGACGATGGCTGGCTCGACTGAACCCGCTCCGGCACCCACAAGAGACGAGCGCAAAGCCTGCTGGTCACACCGCGATGCCTACTTTGCATGCTTGACGCATAAGGGAATCCGGGTGCCTCCCGGAACTGACATGAGCGATGGACGAGGCCCGATCGGTAAAGCTGCCAAGGAAGAGCAAGAAGCGCTGGAAAGGGAGAAGAAGATTACCACCGACGAAGCGCGGAAGCAAGACCCGTGCCTCGATGCGCGACAGGGATACGAGGCCAACTGCGCTCGAAGCTGGGTAAGTTTTGCATCGTTCAGGGGGCAGATCAGACTCAGGAGGCGATTGTGTTTCGCTGAGATTGGATCTGCTTCGCGCGAAGCTCCGAAAGGTCGGCGGAATGGCTGACGCTTTGTTTCCATTGATGTGGGGCTCGTTTTCCGACCCAGGTCGACTACTTCAATAAGAGGAGAGTCTTGGAGCAGCGTCAAAAGATGATGTACGAACAGGCTGAAGCGGACCGATCCAAGCGCTGATCGTCTGCCCAAAGCGTCACACCGACCAACGATTTGCGTCGCTCTTAGCGCTAGTTCGGCTCTTCCGAAGCGTTGGGCTCGGTCGGCCTCAGCATCAGCCACTCTCTAGGCAGCCGAACGATCGCTTGCAACACTATTCAAGATCCACGCTCCTCCTCTAGCGCATGTAGGAAGTAGCCCGAGCTCGGCGTCGCCGTTTCATCTCCCTCGGACGCCTCCTCGCGCTGATTCCGACTTGCGTTGTACTTTATACCTCACTACGCCAATCCGTAAAGTCATATTCACGCTTTCCTCACGCTGCCCAACGTACTGAGCCTGATATACTGCTGAGCGAGGCAACGAATCCCGAATTCTGCTCGCATGCACTTGCCGCCGTGCTTGGCCTCTGTGTTGAGCATCGTCGAGCGAGCCGGTCGGGAGGCTCGCTCCAGCATAATTTCGGGTCTCGGGCATCGACCTGCAGGTGCAAGAAATTCTCGAGCCGTTGAATCCACGGAAAAGCGCAGCAACGAGTCTGCTGAGGGCGCAGTCGCGAGTCGGCCACGCGCTATCGGTCCAGTTCCGCTGCCTTCGCATAGAGCGGATGTGGGATGGATGCATCCCGACTCGCTCTACACATCGCCTCTCCTGCCGCATCCCCTCCATCCCACTCGGCACGCCGCACACTTCTCAGGCTCGGACGCAAGCGCATATACGCTGACATCCATCGGTATTGTTTTCTGGGCGTGATCGCTTGCTGCCATCTTCCGAGCTTGCCGGGCTCAGCTTGGTAGCAATGCCTTCGCGCGACCGCTCGCTCGACGGGCGCTCGAGTGCAAGCACCAGCACCAGCACCAGGTCAGCCTCCCCCGATGAAGCTGCAGCGCTCAAGCGTAAGAGACCCATCAGCCGCTCTCCGTCTGCAGCCAGCACCGGCTCGTCTCGCTCGTCTCGCTCGGCACCCAGGTCCAGATCTCCTCCTCCGCGGTCACGCAGAAGAAAGTCATCCAGAGGACGCTCGCCCTCGTTCAGCAGCGATGACGACGTTGACAAACGCGACGAGGCTTCTCGCGCAGCGGCTGCACAGCAAAGCGAGGCAAAGGCCAAGGAGGTCGCAGCCAAAGGTGAGGCGCTCCGATCCACGTTGGCCAAACTCTCGGCCACCAAGGCCGGAGGTGCCTACATCCCTCCCGCCCGTTTGAAGGCTTTGATGGCAGAAGCCGCTGCAGCCGATCCCGGCAGCGTCGAATTCCAGCGCATGAGCTGGGATGCACTCAAGAAGAGCATCACCGGCCTCGTCAACAAAGTCGCTTCCGAAAACATCAAGACCATCGTCGTCGAGCTCTTTGGTGGCTCCAACCTCATCCGCGGCCGCGGTTTGTACTGTCGCTCCATAATGCGCGCACAGGCCCTCTCGCTATCCTTCACACCCGTCTTTGCCGCCCTCACGGCCGTCGTCAACACCAAGCTGCCCATGGTCGGAGAGCTTCTCGTCATCCGCCTCGTCTCGCAGTTCCGTCGATCCTTCAAGCGCAACGACAAGACCGTCTGCAACTCGACTGCCATGTTTATTGCGCATCTCGTCAACCAGAGCGTGGTCCACGAGGTGCTTGCGCTCGAAATCCTCGTGCTGCTGCTCGAAAAGCCCACCGACGATAGCGTCGAGATTGCAGTCGGATTCATGCGCGAGGTGGGCGCTTTCCTCGCCGAAGAGGCGCCCAAGGCCAACAACAGCATCTTCGACCGATTCCGTGCAGTCCTCTACGAGGGAGACATTAGCAAGCGCGTGCAGTACATGATCGAGGTGCTGTCCCAGGTGCGCCGCGACGGCTTCAAGGACAATCCGCGCATCCCCGAGACACTGGACTTGGTCGAAGACGACGATCAGATCACGCATTCCGTCAGTCTCGACGACCAGCTCAACGTCGAAGAGGGCCTCAACGTCTTCAAAAAGGACCCAGACTTTCTCGAAAACGAGGAGCGCTACCGTGCCATCAAGGCAGAGATCCTAGGCGAAGATGATGACACCGACGACGGGGGGTTGGATGCGGACTCCGAGACTGGGTCCAGCTCCGACGAGAGCGAGGCAGCCGACCCGGACGCCGCCCAGCGACAGCTCGAGATCCACGACCGAACGGAAACCAACCTCACCAACCTGAGGAGGACCATCTATCTCACCATCATGTCTTCGCTCGACTTTGAAGAGAGCGTGCACAAGCTCCTCAAGCTCGAGATCCCCGAAGGTCAAGACATCGAGCTATGCAACATGATTGTCGAGTGCTGCTCGCAGGAGCGTACCTACAGCAAATTCTACGGTAATATGGGCGAGCGCTTCTGCAAGCTCCACCGCAAGTGGTCCGAAAACTTCGAACAGAGCTTCCGCAACTATTACGACACCATCCACCGCTACGAAACCAACCGTCTCCGCAACATTGCGCGCTTCTTCGGTCACCTGTACTCGACGGACAGCGTGAGCTGGGCCACGTTTTCCGTCATCCACATGAACGAAGAGGACACCACCAGCAGCTCGAGAATCTTTGTCAAAATCCTCTTCCAAGAGATGCAGCAGCAGCTCAGCCTCAAGACGCTCGCCGAACGCTTTAGGGAGCCCAGCCTGCAGGAGCATTGGCAAGGGCTCTTCCCCAAGGACAATCCGAAGAATACGCGTTTCTCCATCAACTACTTTACGTCGATCGGCATGGGTGTGCTGACCGAGGAGATGCGCGAGCACCTCAAGAACGCACCCAAGATCCTGCTCGCGCAAAGACAGGCAGCAATGGCGGCGAGGGGCTCGGATGACAGTGATACCGACTCCTCCAGTGTGCTCTCGAGCAGCACCGGCTCCCGCAGTCGCAGATCTTACTCGTCGCGATCGTCAAGATCATACTCTTCAAGATCTCGTTCGTCGCGGTCGCGGTCGTACTCCTCGGGCTCCTATTCTTCGCATTCGTACTCTTCGCGCTCCTACTCTTCGCGCTCCTACTCGTCATATTCTGGCTCGTCTCGAACTCGCAGTCGCAGCCGTGACCGCAGCCGAAGACCTCGTGGCCGAAGCATCAGCCGAAGTCGTTCGCGAAGCTTCACTCGTAGTCCATCTCGAAGCCGCAGCAGGACGCCCAGTCCCAGACGGCGTCGTGGACGTAGCCGCACCCGCTCGGCGTCCTACTCGTCCTACTCGTCCCGGTCGCGTTCGTATTCGCGATCCGTGTCACGCTCGCGGTCGTACTCGCGGTCAATTTCACGGTCGTACTCACGTTCCTTGTCGCGCTCCCGCTCTCGCTCACGGTCCGTCAACGCGCCACGAGATCGTCGCCACCGATCCGCCTCTCGCTCGGAGCGATCCTATTCGGATGCTGAAGCGCGCGACCCGCGGTCCCGGCCACTCCTTCGTACAGGAAGCGGTTCCTCCTCCCCTCGTTCCCGCTCGCCCTCGCCCAGAAATCGCCGCTAGGCGACGGAGAAATGCAGCCGCGGCCCGTCTGTCGACGCTTTGCTGTGATGCGCCTAACCAAGGCCAGCGCTCTGGACTGAAACATAAGTAAAATTCTATTCCGAGCCGGTATATTGTTATAAGCAAACCTGTTAGGAGCTTTGCAAATGCGCCAAAGCCGAGGCTGAGTGGCGTCGTTTCGGTGAAAGTGAATGAATGAGGGTTGAGATCACCAATTTGGATGTTCGGGCTCGGCCTTGAGGTCCTCGTCTGGTGGTAGGCGGTACTGTGTTTGTGTGACCACACACCGGTCACGGATGAGGTTTGGTCAATGTCATGCTGGCAAAGTGGGAGCTGCCAGCTTCGAGCAAGGCAGGATAAGGCTGGATGCAACTTACAAGGCCTTCTTGTTCGATGTACTGGATGACGCTGTTCGGGAGGAGGTACTTGATGGACTGGCCTCGACGGACAAAGAGGCGCACCTTGGAGGAGGAAATGTCGTTGTAGATGGTCTGCTTGACGATCTTGAGATTTCGGCGATACTTCCACAGAAGATCGTGCGAGAGGAGGAACGACCACACGTCGGCACCCGTTCGCTCCACGATCAGACAGCCGTACTGACCTAGGATGTGGTGAAGATCGGCTGTCGCCCAGACGCCCGGCTCACCCATACTCTGAATGAGGTCGCCGCCGGCCAGTAGCATGATTTTGACGTTCTTGCGGCTGCCGTCGCTGAGGATGACACCCCCATCAGTCGGTCCGTTGATCTCTTCGTGGAAGTGGTCGAGAACAACAGCTGTGCGCTGGTACTCGTCCTGGAGCGACTCCCACGCATCTACCATCAGCCAGGTGGACGTCTTTTCGACGGCAAGTTCGCACATGCGCACACGGTGCGTCGCCTTGGCGAGACCTTCCTTCTTGTAGTAGTCGGATACGGGCGAGTAGTAGCCGGCGAGAAGCTCGTACTTGCCCGACTCGATGATCTGATCCTTGGCCATCTCAAAGATACGCAGGTGCAAGTAGGTGGGCGGAGAGAAACTACCGCAGGCCACAATGACGAGCGGAGTTTTGGACTCGTCGCGCATCTTGGTGGGCAGGCGGTGACGGGGGAAAGCATAATCCTCCTTCGTCTGGCCCTGCTGAGGGACACGGCCGTCTCGGAGACGGATGTCGGAGCTAAGGCCTTCGACGCCGTCCACCTCGTCATCCCGTTCGGCGGCAGACGAACCTGCGTCCTCCTGGGCATCGAGATCCTCTGAGAACTGCGAATAGGCAGGGCGATCTTCAGCAGATTGAGGCACCGGCGAGCTTCGGCTTTGGCTGGAATGACTGCTGCTGGTACGCTGCGTCCAGGCCGATGGGCCACGGTTCGATTGTGCATCGCGGTGATTCGCTTCGCCGGAGGCTTCCCAGGCGTGTGGGCTGGCATATTTGGCCGTCTCGGAAGCGTTGGCGGAGGTGAGGCCGAGAACAGGCTTGTTGGGCGACAGGGTTGCTAAACTGGCCGAGCTCGCCTCGCGAGATGAGAGCTTTTCGTCCAGATCCCATTGCGGCACATCTCGATCGTATTGCGAGCCTGTGTGAGTGCGGCCGTCCGTTGGGTTGTGTCTCGAGCTGGTGCCATCGATCTCTGAGGTGGAGGAAGTCATGCCGCTCAGGAGCGACTGCCTTTCAGCGGTTGGTGTCTTGACGCTGGGCTCGTGCGATTGCGGAGAGGGCGGCGAGACGCGCGACTGAGAATGCGAGCGCGTGTAGGGATCCTGGTCGTTGGCCGAGGAGATGGAGGTGGCCTTGGATAGCGGACTGCTGCCGCCAGCATTGCGCGACTTTCGAGTGGTGCGCAGCGGGCTGTCGGGCGCGTGATGTGATGAGCCGGACGCTTCCGATGCGTGCGAAGGCGGATCCGAGTCGTGGCTTGAGAGTCGCTGGCCGGCTTCGTCAAGGGGGCCAGCGCCTCCGACCGCGGCTCCGGTGAAGGGCGGGCTGTCGAGGTGGAAGCTCTGCACTGACAGAGCGGCAAATTTGAGCGAAGAGGGCCCGCCTGGCCCCGCCTGCGAGTCGGTCATCCTGGGCATCGGAGCAGTGGGCTGGCTCGGGGCGAGGTGGGGTTCCGAGAGGGTCGTCGAGAGTCGTCGCGAGCGAGCATTCGAGGCGAAATGCGGCGCAGCCACACCAAGAGAAGAGGGAAGGCGGTCCGGTACAGTCAGCATCTGCGCGTCTCGGATCCTTCCGACTGGACTGGCTAGAGGCGAAGGCTAAGCCAGCGTCGTTGCGAAGACTTACCGTTTGCCGCGACATAATTGCGAGCGAGCTTATCAAGGGCCGTTGCGGCGAGCTTCCAGCCGCAGCGCCGTGAGCAGACCCGTGTGAGACAGAGCAGTCGTATTGTCGCCCTATGTGAGGCTATCCAAGGTCGACGAGCTGGCGATCGAGAGCGAATCGACGAGCGTCCAAAGAGAAGATCGGAATCCTACGGACCTTCTAAGCCGCTGATCAACGAGGCGGGAAGAGATGGTTGGAGGTAGAGGCGGAGGCACAGGTGTCGTCCGAAGGGCCAGAAGTTGCAATGGATGGTTGATGGTCGAGGCTGAATGCTGGGCCGGAGCAGACGGCATCGGAGGCCGCAGGCTCGCTTGTCCGAAACAAGATGTGGCCCGCCTGGCTGCAGCCTAGCCTCCGCTCAGCTGAACTCGCCCATCTAACCCCGAAGCCTTTCGGCGCCCTGCCGGTTTTCGGTCCTCTGCCGAACGCGTATGCCAAATGCTTGTCGCGCCAGTGTCACGCCCATTGCCGCTGTCTCCGTCCTCGACGCCGAGCCAACGAACTCATAGTGTGGCAGCGGTCTCAGCAGCAGGCCAAGGCCTTTGTCGTGTGCGTTCCTGGTCTGCTTCCTGAATCGTGCATCTGGCGATCCACTGTTTCGAAACAGAAAGCGAAAAATAGCCAGTCCGATCCCAGTGTCCAACGCTAATCGTGTAAGAGCGGCTTCCGCAGGAGCAGCCGCCGAAGTCACACGGCATTGCCAATCTTGGCCGATCCCAACCGGAAAGCCGCGTTGCTGCCGCTCGTTTTTTAGAGCGCATGAAAAACAGCTGAAAATGGCATAAGTGTGAGTCTCTAGCCGGCCTCACATTCTATCGCCTCAGGCCCTGTCGTGACTCGACTCGATGAACTCGGAGCAAGCCGCGGAGACGGTAGCTCACAACCGGCATTGCTTCATTTGGCCATTCTTTTATTCATCATGCCCCGATCACTAGCGCTGACGGCTTGTACGCACAGCACATGCATGCGGGAATGCATGTTTAGTCGGCGAATGGAGATCGCTGTCAGAGTTGAGATTGGCACGCTCCCAATTTGCAGGCTTGGTGTTCCAGCCTCAGGCCGGCACACTGCAACGCTCGCTGCTGGGGATATATGGGCACTGAGCTGCGCCGAGTCATTGCATAAGGGCATGGTCAATCACATCTTCTCGAATGCGAACCCGAGGTATAGGGTTGCTGCTTGCCACATGTCTTCGTCCACGTTCAGCGTTCCGTAATCGTCCACGACGCCCATCCTTTGCAGCAGCTTGCCATACTCGCCCTGTCGCGATCCTTCATGGTAAATCTCGGCGAAGTTCTTGCGGTAGATGCATCGAAGTCCCGCCTCGTACGCCAGCTCTTCAAACACGTCAAAGTCCACGACGTATTCGGGCACATTCTCCACCGCATCTTCCAGGAAGAATGTGTATCGGTTGCCAAATGCCGGCCACGATTCCGTCTGGTCGAAGATGACCTTGTAGTAGCGATTGCCGAATGAGCGATCGTCCGGATGTCTGCTGGCAGCCAGGCGATCACGCAGCTCGCGACTGTCGGGGATGGTGCCGATAAACGTGCCACCCTTGCGCAGGTAGCGTGCAACGTTGTCCAGCATAATCCGCGCCTTGTCTACGCTCTCCCATGCGTAATGCATGCAGAACTGCAGCGTCACATTGTCAAACATGGGCTCCAGCAGCTTGAGCGGGATGACCTCGGCGAGCGGCTTGGAAAAGCAGTCGAACGCAAAAAAGTCGCCGGGGAATCCCCTGTTGCTCTCCTGGTGGCGCGCGATGGCCTGCTCGATCGACACGGCTGCGATGTCGGCGCCAACGAGACCACTAGGACGCACCTTCTCCCACTTCTTGAGATCACCGCCCTTGCCGCATCCGAGGTCCAAGACGCGTCCTCCGCGTGCACGACCGCGACCGTCAAAGTTGGGATCGCGTCCACGCGCAAAAGTACCGACCAGCACCGATTTGACCCAGTTGTTGAACTTGCGCAGAGCGATGATGGGCGACTCCTCGCGACCATGGATGCCCACCTCCCTTCGCTTATTGTAGTGATCCGCCACCTCTTCGGCATCCTCGAGTGTCTCTCCGATGGCACGCTTCTTAGCTTCCACTGCGGCACCTCCCTGGCTCGACGATCGCTCGAGTATGGACATGAAGTCGCGCAAGATCTCGTCCAACGGTTCTCGACTGTCCATCTGGTGCTGTCGCTCCCATTCGCGGCGAAGCGGGTTTCGACATTGCGCGCGCTTTCGGTCAATCTCTTCGATACCGATCGGCCTCAACACCTGCCTCGGGTGCGAGACTCGCCGCGTTGGGGCATATCGAGGGAAAGGTTCGATGGCAACGTGCGTGCTCGTCTCGCCATCGGGGATTTCCTGGCTTTGTGGTGCACGCGGCGCTGCAGGCTTCTCCGAGGCCTCGTCGCGATACTCGGACTGTGCAGAATGATCTTCCACCTTGGCGACCCTCGCCTCTTTGTCCTCTGACGCCAGATCGTGGCGATAAGGCGACCGAGCTGAGGAGGAGCCGTTCGCCTCGTGCCCACCTGCGTTTCTGGTAATTTCCTCTGTCTGCTTGTGGTCCACTTTCGTCGAGGAAGGGGCTGCGTCGGCATGCGAGAATGCGTCACTGTCCCGGACGGCCAATTTGGCGTCGTGCAGGCGATCGAGGTCTGGGAGTGTTGATGTGATTGTGCGGCCATTGGTGTCGTGCCTGTGCTCCGTCTCCCTATGGTCTCGCCCATTTGAAACCGAGCGATCCCTGTCATCTGCGATGCTCTGCCGGCGCGAATGCGGAAGCTGGGCAGCATCTTCATCTGGTGCAGCATGCGCTGATGGGTGCGCACCTGAGCGATCGCTTCCAGCCGGTCGCTCAGCTGCAAGGGGCGTACGTCCAGTGGCAGACGAAGCTTCAAAGTGAGAACGATCGTGGACCTCGTCAGGACGTGCGGATTGTGTCGCATATTCGTGCTGACGCAGATGAGGGCTGCTGAGGCTGGCGGTATGTTCATGTGGTGATCCATGATGGAGCGATGGTGCTCGCGGCTCGACGATGGGGAAGTAGTTGCTTTCCGCTTGCATGTCGACCGAGTGGCGCGGGTAGGGGGCGTTTGGCGTGTGCGAGGGCACGGAACGCGAGCCGGGTGTGATTGGGTAGCCGCCGAGAGAGGCCACGCTTCCTGGCGTGGTGGGGATGCCAGTGCCGGGTGTGGGAGGCTGATATCGGTGGATCGCATGTCCTGGACCAGCTAGACTTCCTCTTCGCGGGGACGCGCTCATCGAGGGCGGAGGCATGCCGCCAGGAGAGGCATCGTTCTCGTCAGCATGCCATGCCTGCGCAGGCCCGGGGACGAGAGACGTGCGTGGATGAGGATTGTGAAAGCCAGTTGGCGACTGGGGCAAGGGTACGCGCCTGGTTTCGGGCGAGCGAGAGTAGGGCAGCTCGGGCACGGCGAAGCGATGCGATGGCGATGGCTGCAGATGCGCGTGTACGTTCGAGGCTGGACTCGAAGAAGCGCTCGCGTGTGCATACGAGTTGGACGTCGAACGCGGTAGGTGGCCATGGCCGACCGAACCGGAGTGCGATGCGAATCGAGCCCTTTCAGCGGGATGGCCGAATTGCGACGATGCGAGCCCTGGACTGGAACCGCCTCGATTGAGGGTCGATAGGCTCTGCGGGTGTGCACTGGAGGGATAAGCACCCGAAGGAGAGCCTCCTCGGTATGGATCGGCACTGCCGGTCAGCGGCTGGTTGCCAAGGGATCTGTCGCGGGCATGCGAGGCCGCGGTGGATGCGAGATGGTTGGAAGACGGTGGGCCCAACGGCGACATCTGGCTGGTGTGAGGTGGGGCAGGATGCGAGACGTGAGAGGCTATAGAGGAGTGCGAGCTTGATCTTGGCCTGTCGTGGAGAGCGCCTGCAGTACCGTCGTTGAGAAGATGCGCCATGCTCGGGCTGCGCTCGGATCGATCCGTCTGACGTGGGTGATGTGGAGATATGCGCGAATGCGAGGAGCCTGGGTGGTCGTGCGCCGAAGCGGCGTGGAAGCCGCCCGATGCGCTGCTGGACCTGCTCATGCCATGGCCAGCAGGCATGTCATCGGCGTGACGTTGTGACCATCTGTGTGCTTCGCGATGCCTGTCGTGTTCAGCGTCGGACATTTCGCTGACAGCAATGAGGTCGGCGATGGAAGCGCTGCGGCGAGGCGGAGGCTGCGGTGCTGCTTCGGCATGGTAAGCCTGGTGATAGTGTTGGTCATGACGCTGTGCTCCATAATCGCCAGCGGTGGGCGGATACGGGGTGAAGGAGGAGCGAGGAGAAACTGTTGCGGGGCCGGCGACTATATCGTGAACGCTTGGTCGACGGAATCGAGCTTCGTCGTCACCGTATCTGTCATAGCGGTCGAGGCTGTTGCCGGACAGACTGCGCGGAGGCACAGACGTGTCGTCATATTGCGGATGCGAGTGATGAGGGTATGCAGATGCCGAGGATGACGGACGAGAGTCGTTGCCAAAGTGATGTTGCGGTGGTGGAGGCGAAGATCGATCCGACCCGCCGGCGTCTCGAACGGGGTCGTATCCCGGCATTTCGATGGACGCAGCAGTGCCTGCTCGGTGCGCAAGGTAGATGGATGAGATGCAATGAGAAGGTGCGGCAGAGCAACCTCGGACCGAGGCGTTGCAGGGACGGCGTTCGAGTTCAAGTAGAGGATTAGGTATGCACCATATTGAGGGAGGCGCGGAGATTGCTGAAGAAGAAAGGTTGGGCGGTTGAGCAAGAGCTGGAGTTCTTGCCGTGGAAGTCCTTATCTGGTCAGCATGGCCGGGCCGACGTCGCTGATGCTGCCAAGCGAAAATGTTGAAGATGGTGGTGAGCCCTCGAGTTTGGGATGCAGGGCCTCGCAGACATGCAAAAGTGCGTTCTCGACTCGACGCGCCTCGGACCCGACGTGGAAGGAGCCGAGCCTAAAAATTGAGTGAATGTTGTTGAGTCGATGACTCACAACATTTTTGCGACATTTTTTTCTCAAAATTCAGCATACGCCCGCCAACCTTCTTCGTCTTCCTGAACCCTTAACCG
Source organism: Moesziomyces parantarcticus (assembly GCA_023212605.1). NCBI lineage: Eukaryota > Fungi > Basidiomycota > Ustilaginomycetes > Ustilaginales > Ustilaginaceae > Moesziomyces > Moesziomyces parantarcticus. The sequence goes on along the minus strand of JALCCF010000010.1, from coordinate 12,565 downwards.
GAACTCGGGCTAATTTGTGGACGAGGAAGACTGGCTCCACCTTCCCGATGCCTCACTCCACCTTGTACCGGCACTCGAAGAACGCTTTCTTCGTCAGGCACACCGGAGCGAGGTGTACGGAACTGTAAAGGGCGAGCACAAAGCAGCAGTCGAGCTTCAGCTACGCAGGAAGACGGCTCGAACGATGCTTGCCACGTCTGCGCGGCCCTTCGCCGCAGCTCGTGGTGGGCCGTCGACGGTGGGCCATCGCTTGCTTTTCAGCCGCACGCCCACAGCTCCGGTCAGGCTCACAAGGTCGTTCAACCATCTGAAAAGGCGAACCGGCATTGCCCTCGCCCCGTCCTTGAGCGTAGCGCCCGCTATTCGCGCCCTTCACTCGTCCTCTGCCTCGCTCAAGAAACAAGAAAGACGCAAAGACGCAGATACCAAAGAGTTCTCACATACACTGCAACTGCCAAACACCCCCTTTGGCATTCGCGCAAATGCTGCGCAGCGGGACCATCTCTTCTACGACAGAACGTGTGGCGAGCTCTACGAATGGCAAAGGGCCAGGCACGACTCCACTGGCGAGTTTGTTTTCCACGATGGTCCGCCGTACGCCAATGGCAATCTCCACTGCGGCCACGCTCTTAACAAGATCCTCAAAGACATCACAAATCGATACCAAGTCCTTCGCGGAAAGCGTGTTCACTACATGCCAGGATGGGACTGCCACGGCCTGCCCATTGAGGCCAAGGCACTCGCCAACGTCAGTGCCGAAGAAAGACCAAAGTGGACTGCAAAGGACATTCGCACCCGCGCACGCAAAGAGGCGATTCAAGCCATTGACGTTCAGAAGCAAGAGTTCCGTCAGTTCGGCATCATGGCCAACTGGAGCAACGAATCCACCTACAGGACCCTCGACCCTGCCTACGAAGCACGTCAGCTCCGAGTTTTCGGCGAAATGGTGCGCAAGGGTCTCATCTACCGCCAGTATCGTCCCGTCTACTGGTCACCCTCCAATCGCACCGCACTTGCAGAGTCTGAGCTCGAGTATCGCGACGACCACAGCAGTAAGGCGGTGTATGTCGCTTTCGATCTCATTGCTGGCCCAGCACTTCTGGAAAAGTTGGGGCCGCACGCTCACCACGCTCGTCAGCTCAAGCCGATCATCTGGACCACCACGCCATGGTCGCTCCCCTCGAACATGGCCATCAACGTCAATCCCGAACTCGAGTACAGCATCGTCCGTCGATCCGACGATCACGGACCTTGCTATCTGATCGGTACCGACAGAATCGAAGCGTTGGAGTCTCTGCCAGTCGACTCCTCACCCGACCAGAACGGGGAACCACAGCTTTTCGGGTCAGTGCAGGAAATCGCCCGTGTAAGAGGCGTGGACCTTGTCGACAGCACCTATAGATCGCCCCTCTCCTCGCCCGATGCTGCCGCGCGACCGATCCTCATGGCCGACTACGTCACAGCGCTCTCGGGCACCGGGCTCGTCCATTCGGCTCCTGCCCACGGCGCTGATGACTATCAGATCTGGAAACAACAGGGCCGGCTGCAGACCGATGGCATCTTCTCACCTGTCAATGACCAAGGCTGCTACTCTTCCGATATCCTGCAGCTAGATGCCTCACAGTCGTCGACGTCGAGTGTCGATGACTCCATCGGGCGGCGGCTGATTGGCAAGGAAGTCCAGAGCGAGGGTGCCCGGGAGGTCATCAGCATCCTCAAGAAACGAGATGCGCTCGTGTGTGTTCACACGCTGCGCCACAAGTATCCATATGACTGGAGATCCAAGCAGCCCGTAATCGTGCGAGCTACGGCGCAATGGTTTGCCAACTTGGATCGCATCAAACATCAGGCCATCGATGCCCTTCGCGACGTCGTTTTTGTCCCCGCCAATTCGCGTGCGAGGCTGGAAGCCTTCATCACGGGACGTTCGGAGTGGTGCATCTCACGCCAACGCGTGTGGGGCGTGCCCATCCCGGTATTGTACGATGTCGCCACCGACGAGCCGCTCATGACGGTGGAAAACATCGAGCACATTGCGTCTGTGCTCGAGAGCAAGGGAACCGACTACTGGTGGGAGGCGGATGCGCGAGAGTTTGTGGCTCCGCAGTATCGCGATGAAAAGCGATCTTGGCGCAAGGGTGAAGACACGGTGGATGTTTGGTTCGACAGTGGTACATCGTGGGCGACCTTGAAGGAGCAGCTTGCCCTAGAATCGCCGGGAAGCGATACGTCAGGCCCATCGAGCATCGCCGACGTCTACCTCGAAGGCTCGGATCAGCATCGTGGCTGGTTCCAGTCCTCGCTCATCACAGCCGTTGCCACCACGCCAGAAGGACAGACTCCAATCGCGCCGTACAAGGCGGTGGTCACGCACGGATACGTGCTGGATAACGAGAGCCGCAAGATGAGCAAGAGTCTCGGCAACGTCGTCTCGCCCTTGACGATCATCAAAGGCGGCAAGGGCGCCAACCAGCCGGCCTACGGCATCGATGTGCTGCGACTATGGGTGGCACGAAGCGACTATACCACGGATCCGCCGATCGGCGACACCATCATCGCAAAGACGGCCGAGACGCTGCGAAAGCTACGGAACACATCGCGGTTCATGCTGGCTAACCTGCCATCGGGGCAGACACTAGTACAGCTGGAGAAATCGCAGATGAGACTGGTAAGAATGCACCTGCTAGCAGCAGATAGTCGGTGTTTCCATCAGTCCTGCTGACTTCTGATGCTTTCCTTTGACCTTCTTTGAACAGGTTGATCGGTTTGTGATGCACGAACTGTACACGCTGGAGCGAGCTTGCGCTGCAGCGTACGAAACATACGACTTTGCGCAAGTGGTGCGACGGCTCACAGAGTTTGCCAACGCAATTCTGTCGAACCTATACCTGGATGTGGGCAAGGACTGCCTTTATTTGGATGCGGTGGAGGACCCACGCCGTCAGACCATGGTGAGCGTGATTGACGCCATCCTGCGAACTATGACTGGGATCATGGCGCCAATCACGCCGTTTCTGTGTGAAGAGATCCATCACTTCCGCAGTGGCGCCAGCAGCGATCCGTCGGAGGACAGCAAGGGGGCGCCCTCGGTGTTTGCAGCCGGATGGCCGACACTGGTAAGTGACAAAGAAAAAACTCCTCATGCACGTGCTGTCACTGCGAACACGAACTCACTCTGGGCCGAGATCTCTTTTGAACCGCTCTGATCAACAGGACGCGCGATGGCACGACACGACTGCGGCCGGCCATTGCCATCAGCTGCTGAAGCTGCGCGATGCCAGCCTGGTCATGATCGAGGAGGCGCGACAGCATGTGGGCGTCAAGACGTCGTTTGAAGTCGAGATCGATCTCATCCTCGCCGAAGACCAAGCGCCGATCTCGACAATCTTGCAAGCCCACGGTACGTTGATGTGTGCCCAACTGTGTCCGTCTTCACGACCAAGTACTGATGTACTCTTCGCCCCTGAACGCACCATTGCCACCCTGTCAGATTCGGAACTCACCGAGCTCTTCAACGTGGCCCGGGTGAACCTGCTGCGCCAAGATTGCGCCAGGGAAGCCGACGCTGAAGCAGCCCTCTCTTCGCGCACCCTCGACTCAGGGGTAGCGATGCGACTGCGCCGCTCTTCGCGCCATCGATGTCCGCGCTGCCGAACCATGCGCAAGGAAGCCGAGAGCGAGCGTCTTTGCAGGCGATGCCAGGCGGTCGTCGATGCGCTTTTCAGCTGAAATGGACCATGCATGAACGCCGTACTCTCGTGTGCCAGTCGAAAGAGAGGCTGGGCGGTTAGTTACTTGCTATATTGACTGAACGTTGTGGGGCCCTTTCCCTGACATGTGCGCTGCTGTGGGCCGAGGAACACCGAGTAGCGACGACCCCGTCGCAGGCATGATGGCGGGGCGGCAGAACCTCGGCAAGATTCATCTTGGGTTCGAGAAAAGAGTCATGCAGGGTCCAAGGTGGCTCGCCCGAAATTGCACCGAGCGTGATGGGCGGCCCGCCGAGCAACCCCGCGTTTTGACATCTCTTGCCCCACAAGGGAGAGTCGCGCGGAGCAAAGGCGATCCTCTGTGCCTGTGGTGTCCGTCGTCGTTGGCGCTGTAGCAGCTTGAACCGCGCAAGATGGCTGGGCAACGGGGCACACGCCGTCCGGAGGCAAGGCGACCGTAACTACCTCGACGGCCGTTGCTTTCCCTTAAAGCCCGGGGACGGCAAAGGCCTCATTCGCAAGATCACACCGTAGACTTCCTAGACCCTTGATTGCTTTCCTCCTTCTCTCCTCTGTAGATCGCATCAGGACATGCCCTCCAACGAGTCTCTTGTCGCTTCCAATTCGCGGACCTTTTGGTTCCGCGATGCCATTATTTACCAAATCTGGCCGGCTTCGTTTCGAGACAGCAACGATGATGGCATGGGCGACATCCAGGGCATCATCCAGTCCCTCGACTACATCAAGTCGCTCGGTATCAACACGATCTGGCTCTCCCCCATGTACGAGTCGCCTCAGGTGGACATGGGCTACGACATCGCGGACTACGAGTCGGTCCACGCGCCGTATGGTACCGTTGCCGACATGGACGAGCTGATCAAGGAGTGTCACGCGCGCGGTATCAAGCTCCTCCTCGATCTCGTCATCAATCATACTTCGGACCAGCACGCTTGGTTCAAGGAGTCACGCAAGTCGAAAGACAGCCCCAAACGCGACTGGTACATCTGGCGCCCGGCCAGGTACGACGCCAACGGCAAGCGCATGCCTCCGAACAACTGGCGCTCGGTATTCCACCAGCCAGCCTGAACATGGGATGAAAAGAGCCAAGAGTACTACCTTCATCTCTTTTGTCCGGAGCAGCCGGATCTGAACTGGACCAACGAAGTCTGTCGAAAGTCCATCTACAAGACAGCCATGGAGTTTTGGCTCGAGAAAGGCGTCAACGGCTTCCGCGTCGATACAGTGAATCTGGATTCCAAGCCCATGGACTTCCCGGACGCTCCCATCGTGGATGTCGGGGCAGAGACGCAGCGTGCAGATCTGCTCTACTGCAACGGCCCCATGATGCACACCTACCTCAAGGAGATGGGCGCCATCCTCGAACGGTACGACGCGATGACCGTCGGTGAATTGCCCTTTACTCCAAACACGGCCGACGTCATTCGATACGATACGTTTCCGCGGCAGAGAACGAGCTGAGTGAGGTATTCCAGTTTGACATCGTAGACTTGGGCCGAAATCCGATCGACCATATGATTCTGGACGGCTTCAAGCTTCCGCAGATGAAACGTATCATCAACAAATGGCAGCGCTTTACGGACCGTTCGGATGCCTGGGCTACCGTCTTCATGGAAAACCACGACGTTCCTCGTTCCATCTCACGATACGCCAGCGACAAGCCAGAACACATCCAAGACTCTGGCAAGCTGCTTGCACTCATGAATATGTCGCTCACAGGTACAGTCTTCATCTACCAGGGTGAGGAGATCGGCATGGTCAACGTCCCCGCCACTTGGCCAGCCGAGGAGTATCTCGACGTCAACAGCATCAACTACTTTGCAGCCATCAAAGAGCGAACGGGGAATGATGCAGCTGCGATGGCGAAAGCCCTCGAGGGCGTCAATAAGCTTGGCCGCGACAATGCCCGCACGCCTGTCCAGTGGTCCTCGGCTGACAATGGCGGTTTCTCCAGAACACCTTCCACCAAGCCATGGATGCGAACGAATGACAACTACAAGACCATCAACGTCAAGGCGCAGGAATCCTACCCCGAATCGGTGCTCAACTTCTACCGCAAGGTCATTGCCATTCGCAAGCAGCGCGCTTCGCTTCTCGGCAGGGGCGAGTTCAGGCTGCTCGAGGAGGGGGACGAAGCGGTCTTCAAGTTTCTCAAGCTCGCAGACAGCGGCGAGAAGGCCTTTGTGGTCCTCAACTTCACCGACGTCGAGCAGGAGTACCAACTTCCCTCTGACCTGCAAGGCAAGGTGGAATTAGTGCTCGACACTCGCAAAGACGGCAACGAGGGCATCCTCAAGGCATACGAGGGTAGACTTTACGTCACCGCTGCATAGAGATCTCATAGACAATCGGCGGATAAATCACTGGGTCAGTCCTCCGGACAATACCGAGCAGATCCCAGCCTGCTTGCAGGACTATCCAGCATCCTTTCCTCGTTCGGCTCTTCAATCATAAAGCGTTGTTTTGTCTCTCCATCGATGCGTTGAACTCCCGTCTTGCCGGCTACACTCATGAAAGCGCGCCTATTGACAGCGATGCTTCAATGAGAGCGATGTGTTTGTGTGGGTGGTGGGATGCGTATCTGTGCCTGAGCCACATTGAAGCCAAAAAATCGATCCGACGCCTGATCACTTTCAGGATGCCGTCTCTATTGAGCCTGACGCTGGGCGGCTTACGTTTTGCTTGCTCAGTCGACATCGCGCTCGTACAGCCTGGACTGGCTTGCGAGATTCGACGTCGGGACTGCAGCGTCAGGTGCCACATCAGATGACGTTTGCGGGGACGGATGTCGGGACGAGCTTAATTCTGAATCGACAACGCCGAGCCGGTGTGCAGTTGGCATAATTGCCGGCAAGTCCGCGTTTGCGAATCCGGAACCATCATCCGGATGAGTTTGTCTTGTTCGGCACAGACGGCGAGTCAGAAATTTGCCGGCCAGACGAGCAGGTGACCGATAGAAGCTTGTGTGAGGCAAGCCTGACACGTCACGAGACGCCAGCATCGACCGAAAAGCTTACTCAGCTTTCGAGCTAGCAGCCAAGGTTGCCTGGTGGAGCCGGCCTTCAAGTCAAGGGACGAAGCTTGTCCGGATGGAGGTCGTATGATCAGCGACAAGGAAACCTTGTGCGGAACGGTCAGAAGACGCCTTACCTTAGAAAGGTGTCGGCGCATCTTCATTTCTTCCGGACCTACGAGGCACAAACGCACAGCATGGTGCTGAGTCGACAGCATGAACCCTCAGCACATGCACGATTGTCAAGGAGGAACAAGTCCTCATAGTATAAAGCACTGTCAGTAAGAGTCGTCGAGAACAGACGCTTCCTCAGCAAGGATCAGCACCAGCACATTGCACACAACCTCGATCTCGCTACGATATGTGCGGCATCCTTGGCATTTGGGGGGCATCGCCCTCTCTGGCTCCCTCCATCGCTCTACCTCTTGCCGATAAGATTTCACACAGAGGGCCAGACGGATTTGGTCACGCCTTCCGGCAAGGCTGCGGCGTCTGCCATTGTCGTCTTAGCATTGTTGATCCGGCGAGCAAGGATCAGCCCTTTGTTTCCAGTGACGGTGCCGTCATCCTGGTCGGCAATGCTGCCGTTTACAACCACGCGCAGCTGCGGAACGAGCTTCGGCACGAAGCAGGCGTTTCTTTCGAAAGCGTCAACGATTGCGAGGTCCTTCTGCATGCCTACTTGCACTGGGGCACTGCATGCTTTGCGCGCATCGATGGCTTTTTCTCCGTGGTCATCTTGGATTTCCGCGGTCGTGCCGAAGGAACACTGCCTAAACTCGTTGCTGCCAGGGATGCCATAGGAGTGACAAGTCTCTACGCCGCAGTATGTCGCCTGCAGACGCGGAAAACGCTGCAAGACGCCGCCGACACCGTCGAACAGCCGAGCGAGTTTCTGCTCGTTGCGAGCGAGCTAAAGTCGATCTCTTCGTCGATGCTGAGGGGCCTCGATGAATCTCCTTTCACCTCAGAGCTTTCCTTTTGCTTTCCGCCGGGGCATGTCTTGTCTTGCGATCCGACCGAACCTTCCAGCCCTCTGCAAAGAGCAGACGCATGGGGTCCTGACTTGCGTCACGCAGCAGAAGCATTTCGAACGATGGGTGACTTTTTCAAGATGGAGCGTTGGTTCCGGCCGAGCTGGTATCATGCCCAGCCTGTGCAGCGGTGGGCAAGTGGCATCAACCTCAAGTCTCTGCGCGCATCGGTATGCGCAGCCGTGCGAAAACGACTCATGAGTGATGTGCCTGTCGGCTTTCTCCTCTCGGGCGGCCTGGACAGCAGCCTCGTGTGCTTGGCTGCGGCCGAGTACCTCGACGAACTAAGTGACGAGGAGAGACCCTTTGCTTCTGGTAGTAACGGGCTCGCACAGCCGATCCTGAGGAGCAACCTCACGGACCCGAGCGGTCGACTGAGGACGTACACGGTGGGTCTGATCACCCCTGATGGGGCAGTCTCTGAGGACGTGCTTCTCGCCAGGAAGGTCTCTGCGCATTTGAACACTGCGCACACAGAGGTACTCTTCAAGGCTGAAGAAGGCATTGCTTTGATTCCAAAATGCATCTACCACATCGAGACCTTTGATGTGAGCACGGTGCGCAGCAGCATTCCCCTTTACCTTTTGTCGCAACGCGTACACCGAGACGGGGTCAAGGTGCTTCTGACCGGCGAGGGATCTGATGAGATCTTTGGGGGTAAGACTTCCGGGCCGGCTTTGCATTCTATGTTATCCCGAAAAGACGCTGAAGGCTGACCTCACTTACCGCAGGCTATCAATATCTCAGCGATGCTCCGAGCGCGATGGCATTCCACGAAGAATGCGTGTCGCTGGTGCAAAATGTGCACCTCACTGATCTCATACGAGTCAACAAGACGCCCCTCGCTCATTCAATTGAGGCACGTGCCCCCTTCTCAGACAAGGCACTCATGGAGGAGGCTTTCTCAATCCACCCAGGCTGCAAGATGTTCTTGCGCGACACCAAGGCTGCAAGAACAGGATTAGGGTGGGTGAAGCTTGATTGGCTAGACCACTCCGCCGACGTAAAACGACCGGAAAAGGCAGTACTCCGCGCAGCCTTTGACCCTTCGATCAACAAGGACTTCCCAAAGACGGCCCGCACGCTCCCATCCGAGGTTCTTTGGCGAAAGAAACAGCAGTTCAGCGACGGTGTTGGCTCCTCGTGGGCCAAGCATTTGCGCGACCACGCCAGCCGCGGCGTGAGCGAAGCTGAACTGCAATCCTTGGCACATGAAGTGCGCCATCTAGCCCCTCGCACTGCCGAAGAAGCACTCTACCGCCGCTACTTTGAAGGTGAGAACCGTTTGGCGTTCTTGGACGTCTGCCTGGCACGTGAGACGGTCTTTGTCGGACTTCGTGGATATTGGCATCGGAGCTGACCTGAAATTCCGTGCATCTCACGACCTCCCAAATTTTGCGCAACACAGACATCTTCGGTAGGGAAGGTCAGCCTGAGCGCACTGTCGCACGCTGGCAAGCTGGAGTCAGGTTCGGACGAGGCGGTGACCCCTCTGGCTTTGAGCAATGATCTAGCATGGGAGCAGGCTAGTCACGAGGCCATCGACGTGACCTCGGAGGCTCCCAACACGCCAGTTCAAGCGCAGACACACCGACGCCACTTCACACCTTTGTTGAAAGAATGTTGCCGTTGCCCGAGCAAGCAGGGCACGATTGTAAATTGTAAACCGAATCGGTCCGTGACCTGATCATGAAGAGGCAGGCTCAGTTGAAGGATGCGCCTGGCACGGTGAGATCGAGCTCGTCATTGAGGAACGAGCGTGCCCAGGCGAAGAGTTCCGGATCGTTGGCGAGGAAGCTCCACTGCGGATGACCCGGTTCGACACCCGGAGCGGTCGCATACTGGAAAGGATCGACCGCCACTGCGCCTGTGCTGCCAAGTGGGGTCGGCACTCCAGGCGGAAGCGCAAAGTGCGAGGATGGCGTCGTCGGTCCCGGCACGACGGGTGGGACGCCTTGCGCGTGCGGGCTTGCCGAGATGCGTGGGAAGAGGCCTGCGTCGGAGCCTGGCGTAGCCGTGTAGATGGTGCGTGGCGAGCTGAGGGGATGCGAGATGCTCGATTGGGCCCGCTGAAGCGAGGGGCCATGGGCCGCACGGTTGGTAGGCTCACCAGGCGCAATGCCGGGGGAGAGGCGATATCGTTGTGCCGGGTGGCCTGTATTGCTATCGGTCGCTTGGCCAGCTTCTGCATCGGGTCGCCGAACCGAATGGCCGTATCCTTCGTTGTTGCGATTGGCCGTCTGGGCCGCGCCGTTGCTGGCTGTGGCTTGGTGCTGCGGAGCGCTGTTACTCTCCATGTCCAAGAGGCGATCGATGTACCTGGCATAGGAGAGACTCGAGCCATTCTGATGCGGCGTCCAGTTGCCGCCTTTGCGGAGGTACTCCGAAACGCGAGTCACGAGCTGGATGATCTTGGACGAGTTGATGAAGGTGTACGTCGCCGCCAGTTTGGTCAGCTTGAGCGCAATCACGACGGCGTAGGTAGCAGTGACGCAGATGGAGTTGTACGAGTGTGCGAGACGCTGCGGCGATGTGCGTTCGATAAAGTCTTCGAGATAGCGGATGGAGACCGAATGTAGATCCGAGACGATGCGCGTGGCCATCGAAGGAGGAAGGGTCGGCCATTGCAGAGGGAGCGAGAGGAGCTGCATGCGTGCATAGCAAATGTAGAGAGAGCCCAGCTCGAACCGAAGGGGACGCGGATGGCTGGCTGACCGCGATGGATTGACCACCCAACGTTCTTCCCACGACGAGAGGTCGCGGTGGCACCGGTCGAGGTAGTGTCGGATCCAGGACGAGTCGGCCTCGGTCGAGCCTGGTGTGCTACTGCCTGAGCCAGAAGCGGTGGCAGAAGCGTTAGACGCAGGCCCGGATCGGTTACTGAGCATGCGGAAGAGCTCCTTGTTCTGAGCAAGTTGAGAGCGAAGCTCGATGAGCGCGACAAAGACGACGTCGGTGTGGAGTGCTTCCGGATGGAGATGCCAGCCGCGCGACGACTCGACGATGGGATCTTTGGACAGAAGCGAAACACGGCCCGTGTACTGGGAGGACGAAGCTTCGTGCAGCCAGATGTGCATCCATGCCCTCTCGCGGTTGCGCTGGTGCCAGGTCTCGTGCTGCTTGGTGGTGTCGGTCTCGGATGAAGCGCTCGCCAAGCCCGAGGACGGGGTAGCAGCCGACGAGGCTTGGTTGGAGGTCTGGTACTGCTGCGTTGTTGAGAGCGCCCGGGAGTGCATGTCGAGGTCGGTCGCGACGCGGATGGCGTGGCCGAGCAAGGTCCAGGAGCGATCCTCGGACGGATTCTGGGCGGGGCGGAGGTAGGCAGCGAGCATGAGGAAGCCCTGCACGATCTCGACGGAGCGCAGATTTTGGCAGTAGATGGCTGGGAGGAGCACGTTGTCGATGTGAAGCTTGAGGTCGTGCATGATGCGCGGTGCGTCGGGGAAGGCGCTGACGGTGGAAGCGAGCCAGCACATGGTGGTGAAGAGGAGGCACGAGTGCGAGCGGATGTAGTCGTAGGTGTGGATGCGAGGATCAAAGAAGGAGAGCAGCGCCTCGAGCTTGACCATGAAGGTGTTGAAGAGCGTACGGCTGGTTTCGAGGTCCATGATCCCCACCGCGACGGGGTCCCACTCGTCGCGCACGTCGGGACGTACGATGTGCAGGTTGGAGAGGAGCTGTGCGGATTTGCCGTACGAGGCATTGCTGAAGAGGGTTGTCGGCGACTCTTGGGGCAGGATGGGCCTTTCTGGAGGCAGCGGCTCGGAGACATCCATGGAAGCTGGATCCGAGGCGGAGTTGTCGTGGGCGTGGGCGTCGAGGTCGGCTTGCTGCTGGAAGCGTGCGAGCTTCGCCTTGGCCTTTTTGAGACGCTGGTACTCGGGACGGATGCAGGCGAGACCATGGTCGAGACATCGCTTGCACTGCTCTGGATGATCCGAGATGCATTTGACCTTGCTGTTGCGGCACGCAACACACGCGAGGATCTTGGATGGATAGGGCTTCCCGGCTGCGGGGGCGGACGTGCTCGCTGTTGCGTCCGAGCCGTTGAGGCCGTTGGACGAAGAGGGTGAGTGCTTGATCTTGGGTGCTTTCATGATGTCGAGAAGGTTGTCGAGACTGCGCTTCGAAGCTGGAGGGGAGAACGTCGAGCTCGGGTTGCGGTGCGAGGCGGTGCGAAGCGGTGCGGACCGATGCGGTGCTATGAGCGTGATGCGTTTTGGCCGCCAGAGCGCAAGCTTCGAGGATGGGTATCAAGAGCGGCGAAGGATCGGATGAGGCGCTACCGTCGCGAAAACATGCATGTGGACATGCCGATGGCGGGTCGAGACCGATGCGCAGTGCGGCAGGCGGAGCGTCGCAAGGATGTGTGTGTGGCAAGACGGCAAGATGTCAAGTCGGCATACCGAGGTGGAAGATGGCAACGCGGGGGCCGCGGCGGTCGCATCCGCGCTCGGCTCCAGCTCGGAGAAGCGCGACAAGAAGGGTGGAGGCAGCTCACCAGCACGCGGTCCCGACGCCGCCGTGCGTTTCCCCGGACTTTTTTTTGTTGGCACGCCGGCTTGGCGTGGGCCAAACGAGCCCCGAAAATCCATTCCGCGCAAAAATGCAAAGACGCGTGAGCAAAGAATCAACACCACAAAATTGGACGCGAAATTAACACAAAATTGCACCGGAATTAGAAAATTGAAGGATGCAACTTTAGACTTAGGGTTAGGGTTAGGGTTACAAGGGTCCCCTGCGGCGAGCGCTCGGAAACGGTGAATCTGGCTTAATGAAAGTTGTAGAGT